>CM061069.1:3837177-3932177 GCA_030762895.1 Sophora flavescens | reverse complement strand
CACTAAAGAGTTTTATAGTGGTTCACCCCAAAATCCACAGGGCCACGTCCAGTTTCTTGGCAGCACCAAGTTTCCATTATAACTGAGTAAATTACAGTACAAGTATTCTTTGCACACCTAGCCTCTTCAGGCTCAACACTCAAACAAGTATTCTTTGTACACTTAGCCTCTTCAGGCTCAACACACAAGGAATATAAAGATTTTGTGTAATTAATACAACTTGCAAGTCTTTCAGATCACACTCAAGGAGTGGAATAAATATGAAGTGTGAAAGACTGCGAATTAATATCAAATGATTGAAGGTGTATTCAATGCAAGAATGAAGAAGTTAATGAGGAGAGTAAATGCTTCTGCACACTGTTCTAAATGATATTCAACTTCTTGTTTTCATCTTCATTGTTTGATGTATTGATTTGAGCTTCTGAGATACCATTAATGCCAAAGAGTCGTTGTGTATATACATTAAATGCTTGGGAACGTTTAGCTTTGACAAGGTTGTCCAAGAGTACATTTTAATCTGAATCAGTTGTTATATCAGAGTAGACAGCAGCAGGCTTCTTGTACTTGCAGCTGAGAGCTTTCCTCTTTTAGTGCAATAGTCAGTTCACTTTCCAGAAAGCACTTTTACTTTGTACTAAAACAGCTAAAAGGTTACTACTGTGGTACGAAGATTGCGTGTTTATTCCTTAAAAGAATCATTCTACCGTCGGAATCGATAAGTAGTATATTCTATAAAAATTGTGTAAGGTGACCTAAACCCTACTAGTAGTTGAGTAATCGACAAGACCAAAATCACATTCGAAACTTTTTTAACGTATTTTAACGTTAAGCACGCGATTAATTAATAAATACTTAATGCCACAACGGTACACAACGGGGTGTGTCATTTTGGTATCAGAGCAGTTTGGTTCTAAAACGGACTGTGGGGTTATGTCCGATCAGAATTAGGGACTGCGAGATTTAGGATGTTGTTACTGGCCGTGTCTAGGTTAATTCACATCGGATTTTGACTATGCCTAGAAGTTGGGTAGTGTGTCCGAACCCGATGCGAAAACTAATATTGGTATGACATATGGTATGTATGTACTTTCCTATGTAGTATTATATGTCATACTGATGAGAGCAGATGATTTCTTTTACAGAATCATGGCTCGTGGAAGAGGACGTCCAACCAATAGTGGTGATAGAACTCCGGAAAGAATCACAGGAGTGTCAACAATGACATCGATGGAGGATAATCATCTGCGACTCGCAATACCATGGAAACAATAGCTACTGCTATGTTATTACAAACACAGCAGAATGCTGAAATGCTGCAGATGAACAGAGAGCGGCTAGAACTAAAGAATCAGAGAAGGGCTGCAGTAGCTGAAGCTGCCAGATTGGCTATTTTTATGAAAGGGAAGACACCTCAATTCCGAGGAGATTATGAACCAGAGAAGGCAGAACGGTGGGTACAAGAGATCGAGAAGATATTTGATACCATGCGCTGCAGAGAGGAAAGGAAAGTGACGTATGTTGCCTTCATGTTAACTGGAGGAGCAGAATCTTGGTGGAAAGGCAAGCGAAGATTGTTGGAGGCCGAGGTCAAAATGATCACTTGGCAGTTGTTTAGCAACTGTTTCTTTGAAAAATATTTTCCGCGTCTAGTTCGACGTCAAAAGGAAAGGGAATTCATGAGTCTCAAACATGGCAACAGGACGGTTGGTGATTATGCATCGCATTTTGAGGCTCTGATTAAGTATTCAGAATTCTATCAGATATTCCCAAATGATTATTGGCAATGCCGAAGGTTTAAGGAAGGACTCCGACATGAACTCCAGAAGGCTATAGTATCTCTCGATATCCAGAGTTTTCCTGAGCTAGTGGAGAGATGTAGTGCCATAGAAAGCATAGATCTGAGGCAAGCTGCTGAGCAGAGGCAGCAGAGGAGTGGAGGTCCTATTCGATCAGGTCTCCAACGGATAGAAGGTAGGGGTTCTCAAGATAGACACGGACCATATGCCAGACAATTGCAGACAGTGGCACTAGCACCAGTAGCTACCACACAAGTGGTCGGAACATGCCAGCAACAACAAGGCTTAGTTTGTTTCAGATGCCGAGGACTGCATCATGTTAGAAATTGCAGGGAGGGATCTGGTTGTTTCAACTATGGGAAACCAGGTCATTATGCTCGTGATTGTAGACAGAGAGGTATGCAGCAGCCGATAGCTGAGGATAGAGAAGCTGGAGGTTATAGAAAGGGAACTGGGAGAGGAGTTCCAGCAACAGGTCAGCAAATGGCTAGACCTCAAGCTGCTGGGAGAGTGTTTACCATAAGGGAAGCTGAATCCTCTCACCTTGCCGATCTCATGGAAGGTATGTGTAATTTGGATATAATACCTAATTATTGTTTAGAGCATAAATAGAATGACATAAGGATGAATTATGTTATGGAGTTACCGCTATCATTTAGAGGAAGATAGCAATGAGAAATACGATGTAGGATCTTTAGATTAAGAAACATTTGTAAGACGTTACCCAGTTTTGAGTTAAGAAATTCCGAGAACGGATTTTTTTTTAGATGGGTAGTAATGTAACAGCCTGATTTTTAATTATGCTATTTAACCGATTAAAATATAATTAATTATATTTTAATCTGAGAGTTAGAAAGTGATTTTAAATAAAATAAAATCATATTCATAGTCTATCTTATGGTAGAAGGCTACGGTGAAATTTTGGGTTGAAAATTCAGATGGAACCCGGTCTGTGTTTTTTAACTGACAGTATAATTTTATACTGACAGGAAACCTTAATTTGGGCTGAAAACTGAAATTTGTAGATTTTTTATATTTTGTCCGTAAGGAAGTCTACTTTCCAAATTTCTGACCAGAAATAAAATATTATGTTTATTCGGACGAATTTTGGTAAAAGTTCGGACGGAAAACAGTCGGTGTTTTCACGGACAGTAAGATTTTAATGACCAGAAAACCTAATTTTGACTCGTGAAAGAAATGGTTTATATTTAAATCATATTTCCAACGAGTTTGGTTAGTTTGAAAATTTTCATTCGAAAACGAAATATTACACTTTTATACGGGCGTAAAACCCTAATCAGGGAACCGACGGAGTCGAGAAGGGAGGTGCAGAGACAAAACCGGCCACCAGAGGAGCTGAGTCATGGGGTGAGTCACCACCATAACTCACGAAGCATTTATGAAGCAATAAATGTAAATTTAGGTGAAATGACCAAAATGCCCTTTTTAGCTTAACCTAACCAAAGTTAAGTTAGATTTTAACCATGGTTAAGGAAACATGGTTTATTTGTTTGGTCTAAAATCAGCCACACCCTCCACTAAATGTGAGGCACATATTAATTAACCTTAGTTAGTAAAGGTAGCCTTAGTTTAGTTAATTATTAACTATGGTTAAGCTTATATTAATTATATATTCCTAAAAGCTATTAATCTAAGCTTAACAAAGCAAACAAGGCATAAGATTGTTGATATAGTGAATTGAGGATGATTGTTGATTTTGAGTGATGCATGTGTGTGGCTATTATTATATTATGTGCTATGTATTCTTTTCCGCTTTTAATGATAGAATTGTTTCTTATCCCCTATATCGTACGAGAAGACCCGATGGAGGAACCAGTTGCTGAGGAGTTAGAGGGAACTACGTATGAACCAAAGGCGAGAGGACGAGCTGTGGATTCCAGTAATGTAGTTTAGTGTCTAGGGCTAGTTAGTCTTATAAGATGTTTTATTTTCCGCTGACTATAATAATTTGTATAAGTATGTACCTGCAAGGGATCCTACTAATAGGATACCCTAAACAGTGTTTTGGTAATGTAATGAACAAACATGTGTGTATTTATATATTATGTCTTTGGTGTGTGTATTTTGCAGAAGTTATATGATTAGTATTAGGTTTTAATTTTTAAATTTTTTTACGTATTTTAACGTTAAGCACGCGATTAAGATTAATAAATAATTAAGATTAATAAAGTTATAACAGGGTATGTCACATTACTTCTAAGAAGCAATTAAATGAATTCATAATCAGAGATCACACAACACAAACATAACAGACCTATTCCCCAAGGTTCCCGAAAGACTTGACCAGCTCTGATATCACTAATGTAACACCCCCTTGGGCATTACATGATTAACTCAATTCGGAAATATAAAACGAAAATGAAAGCTGATTGCTTTCGGGAAAATAATTTAAATACATAACTACGTTCGAAAAAGGTTATAAAAATTTTTCTTGCGCGGTAAATAAAGTTTCAGCATGCAAACATTAACATATAACAACTTCATATACGTTACTGCAAACTTCATAAAAGTAATACGCATCGCAGCATACGAATTGATTTTTCAGAAATATATACCTAAGAAAAAGATAAAATTATACATCACTAAACTGAAAAGTCTGAACAACCCTTACTCCAAAAGAATGGCTCTCAGCATCCAGATATACAGACTATCCTCAAAATGGTATAAAAACAACCTAATATCCTAGTTAAGATGGTCACTCTAACCAACATCTACTGAGAAGACCCTCGAGGTCACCCCTACGATCAACGATCTCTTCAGTTATCAGGACTAATGTCCTCAAGTAAAACAGGGAACTCCTCTGCAACGTCTGTATTCGCGTCCCATGGTACAACATCAAAAACCAAGAAAACAAATATATTACAAGGGTGAGATACTGACAAATGAGTTTATCATGATAACTACATGCGCAACACACAAAACAATAGCATATACACATATATACATCACATAAATTCTAAGAATAAACATATTGTTATAAACAATGGGATTCATACCCGGCAGTCATCGTAATTTCTAAAAATGCATGACACTTCAACATCCACCATCTAATTTTGATATTTATTCTCCGGATATCCTAACTTCCCTTCGTCGATCATGATTAGGCTACAATACCCCTTACCACAATTGTCTCATGAGGTCGGCATCTTAATTTAGGTCCGAGCTCCAATTGTTAAAGGGTATCACACTGAAGCACCTAAAATAATATCGAGCACTCCTTAATTGAGTACATCCACGTTTTGCATCGTACGTCCACAGCTCGAGGTTGTGAGGCCCCAGCCTTTGTGGCTCACAAACCTGGATGTCCCTAATAGACCACTTTGGTCTTGACTTCCCCAATTTGTCAATCCACCCTTTGTGGATTGTAGCCCGATAATACAAGGTACATTGGCCAACAATACATGGCACACTGGCCAACAAAGGCACGTCTGCCAAACAATGCATGCAAAACATTTATTCTCGTTACTTTTCTTTTTCGTTCATTCTTTCTTTGTCGAGGCTCAAAGTTCACGACTATTCTTACTTAGGCATCAAGCCCATTCATTCCTAACACAGGACACAGATTCAAATGTGCCAACTATGACTTTAACCCGCGACACATAGGACACGTAGTCCACGTACTTACTCATAGGAACACTAGCCTGACGTCTCGACCATCTAGGTCCTCACTTTTCTTTATTCAACATCGTTTTCATTCTGTGAAAAACAAATACCAAAACAAAATTTCAAAACTTATCCAAGTTTATCGAAAATATTTTCGCTGATTTAAAATCCTTTTGCAGAAAATATTTTCTGCTGAAATTCGCTTATAAAAAGTTAAATCATAACGAATTTCTTTTTTCCCCCTCAGATTTACTTACTTTTGAAATTTCTTTTCCGAACAAACATCAAATCCTTGACAATCAATTCTAACACATTTTTCTCCAAAACAATAAAACTATTTCTCATAGTCTCACTATAAATCACTTTTTCTAAATTATTTTTCTTTTAAAATAAAACTGTTTGTGAATAAAATGGCTTTTCTTTTTCCAAAAAGTTTTTCACCATCCACATTAAAATTATTTTTGAAAATTATTTTATTTTAGTTACTAATTATTTCCTTTTTGGATTTATTTTGAAAAAATTAACGTAAATGAAATTTTTTAACGATTTCGTCCTCACTGTCACTCATAAATTCACTCTTTCACCAAAATAGCATTTAATATTATTATTTTCATCATTTTCTTCCACTTCCATAAATCAAAGCACTTAAGTTTCTTCTCAAACCTTTTTAAAGTTTTATCCTTAATTACAATTGACCACTGACCACTGTCAGTCTTTCAGTCAATCACATCAAACAAAAGTTAATCCATACATCACAACTATCCATACATCACAGATTATGACATGCTTTCACAGATGACATTTTAAAACCACATAACCAAATAAGTAAGATTAAATCAAACACCATAGAATTACTCTAAATAAATACACAAACAACTCACAGATAGCATGTAGCTATCAAAAACCCCTCGGGTAAACTCCAATTACCACTTGAAGATTAACTTTTCCTTGATTACCAACACCTCAACGTTTCTCTTCTTCCACCAAACACTAATCACTACACTAGTTACAACTCTAACCTTCAACAAACAATCATAAAAACAAGTTAAAATTGAAACAAAAACCATCTAACCTATAGGGTTAAGGTTCAACCAAAACCAAGAAAATAGGGTTAGGGTTTTCAAATTCATTCGATCTCTTGGATACATGACCCTAGTGCTATAGATTGAAGATAAAAATTGTCATGAAACACTAACACAAGTTAAAGGATGAAAAAATTTATTCTTGACCCATTTTAGAGGGGTTTCGGCCAAGAATTGAAAAATAGGCTAGGGACCTCTAAATTTTTCAAGCTCTTGGATCCATGATCCTAGAGTATTAGAGAGTTAAAAAAATTGTTATACTTTAAACATTTTCATCCTATGATTTTCTAGAATTAAATGAAGAAAATAAAAAATGGAAAAATGGTGTTCTTGACAAGAATGAATTAAAATGAATGAAGAGGAAGACAACCATGATCATAAGCAATAAGGGTTTACCTATTAGATGATGAAAGGAATGAAGAAAATGATTAATTTGGCAAGATCAACAATGGAGGTTTTTGGCTTTTGTTGTATGTTCTTGGTGAAGGATGAAAAAAAATGACTAAGTGTGGGGGTGGGTGAGACACCCCGTTGTGCCCCGTTGTTTCATTAAGTATTTATTTAAACTTACTCGTGTTCTTAACGTTAACATAACCCAAAAATATGAAGAACTTAAAAACTTAACACCACACATACACTTCTGAAAGTTAAACACACCATTGGTATATTATATAAACACACTCATATTTATCCATTACAATCCAAAATACTGTTTAGGGTATCCTATCAGCAGGATCCCTCACGGGTACTTAATTATACAAACTATTTATAATTAGAGGAAAATAAAACATCTTATAAAACGTGTTAAATAAAACGTCTTATCGTTAGAATCCACAGCTCGTCCGCCATCATCCGATTCATATGGAGTTCCATCCAACTCCTCAGCAACGGGTTCCTCCATAGAGTCTTCTAATGGAATATAGTGGACATACACCAAAATACATAAATAGGGAGATAAGAAACAATTCTATCATCATAAGAGGAAAAGAATCATAGCACATAAATGTAATAACAGTCAAAGGCACGCATCACCATAACTAACAATCATCCTTCATTTACGATATTATCATATACCCTTAATCTCAGGCAACTAAACCATTTATGCTGATGTGGCCATCTCTACTCCTGTCACTTTAGTCGGTAGTCCTGACGGTCCGGCGCCAATAAGGAATAGCGCATTCTGCATAGTGTGCGTCACTATTCCCCCATCGAAAATAGCACAATAAGCACAGAATACATAGTATCTCTGTCATTGATAGGATAATCAGAACAACGTTTCAAAGACTAAAAGAGCATTACGGTAGTCTACCTCGGCATCAACATCCGTCGGGCACTCACCCGCAATATCCGGTATCCAACATAGGATATCCTGACCTCGTGTGTTCCACTCACACGGTTGTGTACAAACATGCATATATATGAATATCACTGACTCGCATCGGATACTACCTAGTGCCTCAACCTTCCATCACAATCTCAACACACATTCCATGTCACATCTCATCTATTAAACACTTTAATTAGGCTAGGCACCTCTAAATTACATTCATTCTCTCACCCACACAAATATCTCCCGAATAATACATATCCTTGCCTAAAAGCCGACCAATTATGTTATTAAACCAGGCAGATCATACACAATACACTAATAAAAAAATATTCAGACAAAATAAAACGTCACACACAATAGATTACCTCAACCAGCGCATCATAAATAGTACAATAATAATTAAGTCAGACATCATCGAATATTCTAAAATTATCCTAACGGCGATAAAAATACAATCCCCAAAACATCATTGGAACTACAAAGTAGTTTCCAATACGATTTTGGTATTGTCGATTACTCGACCACTAGAAGGATTTAGGTTGCCCTACACCATTATTATAAATTATATACTACTTATATGTTCCGACGATGGAATGGTTATTTCTCCCACCTGAACTTATCTCCGGATTCACGAACTTTCCAATCCTCGTTACTACATCACGGTTATCAGTTAACCTTCAACCATATTACATCAAAATAAATTAATCAAACAAAATCCACCTAGAGTCAGAAGGACTGGGGTTCGACCAACATATCAAAAATAGGCTTGGGTTATTTTCTCAACTCCATCTTTTGGATCCTAGTTACTAGAGTCTTAACTAGCATAGATAAATTGTTACGAGTCAAAAATATGAAACAAAATCCTCTAACCACTTGGTTAGGGTTTCGGCCATAAAGAATAAAATAGGCTAGAACTTCCTTTTGCTCACATACTCTTGGATCTAGAACCTACACACCTTAAAGATTGAAGAAAACACATTTTGCCTACATGAACACAGATTCGACCAACATAGTAAAATAGGGCTAGGAGTTTCTTTTGATTTCAAACTTCTAGATATAACAACTAGAGGTATTAGAGAGGTAAGATCAAGTGTCGTCTTTTAAAAATTGAACAAAACTTCATTTGTCTAAACATACATAGTTCCGGCCATGTAGAGACAAATAGGAAGGAAAATTCTTTTGCTTCCATGCTCTTAGTAATCAAAGTAGAAGCCATATGGAGTTCATAGAAATTGATCTCAAATTCAAATGATTTTTCTATGATTTTCTAGAATTATTTGAAAATCTAGATCTAGGAATTGGAATTTGTAAAAACTTGATGAAAATGGAAGTTTGATGGATGATTAATGAAGCTAAGAGGATGAGGAATATGATCCTCATCTTGAAATGAAGAAGTTTGATGAAGAACTTAAAGAGAGATGAAGAACTTAGCAAGAGCACTATGAAGTTCTTTATGTTTTTTGAAGAAATGCCTTAGAATGTGAAATAGAAAGAAAAGGAAATTTGTCTAAGTGTGGGAGTGGTGTGTGTGAGCCGTGTAGGTGAGGGAGTGAGTGAGAGGAAATTGTTTTGTTTAATTGCTTAAGAATGAACCATGGTTGAAATTAATTGACATAGGTTAATTTAGAAAATAATATAATACTTAACTAGGCTTAGTCTTCATCATTAGCTAGGCAAAAATTTGTGGTGAATGAGTGAGGGAGGTGTTTGCTGAGTTTTGCACCACAGAGGAGCAAGAAGAAGGCAACTTGTTCGTGACTTGCCTTAACCATGGTTAACATTTCACTAGGATAGGTTAGGTTAAGGGTATTTTGGTCATTTGACCTAAAAGACATGATTACTTGCATTAAATGCTTCATAAATTCTTGGTGAGTCATGGTGGTGACTCACCCCATAACTCAGCTCCTCCGGTGTCTGGTTCTGTATTTGCAGTTCCGTTTCCAACTCTGTCGTTTTCCCGATTTAGATTTTACGCACGAATAAAATATAATATTTCATTTCCGAGCGAAAATTTTTAAAATAACCAAACTCGTCTGAAACGTGATATAAAATCTAACCATTTCGTTCTCAAGTCAAATTTTGGCTTTCTTCTCAGTAATATTTTACTGTCAGAGAAAACGCAGATCGGTTTCCGTCTGAGTTTTAAACCCAAATTTCACTGTAACCCTCTACCATAAGATAGAGTATGAATATGATTTTGTTTTATCAAAAAATCATTTTCTTGGTCACAGATAAAAATATAAATAATTATATTTTTACCATTAATAACGCGTAAATAAAAAAATAGGGTGTTACATTACTACCCCACTTAGAAAAAAATTTCGTGCTCGGAATGTATGTACATCAGGAATTCACGATTCGAAACTAGACAGCATCTTGTCATCTGGTCTTAATCTAAAGATCTTACATTGTATTTTCCATTGCTGTCTGCCCCCTAATTAACATCGGTAACTCCATAACAGAATTCATCCTTATATCGTTCTATTTATCTTCGAAACTGTCCATCACTACATTATGTTCATTGTCCTTAACTGTTCATCTTAATCTATCATCCTTGAATGGCATAATTTAAACTTAATCATTTTCCTCTTCTTAATACCGATCCACTAGAAAACCTTATTTCAACATCTAACTTCCCCAATTTACCCCACAATCAATACTACCTTAACTTCCTACTCACTGTATCCAATCACAGTCTTAGTTCCTTTGAGTGTATTCCACTATTCCTGATTATATCAAAATCACAGTGGCCTGAGGCCTGGCCATCTGCTGGCCGGTTGCTGGAATTCCTCTTCCAACTACACCTCTGTAACCTCCAGCTCCTCTACCAGCAGTGACTGGCTGGTGCATAGCCCGCTGTCTACAATCCCGAGCCATATGATCTGGTTTCCCGCAGTGGAAACAACCAGGTCTCTCCCTGAAATCCCGCTGATAATGCACTACTCCCCATCTCAAACAAACTAAGCCTTGCTGCTGCTAGCCCGCTCCAACCACTTGTGCTGTAGCAACTGGTGCTGATGTAACTGCCTGCACTGGTCTGGTATATGGTCCCTGTCTCTCCTAAGAACCACCACCTTCTCTCCTCTGAAGACCTGATCGGATAGGACCTCCACTCCTATGCTACCTCTTCTCAACATCTTGCATCAGATCTATGCTTTCTATGGCACTGCATCTCTCAACCAGCTCCGGAAAACTCTGGATATCGAGAGACACTATTGCTATCTATAGTTCATGTCACAGTCCTTCCTCGAACCTTCTTTACTGCCAATCCTCGTCTGGATATCTTGGGTAGAACTCCGAAAACTGAATCAGAGTCGTAAAGCGTGACGCATAATCCCCAATAGTCATGTTGCCCTATTTCGGATTCATGAACTCCCTATCTTTCTCGCATCGGACTAGTCGCGGAAAATACTTCTCGAGGAAACAGTCACGAAATAACTGCCAGCAGATCAGTCTGCCATCTACTTATATTAACCTTCTCTTGCCTCTCCACCAAGACTCTACTCCTCCTGTCAGCATGAAGGCTGGATAAGTCACCTTCCTATCCTCTCTGCAGCGTATGGTACTGAATATCATCTCTAAGTCTTGTACCCACAACTCTGCCTTTTCTGGGTTATAATCACCCTGAAACTGTGGTGGCTTCCCCTTCAGGAAAGTATTCATTCCTGCATCCTCAGCTTCTGCAACTTTTCTCTGATTATGTAGTTCTTACAGCTCTTTGGTCATTTGCAACATCTATGTGTTTTGCTGTGTCTGTTGTAGCATAGCAGTAGCTAAATCCCTGATAGACTTGAGAGTCTCAACTGACTCTCCTCCACTTTCGATATGGTCTCTTTCACCATTTCTACCTCTAGTAATTCTCTCGGGTGATCCATCATCACCACTTATACCACGTCCTCTACCTCTAGCCATGATCCTGTTAAGGAAATCATCAGCTCACATCAATATGACATATAATACCACATTAAGTTGGAATATAAATACTATATGTCATATAAATGTTCATTATCGCGTTCGGACTAATTACCCAACTTCTAAACATAGTCAATATCCGATGTGGATTCAACTAGACACTGCCGGTAACAACATCCTAAACCACACAGTCTGATCAGAATCAAACTGCTCTGATACAACCAAATGAGACACCCCGTTGTGCTCCGTTGTGCCATTAATTATTTATTTAAACTTACCCGCGTTCTTAACGTTAACATAACCTGAAAATACGAAGAAATTAAAAACTTAAACACCTCACATACACTTCTGAAAGTTAAACACACCATTGTTATATTATATAAACAAAATCATATGTATCCATTACAATACAAAACACCGTGTAGGGTATCCTATCGGTAGGATCCCTCATAGGTAATTAATTATACAAACTATTTATAATTAGCGGAAAATAAAACATCTTGTAAGACTCATTGACCCTAAACTCACTACACTATATTGTTAGAATCTACAGCTCGACCGCCAGCATCCAGTTCATATGGAGTTCCATCCAACTCCTTAGCAATGGGTTCCTCCATAGAGTCTTCTAATGGAATAAAGTGGACATACACCAGTTCATCCTTGATTTAAGATATTATCCTCTAACCTTAATCTCATGTGGAAAACATTCCAAGTTATTTCCTGGTTACCCGCTTCCAGAAGTTGTCCAGTACCATTCCACCAATATTCTGCATCGCCTAAAAGCAGAAAAGTAGCATACGAACCTTCACTCCTTCAAGGCTATTGATGAGCTGGAAAATCTTTTCCAATTCTTTTATCCACAAATCAACCTTCTCAGGATAGGTATCTCCAAGAAATTGCGGAGGATTCTGGCGACGAATGGTAGTTAATCCTCTAGCCTCAATAGCTTGCTCAGCTCAAATTTGATCTTTTTAGTTATGTGCAGCCATATAAGCTGTTTGTTGTGCTATGGCAGTTGCAACTTTGGCCATGGCTTGTGCTGCGTAATTCATCCCACCAGCATCATCATTATTCTCTCCTACATTACCACGGCCGCCACCACGACTGCCTATACGGCCCCTTCCACGACCACGTCCACGTCCAACTTCTGGTTCCATAATTGACCTACAAGACAAAATCGGTTAGTCTGCAACCAGAAACTGAAACGTATGCTTATGTATTATCACACATTACATATGGATTCTTCTAAGTTTATCCCTCCCTTTGATTCAAATATTGATTCTAAAATTGAGATGGTCATCCGATGTTACCCTGATTGTCTCTCCCATTCCTCATCAGTTCCACCTTCCGACACTTTTCGACCAAAGCTTGAAAGTTACGAATTTCAAGAGGTAGCACTGAATCCTAAATCTTGTATTGTAGACCAATTTGAATTTCTCACATTTCCATCCCTCATCAGGTTGATCTTGAAAGAAATTGAAATACTTGGTGAGGGGTTCAAACTTTGCCACACATTCCCCAACAGTCACTTCTCTCTGTTGTAGACGTAGAAACTCTTGTTCTTTCTCAACTCTGGCGCTCTGAGGGAAGTTCTTATCCAAAAAAGTAGTGTGGAAAACATTCCAAGTTATTTCCTGGTTGCCTGCTTCCAGCAGCTGTCAGTACCATTCCACCAGTATTCTGCATCGCCTAAAAGCAGAAAAGTAGTGTACGAGACTTTCACTCCTTCAAGGCTATTGATGAGCTTGAAAATCATTTCCAATTCTTGTATCGACAAATTATCCTTCTCAGGATTGGTATCACCAAGAAATTGCGAAGGATTCTGGCGACGAAAGGTAGTTAATCCTATAGTCTCAGCAGCTTGCTCAGCTCAAATTTGATCTTGTTGGTTATGTACAGCCATAGGAGTTGTTTGTTATGCTATGCCGGTTGCAACATTGGCCATGGCTTGTGTTGCGTAATTCATCCTACCAGTATCATCATTGTTCTCTCCTATATTACCACCGCCGCCACCACGACAGCCTATACGGCCACGTCCACGTCCACGTCCAACTTCTGGTTCCATAATTGACCTACAAGACAAAATCAGTCAGTCTGCAACCAGAAACTGTAACGTATGCTTATGTATTACCACACATTACATATGGCTTCTTCTGAGCTTGTTCCTCCCTTTGATTATGATATTAATTCTAAAATTGAGATGGTCCTCCGATGTAACCCCGATTGTCTCTCCCCTTCCTCATCAGTTCCACCTTCCGACACTTTTCGACTAAAGCTTGAAAGTAACGAATTTCAAGCGGTAGCACTGACTCCTTAATCTCGTATCGTAGACCTCCTTCGAATTTCTCACATTTCCAACCCTCATCGGGTTGAGCTTGAAAGAAATGGAAATACTTGGTGAGGGGTTCAAACTTCACCGCACCTTCCCCAACAGACAATTCTCCTTGTTGTAGACGTAGAAACTCTTGTTCTTTCTCAACTCTGGCGCTCTGAGGGAAGTTTTTATCCAACTCAGGAGATTGCTCAGCTCAAATTTTATCTTGTTGGTTATATGCAGCCACAAGATCTGTATGTTGTGCTATGGCAGTTGCAACATTGGCCATGGCTTGTGTTGTGTAATTCATCCCACCAGAATCATCATTGTTCTCTCCTATATTACCACGACCGCCACCACGACCGCCTATACGGCCACTTCCACGTCCACGTCCACCTCCAAATTCTGGTTCCATAATTGACCTACAAGACAAAATCTGTCAGTCTGCAACCAGAAACTGAATCGTATGCTTATGTATTATCACACATTACACAAGGCTTCTTCTGAGCTTGTTCCTGCCTTTGATTCTGATATTGATTCTAAGATTGAGATGGTCCTCCGATGTTAACCCGATTGTCTCTCTCCTTCCTCATCAGTTCCACCTTCCGACACTTTTCGACCAAAGCTTGAAATTTACGAATTTCAAGTGGTAGCACTGACTCCTTAATCTCGTATCATAGACCTCATTCGAATTTCTCAAATTTCCAACCCTCATCAGGTTGAGCTTGAAAGAAATGGAAATACTTGGTGATGGGTTCAAACTTCGCCACAGATTCCCCAACAGACAGTTCTCTCTGTTGTAGACGTATAAACTCTTGTTCTTTCTCAACTCTGGCGCTCTGAGGTAAGTTCTTATCCAAAAAAGTAGTGTGGAAAACATTCCAAGTTATTTCCTGGTTGCCCGCTTCCAGCAGCTGTCAGTACCATTCCACCAGTATTCTGCATCACCTAAAAGCAGAAAAGTAGCGTACGAGACTTTCACTCCTTCAAGGCTATTGATGAGCTTGAAAATCTTTTCCAATTGTTGTATCCACAAATTAGCCTTATCAGGATTGGTGTCACCATGAAATTACGGAGGATTCCGGCGACAAAAGGTAGTTAATCCTCTAGCCTCAGCAGCTTGCTCAGCTCAAATTTGTTCTTGTTGGTTATGTGTAGCCATAAGAGCTGTTTGTTGTGCTATGGCAGTTGTAACATTGGCCATGGCTTGTGCTACGTAATTCATCTCACCAGCATCATCATTGTTCTCTCCTATATTACCAAGGCCGCCACCACGACCGCCTATACGGCCGCTTCCACGGCCACGTCCACGTCCTACTTTTGGTTCCATAATTGACCTACAAGACAAAATCAGTCAGTCTACAACCAGAAACTGAAATGTATGCTTATGTATTATCACATATTACTTCTAATAAGAAATTCAATCAATTCATAGTCAGAGATCACACAACACAAACATAACAGACCTATAGTCGGAAATATGAAACGAAAATGAAAGCTGGTTGCTTTCGGGAAAATAATTTAAATACATAACTACGTTCAAAAAAGGTTATAAAAAATTTTCTTGCGTGGTAAATAAAGTTTCAGCATGCAAACATTAACATATAACAACTTCATATACATTACTGCATACTTCATAAAAGTAATACGCATCACAGCGTACGAGTTGATTTTTCTGAAATATATACCTAAGCAAAAGATATAATTATACATTACTGAACTGAAAAGTCTGAACAACCCTTACTCCAAAAGAATGGCTCTCAGCAGCCAGATATACAGACTATCCTCAAAAGGGTATAAAAACAACCTAATGTCCTAGTTGAGATGGTCACTCTAACCAACATCTACTGGGACGACCCTCGAGGTCATCCCTACGATCAACGGTCTCTTCAGTTATCAGGACTAATGTCCTCGAGTAAAACAGGGAACTCCTCTGCAACGTCTATATTCGCGTCCCACGGTACAACATCAAAAACCAAGAAAACAAATATATTACAAGGGTGAGATACCGACAAATGAGTTTTATCAGGATAACTACATGCGCGACAAACAAAACAACATCATATACACATATATACATCACATAAATTCTAAGAATAAACATATTGTTATAAACAATGGGATTAATACCTGGCAGTCATCTCAATTTTTAAAAATGCATGACACTTCAACATCCACCATCTAATTTTGATATTTATTCTCCGGAGATCAGAACTTCCCTTCGTCGAGCATGATTAGGCTGCAATACCCCTTACTACAATTATCTGAGGTCGGCCTCTTAATTTAGGTCCGAGCTCCAATTGTTAAAGGGTATCACACTGAAGCACCTAAAATAATATTGAGTAGTCCCTAATTGAGTACATCCACGTTTTGCATCGTACGTCCACAGCTCGAGGTTGCAAGGCCCCAGCCTTTGTGGCTCGCGAACCCGGATGTCCTTAATAGATCACTTTGGTCTTGACTTCCCCAATCTGTCAATCCACCCTTTGTGGATTGTAGCTCGATAATACATGGTACATTGGCCAACAATACATGGCACACTGGCCAACAAAGGCACGTCTTCCAAACAATGCATGTAAAACATTTATTCTCGTTACTTTTCTTTTTCGTTCATTCTTTCTTTGTCGAGGCTCAAAGTTCATGACTATTCTTACTTAGGCATCAAGCCCATTCATTCCTAACACAGGACACGGATTCAAATGTGCCAACTGTGACTTTAACCCGCGACACACAGGACACGTAGTCGACGTACTTATTCAGAGGAACACTAGCCAGACGTCTCGACCATCTAGGTCCTCACTTTTTTTTATTCAACATCGTTTTCATTCTGTGAAAAACAAATACTAAAACAAAATTCCGAAACTTATCCAAGTTTATCGGAAATATTTTCTATGATTTAAAATCCTTTTGGATAAAATATTTTCTGCTGAAATTCTTTTATAAAAAGTTAAATCATAACGAATTTCTTTTTTCCCCCTCATATTTACTTACTTTTGAAATTTATTTTCCGAAAACACATCAAATCCTTGACAATCAATTCTAACACATTTTTCTGCAAAACAATAAAACTATTTCTCATAGTATCACTGTAAATCACTTTTTCTAAATTATTTTTCGTTTAGAATAAAATTGTTTGTGAATAATATGACTTTTCTTTTTCCAAAAAGTTTTTCACCATCCACATTAAAATTATTTCTGAAACTTATTTTATTTTAGTTACTAATTATTTCCTTTTTGAATTTATTTTGGGAAATTTAATGTAAATGAAATTTTTTCACGGTTTCGTCCTCACTGTCACTCATAAATTTACTCTTTCACCAAAATATCATTTAATATTATTATTTTCAACATTTTCTTACACTTCCATAAATCAAAACACTTAAGTTTCTCCTCAAACTTTTTTAAAGTTTTATCCTTAATTACAATTGACCACTAACCATAGTCAGTCTTTCAGTCAATCACATCAAACAAAAGTTAATCCATACATCACCGATTATGACATGCTTTCACAGATGACATTTAAAAATCACATAACCAAATAAGTAAGATTAAATCAAACACCATAGAATCACTACGAATAAATACACAGACAACTCACAGATAGCATGTAGCTATCAAAAACCCCTCAGGTAAACTCCCCTTACCTCTTGAAGATTAACTTTTCCTTGATTGCCAACACCTCAATGTTTCTCTTCTTCCACCAAACACTAATCACTACACTAGTTACAACTCTAACCTTCAACAAACAATCATAAAAACAAGTTAAAATTGAAACAAAAACCATTTAACCTCTAGGGTTAGGGTTCAATCAACACCAAGAAAATAGGGTTAGGGTTTTCAAATTCCTCCAATCTCTTGGATACATGACCCTAGTGCTATAGATTGAAGATAAAAATTGTCATGAAACACTAATACAAGTTAAAGGATGAAAAAATTTATTCTTGACGCATTTTAGAGGGGTTTCGGCCAAGAATTGAAAATTAAGCTAGGGACCTCTAAATTTTTCAAGCTCTTGGATCCATGATCCTAGAGTATTTGAGAGTTAAGAAAAAATGTTATACTTTAAACATTTTCATTCTATGATTTTCTAGAATTAAATGAAGAAAATCCATGAAAATGGAAAAATGGTGTTCTTGACAAGAATGAATTAAAATGAATGAAGAGGAAGACAACCATGATCATAAGCAATAAGGGTTTACCTGTTAGATGATGAAAGCAATGAAGAAAATGATTAAGTTGGAAAGATCAACAATGGAGGTTTTTGGGTTTTGTTGTATATTCTTGGTGAAGGATGAAAAAAATGACTAAGTGTGGGGGTGGGTGAGACACCCCGTTGTGCCCTGTTGTTTCATTAATTATTTATTTAAACTTACTCGTGTTCTTAACGTTAAGATAACCCGAAAATACGAAGAAATTTAAAACTTAAACACCACACATACACTTCTGAAAGTTAAACACACCATTGGTATATTATATAAACACACTCATATTTATCCATTACAATCCAAAACACTGTTTAGGGTATCCTATCAGCAGGATCCCTCACAGGTACTTAATTATACAAACTGTTTATAATTAGCGGAAAATAAAACGTCTTATAAGACTCACTAGCCCTAAACTCACAACACTATATCGTTAGAATCCACAGCTCGTCCGCCAGCATCCAATTCATATGGAGTTTCATCCAACTCCTCAGCAACGGGTTCCTCCATAGAGTCTTCTAATGGAATAAAGGGACATACACCAAAATACATAAATAGGGAGATAAGAAACAATTCTATCATCATAAGCAGAAAAGAATCATAGCACGTAAATATAATAACAGTCAAAGACACGCATCACCATAACTAACAATCTTCCATCATTTACGATATTATCCTCTACCCTTAATCTCATGCAACTAAACATTTTATGCCGACGTTGCCATCTCTACTCCTGTCACTTTAGTCAGTAGTCCCGACGGTTCGGTGCCAATATGGAATAGTGCATTTAGCACAAGTGCGTCACTATTCCCCCATCAGAAATAGCACAATAAGCACATAATACATAGTACCTCTATCATTGATAGGATAATCAGAACAATGTGTCAAAGACTAAAAGAGCATTATGGTAGTCTACCTTGGCATCAACATCCGTAGGGCACTCACCCGCAATATCCGGTATCCAACATAGGATATCCTGACCTCGTGTGTTCCACTCACACGGTTGTGAACAAACATGCATATATATGAATCTCACTAACTTGCATCGGATACTACCTCGTGCCTCAACCTTCCATCACAATCTTAACACACATTCCATGTCACATCTCATCTATTAAACACTTTAATTAGGCTAAGCACCTCTAAGTTACATTCATTCTCTCAACCACACAAATATCTCACGAATAATGCATATCCTTGCCTAAAAGCCGAATAATCATGTTATTAAACCAGGCAGATCATACATAATACACTAATCATAAAATATTCAGACAAAATAAAACGTCACACACAGTAGATTACCTCAACCAGTGCATCATAAATAGTTCAATAATAATAAAGTCAGACATCATCGAATATTCTAAAATTATCCTAACAGCGATAAACCTATAATCCCCAAATCATCATTGCAACTACAGAGTAGTTTCCAATACGATTTTGTTATTGTCGATTACTTGACCACTAGTAGGATTTAGGTCTCCCTACACCATTATTATAAATTATATACTACTTATATGATCCGACGATGGAATGGTTATTTCTCCCACCCGAACTTATCTCCGGATTCACGAACTTTCCAATTCTCGTTACTACACCACGTTATCAGTTAACCTTCAACCATATCTCATAAAAATAAATTAATCAAACAAAATCAACCTAGAGTCATAAGGATTTGGGTTCGACCAACATATCAAAAATAGGCTTGGGTTATTTTCTCAACTCCATCTTTTGGATCCTAGTTACTAGAGTCTTAACTAGCATAGATAAATTGTTACAAGTAAAAAATACGAAACAAAATACTCTAACCACTTGGTTAGGTTTCGGCCATAAAGAGTAAAATAGGCTAGAAATTCCTTTTGCTCACATACTCTTGGATCTAGAACCTACACACTTTAAAGATTGAAGAAAACATATTTGGCCTACATGAACATAGATTCGACCAACATAATAAAATAGGGCTAGGAATTTCTTTTGATTTCAAATTTCTAGATATAAAAACTAGAGGTATTAGAGAGGTAAGATCAAGTGTAATCTTTTAAAAATTGAACAAAACTTCATTTGTCAAAACATACAAAGTTTCGGCCATGTAGAGAAAAATAGGAAGGAAAATTCTTTTGCTTCCATGCTCTTAGTAATCAAAGTAGAAGCCATATAGAGTTCATAGAAATTGATCTCACATTAAAATGATTTTTCTATGATTTTCTAGAATTATTTGAAAATCTAGATCTAGGAATTGGAATTTGTAAAAAGTTGATGAAAATGGAAGTTTGATGGATGATTAATGAAGCTAAGAGGATGAGGAATAGGATCCTCACCTTGAAATGAAGAAGTTTGATGAAGAACTTGAAGAGAGCTGAAGAACTTAGCAAGAGCACTATGAAGTTCTTTATGTTTTGTGAAGAAATGAATGTGAAATAGAAAGAAAAGGAAATTTGTCTAAGTGTGGTAGTGGTGTGTGTGAGCCGTGTAGGTGAGGGAGTGAACGAGAGGAAATTGTTTTGTTTAATTTCTTAAGAATGAACCATGGTTGAAATTAATTGACATAGGTTAATTTAGAAAATAATATAATACTTAACTAGGCTTAGCTTCATCATTAGCTAGGCAAAATTGTGTGGTGAATGAGTGAGGGAGGTGTTGGCCGAGTTTTGCACCACAAAGGAGGAAGAAGAAGACAACTTGTTGATGACTTGCCTTAACCATGGTTAACATTTAACTAGGATAGGTTAGGTTAAGGGTATTTTGGTCATTTGACATAAAAGAAATGATTACTTGCATTAAATGCTTCATAAATTCTTGGTGAGTCATGGTGGTGACTCACCCCATGACTCAGCTCCTCCGGTGTCCGGTTCTGTCTTTGCAGTTCCGTTTCCGACTCTGATGTTTTCCCGATTTAGGTTTTACGCACGAATAAAATATAATATTTCATTCCCGAACGAAAATTTTCAAAATAACCAAAGTCGTCTGAAACAGGATATAAAATCTAACCGTTTCGTTCTCGGGTCAAAATTAGGTTTTCTGCTCAGTAATATTTTACTGTCAGAGAAAACGCAGACTGGTTTTCGTCTGAGTTTTAAACCCAAAATTTCACCATAACGCTCTACCATAAGACAGAGTATGAATATGATTTTGTTTTATCAAAAAATCATTTTCTTGGTCTCAGATAAAAATATAAATAATTATATTTTTACTAGTAATAACACGTAAATAAAAAAAATAGGGTGTTACATTACTACCCCACTTAGAAAAAATTTCGTCCTCGGAATTTATGTACATCAGGAATTCACGATTCGAAACTAGACAGCATCTTGTAATCTGTTCTTAATCTAAAGATATTACATTGTATTTTCCATTGCTGTCTGCCCCCTAATTAACATCGGTAACTCCATAACAGAATTCATCCTTATATCGTTCTATTTATCTTCGAAACTGTCCATCACTACATTATGTTCATTGTCCTTAACTATTCATCTTAATCTATCATCCTTGAAGGGCATAATTTAAACTTAATCATTTTCCTCTTCTTAATACCGATCCACTAGAAAACCTTATTTCAACATCTAACTTCCACAATTTACACCACAATCAATACAACCTTAACTTCCTACTCATTGTATCCAATAACAGTCTTAGTTCCTTTGAGTGTATTCCACTATTCCTTATTATATCAAAATCACACATACCTTCTATGAGATATGCAGATTGAGAGGATTCAACTCCCCTCACCGTAAACACTCTCCCAGTGGCCTGAGGCATGGCCATCTGCTGGTCGGTTGCTAGAACTCCTCTTCCAACTTCATCTCCGTAACCTCCAGCTCCTCTACCAGCAGCGACCGGCTGCTGCATAGCCCACTGTCTACAATCCTGAGCCATATGATCTAGTTTTCCTCAGTGGAAACAACCAGGTCTCTCCCTGAAATCCCGCTGATAATGCGTCCTCCACATCTCAAACAAACTAAGCCTTGTTGCTGCTAGCCCGCTCCAACCACTTGTGCTGTAGCAACTGGTGCTGATGTAACTGCCCGCACTGGTCTGGTATATGGTCCCTGTCTCTCCTAAGAACCATTACCTTCTCTCCTCTGAAGACCTGATCAGATAGGACCACCACTCCTATGCTGCCTCTTCTCAACATCTTGCATCAGATCTATGCTTTCTATGGCACTGCATTGCTCAACCAGCTCCGAAAAACTATGGATATCGAGACACACTATTTCTCTCTATAGTTTGTGTCACAGTCCTTCCTCGAACCTTCTACACTGCTAATCATCGTCTGGATATCTCGGGTAGAACTCCAAAAACTGAATCAGAGTCTCAAAGCGTGACGCATAATCCCCAATAGTCATGTTGCCCTGTTTTAGATTCATGAACTCCCTATCTTTCTCGCGTCGGACTAGTCGCGGAAAATACTTCTCGACGAAACAGTCACGAAATAACTGCCAGCAGATCAGTCTGCCATCTGCTTCTAGTAACCTTCTCTTGCCTCTCCACCAAGACTCTGCTCCTCATGTGAGCATGAAGACTGGATAAGTCACCTTCCTTTCCTCTCTGCAGCGCATGGTACTCAATATCTTCTCTAAGTCTTGTACCCACCACTCTGCCTTTTCTGGGTCATAATCTCCCTGAAACTGTGGTGGCTTCCCCTTTAGGAAAGTATTCATTCCTGCATCCTCAGCTTCTGCAGCTTTTCTCTGATTTTGTAGTTCTTGCTGCTCTTTGGTCATTTGCAACATCTCTGTGTTCTGTTGTCTCTATTGTAGCATAGTAGTAGCTAAATCCCTGATAGTCTTGAGAGTCTCAACTGACTCTCCTCCACTTCCGACATGGTCTCTTTCACCATTGCTACCTCTAGCAATTCTTTCGGGTGATCCATCATCACCACTTATACCACTTCCTCTACCTATAGCCATGATCCTGTTAAGGAAATCATCAGCTCACATCAATATGACATATAATACCACATTAAACTGGAATATAAATACTATATGTCATATAAATGTTCGTTATAGCGTTCGAACTCATTACCCAACTTCTAAACATAGTCAATATCCGATGTGTATTCAACTAGACACGGCCAGTAACAACATCCTAAACCACACAGTCTGATCAGAATCAAACTGCTCTGATACGACCAAATGAGACACCCCGTTATGCCCTGTTGTGCCATTAATTATTTATTTAAACTTACCCGCGTTCTTAACATTAACATAACCTGAAAATACGAAGAAATTAAAAACTTAAACACCATACATACACTTCTGAAAGTTAAACACACCATTGTTATATTATATAAACAAACTCATATGTATCCATTACAATCCAAAACACCGTGTAGGGTATCCTATCGGTAGGATCCCTCATAGGTAATTAATTATACAAACTATTTATAATTAGCGGAAAATAAAACGTCTTATAAGACTCACTGACCCTAAACTCACAACACTATATGGTTAGAATCCACAGCTCGTCCGCCAGTATCCAGTTCATATGGAGTTCCATCCAACTCCTTAGCAATGGGTTCCTCCATAGAGTCTTCTAATGGAATAAAGTGGACATACACCAGTTCATCCTTCATTTAAGATATTATCCTCTAACCTTAATCTCATGCAATTAAACCTTTTATACTGACGTGTCCATCTCTACTCCTGTCACACTAGTCAGTAGTCCCGACGATCCGGTGCCAAGAACTCGGTGTGCCCCTATTCCCTTATCTCTAGTAAGGAATAGTGCATTATTCAGCACAATGTGCATCACTATTCCCCCATCGGAAATAACACAATAAGCACATAATACATAGTACCTCTATCTTTGATAGGATAATCAGAACAACGCGTCAAAGACTATAAGAGTATTACGGTAGTCTACCTCAGCATCAACATCCATAGGGCACTCACCCGCAATATCCGGTATCCAACATATGATATTCTGACCTCGTGTGTTCCACTCACACAGCTGTGAAGAAACATGCATATATATGAATCTCACTGACTCGCATCGGATACTACCTAGTGCCTCTACCTTCCATCACAATCTCAACACACATTCCATGTCACATATCATTTATTAAACACTTTAATTAGGCTTGGCACCTCTAAGTTACATTCATTCTCTCACCCACACAAATATCTCCCGAATAACATATATCCTTGCCTAAAAGCCGACTAATCATGTTATTAAACCAGGTAAATCATACATAATACACTAATCATAAAATATTCAGACAAAATAAAATGTCACACACAGTAGATTACCTCAACCAGGGCATCATAAATAGTTCAATAATAATAAAGTCAAACATCATCGAATATTCTAAAATTATCCTAATGGCGATAAACCTACAATCCCCAAATCATCATTGGAACTACATAGTAGTTTCCAATACGATTTTGGTTTTTCCGATTACCCGACCACTAGTAGGTTTTAGGTCGCCTTACACCATTATTATAAATTATATACTACTTATCCGTTCTGACGATGGAATGGTTCTTCCTCCCACCTGAACTTATATCCGTATTCACGAGTTTTCCGATCCTCGTTACTACACCACGGTTATCAGTTAACCTCCAACCAAATCACATAAAAATAAATTAATCAAACAAAATCCACGTAGAGTCACAAGGACAAGGGTTCGACCAACTTATCAAAAATAGGCTTGGATTATTTTCTCAACTCCATCTTTTGGATCCTTGAGTCTTAACTAGCATAGATGAATTGTTACAAGTCAAAAATATGAAACAAAATCCTCTAATCACTTGGTTAAGGTTTCGGCCATAAAGAGTAAAATAGGATAGAAATTCCTTTTGCTCACAGACTCTTGGATCTAGAACCTACACACCTTAGATAGTTCATACAAATCATTATCTAATTAGAGATTGAAGAAAACTCATTTTGCCTACATGAACATAGATTCGGCCATCATAGTAAAATAAGGTTAGGAGTTTCTTTTGATTTCAAACTTCTAGATATAACAACTAGAGGTATTAGAGAGGTAAGATCAAGTGTCATCTTTTAAAAATTGAACAAAACTTCATTTGCCTAAACATACATAGTTTCGGCCATGTAGAGAAAAATAGGAAGGAAAATTCTTTTGCTTCCATGCTCTTAGATAATCAAAGTAGAAGTCATATAGAGTTCATAGAAATTTATTTCACATTAAAATGATTTTTTTATGATTTTCTAGAATTATTTGAAAATCTAGATCTAGGAATTAGAATTTGTGAAAACTTGATGAAAATGGAAGTTTGATGGATGATTAATGAAGCTAAGAGGATTAGGAATAGGATCCTCACCTTGAAATGAAGAAGTTTGATGAAGAACTTGAAAAGATATGAAGAACTTATCAAGAACACTATGAAGTTCTTTGTGTTTTGTGAAGAAATGATTTAGAATGTGAAATAGAAAGAAAAGGAAATTGGTCTAAGTGTGGGAGTGGTGTGTGTGAGCCGTGTAGACCAGGGAGTGAGTGAGAGGAAATTGTTTTGTTTAATTGCTTAAGAATGAACCATGGTTGAAATTAATTGACATAGGTTAAGTTAGAAAACAATATACTAGAGGTGTATTAACAATGATATTAATTACATTCAAAATCTTTTTAATGATATAGTATTATTATTTGATAATATAATTAATGTGAGTATGATAAATATTAAGAAAATTAATAGGTCGAAAGTTTTTATCTTAATTATACAAATTATTTTTTAAAGTAAATGTTCAAATTGGTGTCTGCAAAAAATTCAAAGACACACTTAGTCCCTTAAAAATGAAAAATATGATTTTGATTATCAAAAATCTCAAATGTCAGCCAAAATTGTCTTTATAGGGACTAAAATATCCTCAAAATGCACTCTCATTCTCTTAAATGACTATCATTAATATGTGTACATATAACTTAAGCTTGTTCAATTAAATTAGATTAATAAACCGTACTAGGTTTTGGTAAAAAATTATACTATTTATATTTTACTTTCTTTTGTTTTTAAAGTTTTTTTAAGAGTTTCATTTTTTTTTTGATAAGCAAAAGAATATTATTAGAGAGAGTACAAGAGTTTCATTTTGATACATTGTTAGTATTAAAAAATTTATACTGTTAATCATTCACAGATCATCTTATGTATGACTTTTAAAGTTATAATAAGATTAAAACACTTTTAATGATTGGTTGACCATGTAATTAATGAATTATTAAAGAATTTGACAATGATATTATTAATTACATTCAAAATCTTTTTTATTATATAATATTATTATTTGATAATATAATTAATGCGAGTATGATAAATATTACGAAAAATTAATAGGTCAAAAGTTCGTATCTTAATTACACAAATTATTTTTTAAAGTAAATGTTCAAATTGGTGTCTGAAAAAAAAATCGAAGATACACTTGGTCCCTTACAAATGAAAAATGTCAATTTTATTATCAAAAATATTAAATTTCAGTCAAAATGGTCTATATAGGGATTAAAATATCCTTAAACATTATTTTAAAAAACTAATTTGACCGACATTTGAAATTTTTTAGGTCCAAATTCACATTTTCCATTTTCCACTAACCAAATACCTCTGTGTTTTTTAAGGACCAATTTACCCTTTATTGTATTTTTTCAGCATATATAAATTGGGTGGGGAAACTCTGATCCAACACAAAGTTTGAATTCTCTCTAGCTATACCCTCTGTCCATCCACTCTCCATTGTCCATCCTCTTCATCTCTCTAATTTTTTCTCTCCATTTATCCTTTAATTTCCCATTTTTCTCCATGTTCTCTCTCCACCCATCCTTATTTTTCTTAATGCAGAGGCAGCACATCAAGAGAGAATCTCTTTTGTTAATGACATACCTTCGAATAGCAACCTCGGATAGACACATTTTCTAAGCCATATCTTTTGATTTGGGATGGTGGTATCAACATCCCACTCAATAAAGGTAAGTGATGCCTTTTTCATCATTTTTCAGTCCCTTCATTTTATATGGATCTAAATCTTTGAATTTCTATGTTTCAGGATTTGGGGGTATGGTATGTAGAGGGCATCTTGCATATCTGCTACTTTTAGCGCTTTATTTCATGGTATTCTATTCTTTTTTTATCCCAATTCCAATTTTTACAGATGTATTCAAGTTTTTCATTTTTGTGCATTTTTGTGTTTGCTTATTTTTTATGTCGCTATAATATGTTTTCCTTTCTTGTATATCAAAATCAATTCATCTTTGCTTCTCTTATAGGCAACTGTAATTGGAAAACTAGAGTTTTGTAAATCAATAAAGTCCGCTGAAGAAAAAATCTAAAACTAGTGTTGGATTCATGTATATTAATATAAAAAAAAGTTATTTTTGTATTTAAATGTCAGTAATTTACATTAATATCTTTTGCATAAGTTTATGTGAAATTTTATAAACCTAACTTTTTTCCCCAGTAGTGGTCCATTATCTTAGCAAATTAATGGTGATCTTCTATGTACTTGAAGTGGTTAGTCATAGTGGAAGTGTACGACATCTCTATGTGAGTTCTACCTACAATATTAGAGGTTCGAATGCTAGAGTCGTCACTTTTTGATTATTTTACCTAACAGTCCCTACCGAGGGGTTGTCTCAAAGCTATGTCTGTGGGATACCCACTCAAAGACATAAAAAGGCAAGCTTGCAATCACATATTAAACCCTGTAAAACCTTGAACAATTATTTCAATTACTCAATGCTCGTTGTCTTCTTTCTTCTCAATTCAAAGATTGCTTATTACTCCCAAATATGTAACAAAATCCAACACTTTGTTACTTTTATTTTTAAGGATACTTTTATTATTGAAGAACATACCACACTATTCCTATATTTTATTAAAGTAAGATTTGCATTTACTTTAGAAAAAAACTTCAAAAGGCAGCTTTCATTTATTCTACTCATTGATAAAACCTGCTTCATCCAAAGTGCATTAAGTATGGATCTTTGCCATATAAAAAACTAAAACAAAATCGACCACTACAAGTAAGACTATGACATGTTATAAGGGATTCTACTAAAATTTCAACACTGATATGTTTTTCATTGATGGACAAGTAGGTCCTATACTGGTGGGGGTGGGGTGGGGGGGGGGGGGGGGGGGGGTTCTTTTCATTGTCTCTATTTTGTTCTTTATACTTCTATTCATTTTTTGGGTCCTAGGAAGATTTCTTTATTTTGCTCTACTTTTCTCTTAATAGTCCTACATTCATTTTAAATAGTGTAAGTTATACATGTTTCATTATGTATTGTTTGGATAACCGTTTTGTTGTCTTTTCTATGCTTCTTTTGATTTTTCGTTGTAGGTTTTCGGGAGGGCTTAGTGGCTGCTAATTTTTCATTGAATCGAAAGTTTATGTTGTGGTATAGTTGTTTGAATTTATACAATATGGTAATCCGAAAAGATATAAATGAAACAAAGTGATAATTTCATTTTCGGTTGAGTAAACTCAATGATGTTACTAGAGAATATTGATTAATTGTTTAAATTTTTTAAGTTCGTGGTTTCAAATTTATATTTATTTGCATGGATAAGAAGTATATTTTTATCTCATTCAGTAAAATATATTTCTGGTTACCAAGGAAGAACATCCAAGTGAGACCATCACAAATAATTTCACAGATAAGTGGTAGGAAACAGTTCTTGAGAGACTAAAACATGAAATCATGAAGCGAATGAGTCTAAGTGAGCCACTTCCCCCTTGGAGCTTCGACAAAGCATTAACGGTCACGAAATGTTTGGATTCCTTTTGCCATCCATTGTTCTGGTAATGCAAACTCATGAATCTTGAAAATAGCATGCCTTTGTTGAGCTGAAATTAATATCAATGTTTTCTATATTTTATAATATAGAATTACAATCGCATAATTTGGATCAGATCTTTACCATTTTGTACAAAACTAGATTAACATAGCTTGCTATGGTCAAGTTCATTTAATGACCGCTGGGTTAATTTGGATTGATGTGGTAAAACATAGATGACTCTTGTAATATGTAGCTTTGGAATTATGTTCTATTTTATCATGATTTAATCCTTTATTGCAAACTTTATTTAGTGCATTGAAGCTCAAGATCCCGACCATAAATGTATAGAACATTGGAAACATAAATAAGTTGTATGTGTATCTTAGGGGAGTGCCAATAATTATAAGTTAAAACATTGTTCAAGTAGCTCTCGAGGTGATGTTAAGATCAAATTTTTTGGGGTTAATCTGGTGAAACAAGAGCAATATAACATATGGGGTACCAAACTTTTTGGGGTAATTTTGGTGAAACGGGATTAATATAACATAGGAGGTATTTTCATACCTTGGTTTATGCTCATATTACTTTACTTCCAGCATCAAATGTGAAAATATATGTGTCTCCTATCTTTTTATGATGTAGTCTTGTCTATCTAGTGAGTTGCTGAGAAAATGAGATACATTTTATAACTTTTTTTAAAATAATCCTTTTTTTATGCAGTAACTCAACTTATAATTCCCGATATAATTCCTCTTGAGCCCCCAAAACAAAAGTATCACTCGTTTTGCAAAATATTAACTGCCTCCGATACTAGCACACATAGAGGATTTTCAATTCCGAGGAAGCATGCTATTTAGTGCTTACCACCGTTAGTATTTAACTCTCTGGGTTTCCTTCAGCAGCTACCGCTTATTACAAATATTTAATTAAAAAAAGTTCATTTTTATCTCATTTTTAATGCTTTCCATTTATATATTGTATGACATGACCCAAACAACCACAATCCAGAACTTAATAGCGAAGGACTTGAACGGTTTTGAATGGAAATTTCGTTATGTATATAGAGGTAGTAATTTGGATTTTCTATTGGAAGTCTTCTTTTCATATTTATATTTTAGGTGCACAGTCAAAATTATGCACCGAATGAATTTTATATGGTTTGCATAGAATGAGGAATACTAGGTACATTACATAGTCTTTATATATTCTATGCAAACCATGAAATTCATTCAGTGCATAATTTTGAATGTGTAACTAAAACGTCAATACAAAAAGAAGACTTCTAATAGAAAATCCAAATTACTACCTCTATATACATGGCGAAATTTTCATTCAAAACCGTACAAGTCCTTCGCTATTAAGTCCTGGGTCGAGGTTGTTTGGGTCATATCCTACAATATATAAATGGAAAACATTAAAAAATTGAGGAAAAATTGAATTTTTTTTAATAAAAATATGGAATAAGCGGCAACTAAAGGAAACATGGAGTTAAATACCAATGGTGATAAGCACTCAATAGCATGCTTCCTCAGAATTGAAAATCCACCATATCTGCTAGTATTAGAGGCAGATAATATTTTGCAAAATGAGTAATACTTTTGTTTTGGGGGTCAGGAGGAATTCTATCTGGAATTATAGGTTGAGTTTGCTACATAAAAAAAAAGAGATTATTTTAAAAAATTTATAAAATGTATCTCATTTTATCAGTAAATCACTAGATAGGCAAGACTAAATCAGACAAGATAGGGGACACATATATTCTTATATTTGATCTTGTAAGTAAAGTAATATGAGCATAAACCAAGGTATGAAAATACCTCCTACGTTATTTTAATACTGTTTCACCAAAATTACCCCAAAAAGTTTGGTACCTCCTATGTTTTCTGTAACGTCCCGATTTTAACAAGTGAAAATTTGATATCTTAATTAGATGGGAATGAGGGTTAGATGAATCAATTTTTTTTTATAATCATAACATATATATATGTTTAGAGTAAAATTTAAGCAACTCAAAATCTTAATAGGCAACCACCTCAATTTATTTTCCTTAGTTAAGGTAGTTTATAATTAAAAAATATATAATAATAATAATAATAATAATAATAATAATAATAATAATAATAATAATAATAATAAAAATAAAATAGTTAGCCAAATATAGATCTTAGTTATAGTCAATTAATTATGATTAATTTATTTAGGTTTTATAAATCATTATTTATCTTTATTAATTATACTTTAGTTACAAGTGTTAACTTAGTTAAATAAACTAAAACAACATTTGACCACATGAATAGATGGACACGGCAGTTTGCATATTAATGACACATCAATCTTTAAATTTTTTTTTGGCTGCATGATGTTGTAATGCCACCTCCTACTTGTACCATTTTGCATACAATAGCAACCCCATTTCATGATGCTCCAAAGGCCACGCCACATGCTTGCTTTCCTTGTGTCACTTGCTGAAAATTCTGGGTGCATAATGTTGTGATGCCACCTCCTACTTGCTGGTCATTCTTTCTTTCATTCCCCATGCCAATCTGCTTGCTAGTTTAGAGTGGATTCACGCCACCTCCTGCTTGCTATTTTCTACATGCAATTCCTTTGATTAACAATACACCACGCCATCTGTTTGCCATTTTCTTCATGCAATCCCTTTGATTAATTATACCCCACGCACCTGCTTATGTTTCATAGCTTAGCTTAGTCAAATTTATAGGGATGCTGGCTTGTTACATAAGATATCCAGGTGCCACCTCCTACTGCCCTTCCTATCATTAATTTATACAAAATTTAGCCCATTTCATGGTTATTTTAATAACCACACCAGCTGCTTGGTTTATGAGGCCATTGCTTTGTTTCATTCCCTTCTCAATAAGTCAGCGTAACCTTAGAAGAGGGGCAACAAATAGCGCAGAAGAAAAATAGAAAAAAAAGAGAGAGAGACCGTGAGAGTGAGAGGAAATTCCGGAGCCGATACCGATCCATCCGTTCTTCCTAGCGAGAAACCGACTATACCGTTGTGATCCTCGCAACGTCTACTTCATTATCCTATCTTTCTTTTCTTGATTAGGCTAAGGTAAACCTATGTCCTGCCGAAATGCCATCGGCGACGGTATTGAGGTTATCTTTAAATCCGTTTATCGGTTTTCAATTCCGTCTTCAGATTTGGATTACACGTAATGTCTGCTTCACAATGATGTGTCTAGGTGAATTTTTGAAGCCCCGGAGGGTGGTGAACCAAGCGTGGCATATTTGAGGAGTATAGGAGTGTGCTCGTTTCGTTGCGTTAAATCTAGCCTACGACACTTTAGGTGGGGAGAAAGTAACCGACATCGTCGGGGAGGCAAGCGTAGAATAATAATTATATATGCATGTGTGTAGGGTGCCCCAGGCCTACTAGGATGTCGAATAATCCACAATGGCTAAACCCAAATAAAATAATATTTTAATGTTGTGATGGGTTTAGTGGTTGTAGGTTTATCGACTCTAAGTTGTTGATTTTATACTAGTTGAGGTTGTCTGAAATGCGTGTTGCTCTGCTATGTGATTGATTCATGATTTTCTGTGATTTTTCTGTATTTAACATGCTGAATATGTTCACATGAATATTTTATATGTGAGAATTGATGCTGACTGATTTTAGGATGAATATATGTCTGTATGGATAAGTTGAGAGTTAACACCGTAGTAATGCCTTGAGACGGCGGCTTTGAGGCCGGGGATGTATGGGCATCCGCTGTGAGAAAATAAATGGATAAGGTTCCGGTGTTAACTTTAGTGATGTTTGTTGCAATGCATTTTGCCAAGGTGGTGAGCCGTATGACCGGGAGTCGTACGAGGTTAGTTGTACTCGAGTGCGAGTACAAATTATGGAGGGGCCGGTCTGAGAAGAGACCTTGGGGATGTAAAATTGGACTCGGGAGGCTCACAGTGGCCATTAGTTAGCTCCTAATGTGTCGTGTACCCCGGTAGAGCCTAGTTATCTCGACTTTACCCTGAGTATCCACGTCTAAGGTTGACTATCCGAGGCAACCCAGATACCTCTGATGGAGCTGAGCTCACAGAGAGATGTACTCTTATGGGTCACGGCGAGCGGAAAAGTTGCCTAGACAAACTAACTGATGTTCCCTAAGCGAATAGGCTTGATAAGGGAATATCTCGGGGTTAAGACCCGATGAGAGATATCGGCCGACATGCATAGGAGTGAGACTCCTTAGAGGATTGATCTGAGAGTGAACTTGAGGATGAACTGTGTTGGTTTGATTCGGAAGATGATTGCCCATTACTCGTTGTATGTGTTATATGTATATGTGATTATTGTTCTGTGTCCCCATCCCCATTTTTATGACTATGTATTGTTTCTTATCTCCCTTTCTACTCTATGTTTCTCTGTATGTAAAATCGATAGATGAGCAGCGCCAGCGGGACAGAGACAGTGGCGGATTTTGGTTACCAGCCGAGGCACTATCTGCAGAGGATCCCTCCCCGGATCCCGATACTAGGAGACGTTGAAATCGTCTATCATGATGATCGTGGATGGCAGGTCGACCACTCACGATTCTTCATGATGTACGTCGGCCTTGTTAGTTTCTACATACGGATGGGAAACGGTCCTTACTTTCACTTGGACGGCCCGTATCGTATTTCACAGAGGTTACCCTTTTCAGAGATGTGGTATCCACCTCGTCAGAGAGAGTTTTCTGACGACATGTGGAACATGGTGAATCGCTCAGTGGTGACTAACCATGTTGGTATGGTGCAGAGGGGTCGGAGGCAACAGAGTGTTCAGACGATGTATCACTATCGGTGCCGACGCGTCATCATGAGCAGTGATGAGTCGGTTTGGGAGTCGAGGACCCGATACGGCAGAGTCTACCGACGCACCTATGGAGAGGGAGAGGGTAGCTCCAGGCGCCCATATCGTCAGTGATATGGTTCTGTCGGATGCGCCTGTTAGGTCGTGTGCCTTTGTGAGTTTATTTTGTATTTTGGATGTATTTTGAGAGGCGAGCTGGGTAGCTCTAGGACTTTTCTCTTCTTTTCTATGAGCAGTTTATGTATTATGTCCAGTTTTAGTTTGACAGTGTTTGTATATTTTACTAAACCTAGGATCCGTCTGTTGGGATTTAACATACTTAGGTGACAGACGTACTTATTATGTATATATAGCTGATGCGTGTTTTATTCCGCTGTGCATGTTTTAAACGAATTTAATTTTATCGCTTCCGCAAATTAATTTATTTTCATATGTATAATCACGCTAACGTTAATGCAACGGATTAAGGCTTAGTTAATTAGGATTTATTTAGTGGGACATCGGGGTGTCTCATTATCTCGCTCTTTTTTCACCAGATTAACCCCAATAAGTTAGGTCTTAACATCACCTCGAGAGCTACTTGAACAATGTGTTTACTTATCATTATTGGCACTCCCCTAGGATAAACATACAACTTATTTATGTTTCCAATATTCTACACATTTATGGTCGGGATCTTGAGATTCAATGCCCTAGAAAAAGTTTGCAATAAAGGATTAAATCATGCAAAAATAGAACATAATTCCAAAGCTACATATTACAATAGTCATCTAAGTTTTACCACATCTATCGAAATTAATCCAGCGGTCATTGAGTAAACTTGACCATAGCAAGCTATGTTAATATAGTTTTGTACAATATGGTAAAGATATGATCCAAACTATGCGATTTTACTTCTACATTATAAAACATAGAGAACATTGATATTAATTTCAGCTCAACTAAGATTAAAGAGTTTGCGTTACCTGAATAATGGATGACAAAAGGAATCCAAACATTTCGTGACCGTTAATGCTTTGTAGAACCTCCAAGGGAGGCAGTGGCTCACCTAGACTCCTTCCCTTCATGATTTCATGTTTTAGTCACTCAAGAACTGTTTCCCAGCACTTATCTGTGAAATTATTTGTGATGGTCTCACCTGGATGTTCTTCCATGGTAACCTGAAATATATTTTACTGAATGAGATACAAATATACTTCTTATCCATGAAAATAAATACAAATTTCAAACCATGAACTTAAAAAATTTAAACAAGTAATCAATATTCTCTAGTAACATCATTGAGTTTACTCAACCAAAAATGAAATTATCACTTTGTTTCATTTATATCTTTTCAGATTACCATATTCTATAAATTCAGACAACTATGCCACAACATAAACTTTCGATTCAATGAAAAATTAGCAGCCACTGAGCCTTCCAGAAAATCTACAAGGAAAAATCTAAAGTAGCATAGAAAAAGACAACAAAGCGGTTATCCAAACAATACATAATGAAACATGTATAACTTACACAATTTAAAATGAATGTAGGACTATTTAGAGAAAAGTAGAGCAAAATAAAGAAATCTTCCTAGGGACTAAAAAATGAATAAAAGTATAAAGAACATAATAGAGACAATGAAAATATAATATCTCAACTCCCTAATATCTGTGCAAGCTAGAAAAAGAACACCCCTCCTCTCGTTAGTATAAGACCTACTTGTCCATCAATGAAAAACATATCAGTGTTGAAATTTTAGTATAATCTCTTATAACATGTCATAGTCTTACTTGTAGCGGTTGATTCTCTTTTAGTTTTTTATATGGCAAAGGTCCATATTTAATGCACTTTGGATGAATCAGCTTTTATCAATGTGTAGAAAAAATGAGAGCTGGCTTTTGAAGCTTTTATCTATAGTAAATGCAAATATCTTACTTTAATAAAATATAGGAATCATGTGGTATGTTCTTCAATAAAAAAAGTATCCTTAAAAATAAATGTAATATTCCTCCCCAAGGGTATTTTAGTCTTTTCATTTTACTTTTTTTTTCCCATGGGTGTGCTTGGATCCTTTTATATTTCTTAAATGTGAAATTTTTTGGTTGATTGATTTAATGAAGTTAATTATTGTTAATTGAAATGGAATGGAAATATATTTTTTCCTCTCTTTCTCTCTTTCATTATCGTACAGACACCCACTTATTTTAAACCAACCTATCCACCTCTATCCTAAAATTTCCTAAGTAACCAATACTTGTCAAGGAGTTCCCACCCCATTGGCCAGCCAAAACCCCTCCATTTCACCCTCTTATTTTTGGCCAGAGCAAGGTAAAGGGAAGTTGAGGAGTTCATTTTCATTTACTCCCTCAACATAAACAACTTTTGGTCCTCTCCTTTCCTCCCTCTCAAATTCGGCCAGACCTCAATGGCTAGGCTTTCCCACACTTCTTCCTCATTCATCATTGAAGACACAAGGCAGCAATCTTACTTCCACCCTTCCTCTCCATTTTCGACCAGAAACTTGTGGTAGAGTGCTGGATATTTTCCTCCTTTACACTCCATCTAGAAACAACCCATTCATCACCAATTCCTTCTAACGGTGTTTCCTTCCATTTGCAACTCATCAAATACCTAACTCAAGCAAAATGGACAACATGCAAGACCTCTAGAATTTCGAAAATAGGAGCACAAATCAGATTAGGGAAGAAGAGCAAGGAGATCAACACTCACCACTTTCAATCTACCACTTGGTTATGTGAGTTTTGTTGTTTGTAACATTGGGTAACCATAAATTCCAATTTCTTGTTAATTGTTCTAATTGTTTCTATGGAAAGCCTATTTTGATCTGATATATGCTTGTTAACAATTGGGTTTTGATTTTTGCATATTAATTAGAGGTGGTTTTTGATAAAAAATTGACAAGGGGCTCTAAAATCCTACAACCCGTAATGCACCCTTGTTAGTGTTTTATCCATAATTTCCTCCATAGGGTTTGTTTTGAAGTGATCTTTATACCATCAGAAAATAGACTGGATTTCCTTCGGGATAGGTTTTGGAACTATTCAATTTCATTGAGTATCAAGGGAGAAAAATAACATGCAATCTGCTGTTTGTCCTCGAGACTCTGTGCTGACACTGTCTTAGTGTTTAAATTGTATTAAATTGTACACATATTGGTTTGAGTTGAATTTTTTGCTAATAGAAATTATACAGAATTTTTAACAACCTAGGCCTTGGAATTTTTGGAATTGAGTTGGTTTCGCAGGAGGAATCTCCATTGCAAGTCACGGAAAATACTGCTGCCAGTTTCCAGATTTGATAATACTTTGAAATTTCAATCTTGTGGTCCTAACTATGTTTGGAGTATTTTTATTAATCATGAAAAAGTGAAGTATAGCAGGGCATTAAAAATCTAAAATGGTCTACATTTTGGTGAGACAATTGTTTCAAAACCAAATTAGCCATTAAGGCCACATAAGTATTTGTGGGTGAGATATGTTTTTGTAAGTCCTTCAATTCCTTGAAGGTTAGGATATGGTACTAGCAATTAAGGGACGCCTGATTGTTGTCATAGAGCTCTGACTGCCATATCAAAATCTATTAAACTAGAATACTACAAGTCCCTCACACTTGAAGTTATCTAGTAAATGTTTTAAGTTAAAGTGCCCATGCTCATACTCATTTTGGGTTGTTTATTTGAATCTAATTGTTATATATGTATATCCTTGCTTGAAGCAAAGCTCACTGAGAATTAATTTTCTCACTAGGCTCTCTATTGTTTTAGATAAGCAGGTTTAGGTCCTTCGAAGGATTAAGGAGATAAAGAAGGAATTTCTTTAACTCAATATGTTTCATGGGAGCCTTGATATGTAACTGTCGGCTTCATAAACTGATTAAATGAAGTCCGAGAGTAGTTGCTTGTGTAATGTTTTTTTTTGAGTTTGTAAGGTTATGTGTGACCATTATGTTAAGACTATCTATACGACTATCATTTGTAATGTGGATGTCTTGTGTTTTCTTTTGAGACACTCACTTAAGGCATTACAATAAAAGTAAGAAAGTGTTGAATTTTGTTACATATTTGGAAGTAATAAGAAATCTTTGGATTGGGAAGAAAGAAGACAACAAAGGGATATGCATTCCTCGAGGGACAACGAATCCCCTTGCCTAACACCCGTTTTGCAAGAAAAATAACCCTGCTGGATTACCATGAGCAAAAATGGAGAGTTTTACTAATTTCAGAATAACTTCTACCCAATGACAGAAATTTTGAGCAAAACCAATGCATTTGAGGACTTTCAATAGAAAACTCCAATCAAGAGTGTCCAAAGCTTTTATGATGTCTGTTTTCATTGCTAAATTTCCACCAAATGACCTTTTATAAAGGAGATTAACAACTTCTGAAGTTAAAAAGATGCATTTTGAAATTTGCCTACCTTGAACAAAGCCTCTTTGATGTTCTAAAATTATCTTTGCTGCAACCTTTGACAACCTATCTGCCATGACTTTGGAGATGATTTTGAATTTAAAATTGGCCAAAGCAAAAGGCCTATATAGGTCTACTCTGTCTGCTTCATGAACATTTGGGATTAATACCACTACATTTGAATTATAATTGGGAAGCAACCGGCTATGTTAGAAAAAATTGATCCATAACCATAAACACATCCACAACAACCATATTCCAATATTTTTGAAAGAAGAATCCTCCAAACCCATCTAGACCATGTGCTCCATCTCCATTTAATGCAAAAACAACATTTATGACTTCCTCCATTGATGACAAATCAGTAAGCATATTGTTATCATCCATAGGAACCAGAGGAGATATGATTTCTTCTATTAGACAATTATCTGAACAATTATTGTTTGTTGCAGATAAACTTTGGTTAGAAATTCCCAATATGCTTTTCAATGTCTACCTGATCAGAAATCAAATCATCACCACTCTTTTGAAGTTGACATAGGGAAACATAAGACGGGGGGTTGAATTGTGTTTCTTAAAAGATTTTTCAAACTCCTTTATTAAAACAGCTTTCCAATCAAGCAAGAGATAAACATTTCACCATTTTCACCCATTCATTCTCAAACTAAATGTAGAAGTTCTAAAAAAAATTGATTTCTACTATAAATGTAGAAGTTTTCTGATAAGCCTCGTGGGACGCCTTGAAGCATATTTCCCCACTGGGCGGCGGCTAGAATCCTTTGAGATGACTTAAATACGCAACGAGGTATTGTAAGTGGCAGAGTGGCCTTGCTGTCATGATCCACTGAGATTCAGCCCCAGCCGCTTCGATTCGTCCCTCCCCTCGCCCCTCCCTCGGTTTGGCCCAAGTCACCAAGGGGGTTATCAGACCGTGACTCAAACGGGTGGCTCATTGCCAACAAGTGTCGCGAGAAGCCAAGGAGCAGGGGACGAGTGTCCCAGTGCACGTGAATGGGTCAAGACGCCCGATCTGGTGACATGTGGCTCGACCCTGGGTGCACATGGCCAAGTCTGAGAGCCCGACCGTGGGTCACGCAACCGAGCCGGTGAGGCAAGGAACCCAAGGAGCAAGGGTCGAGTCAACAAGTCCTAGTGCGGAAATCCCGGTGCATGTCACCGGGTCATGATGCCTGATCCGGCTCGGTCGGTGCGGCCAGGAACAAATGGAGCAAGTGTCGGTTCACCGAGTCCAGGTGTGGAGTCCTGGTCCCCGGTGCACGTGGTCGGTTCATGATGCCCGATATGGCTTATTCGGTGCGTAGTCCAGGTGCACCGGGCACAGATCCCTGGTGCACGTGATGCCTGATCAGGCTCGATCGGTGCGGTCGAGAACCAAGGATGCAAGTGTCTGGTGCACAGGGTACCTGTCCCAGGTGTGGTTGAAAAATCATGAAAAATATCCACCTTTATGAAATGCCACGAGACAGTGGAAGAACCTTGGGGACAACATTCTTAGCGTGCCTGCAAAAATTCAGGTCCAAATTCAATTTGTAGCCTAGGTTCCTTGTCGTCGAACTGTCACATATTCCTGATTTCGATTGAAAAATCATGAAAATCGTCACCTTAATGAAATGCCACGAAACATTGTGGACACCTTGGGAATAATATAAGTAGTGTGCCTGCAAAAAATCAGCTCAAAATTCGATCCTTGGACCCATTTTCCATTTTTTGGGAATTGTTTTGGTTTTCCACTTTGAAATTTTATAAAAAAACAAATGGTATGGTGAACTGTAGATTTTTCGTCCCCTAGCTCCCATATTTATAAGCATTCCTGCAAAAAATCACCGCCAAATTCGACCTCTAGCTTTGAAAAAAAAGAGTATGTCTCCCCAGCAAAAAGGATGTCTTGTAATGGGAAATGGATCTTTGCATATTAAGCTGTTATAGGGGGGAGGTACTTGGCTATTATATACATATATATATTATATATTATATATTATATGTTATATAGTATATATTATATATTATATATTATATATATAGTAGTTGTTGTTGTTGTTGTTATCTCGGGGACAGCTATCTCCAACCCCGCTTAGATATGCATCAGTCGGTGTATGTAATGCCCGATCTGGCTCGGTCGGCGCGGACATGAAAAAAGGGAACGATAGAATGGTGCACTAGGGACAGGTCCTCGGGTGCACCAGGTGCCGGATCTGGCTCGGTCGGTGCTGAGAGGAACTAGGGTAGCCAGGTTCTGGTGCACCGGATTCCTTACTTGGCTCGGTCGGTGCACCAGATTCATGATTTGGGTCGGTATTCATGATTTGGCTCGGTGTGGTGCACCAGATTCCTGATCTGGCAAGGTGTGGTGCACCATATTCCTGACTTGGCTCGGTCAGGTGCACCAGATTCATGATCTGGCTCGGTGTGGTGCACCGGATTCCTGACCTGGCTCTGTCTGGTGCACCAGATTCATGACCTGGCTCGGTCTGGTGCACCAGATTCCTGATCTGGCTCGGTGTGTGCACTGGATTACTAACTTGGCTCGGTCTGGTGCACCAGATTCATGACTTGCCTCTGTCTGGTGTACCAGATTCATGATTTGACTGGAACTGGTGCACCGGATTCCTGATTTGACTGGGTAAGGTGCACCGGATTCCTGATTTGGCTCGATGTGGTGCACCAGATTCCTGACCTGGCTCGGTCTGGTGCACCAGATTCATGACCTGGCTCGGTCTGGTGCACCGGATTCATGATCTGGCTCGATCTTGTGCACCAGATTCATGACCTGGCTCGTTGTGGTGCACCAGATTCCTGACTTGGCTCGATCTGGTGCACGAGATTCATGATTTGGCTCGGTCTGGTGCACCAGATTCACGACATGGCTCGGTCTGGTGCACCAGATTCATGATCTGGCTCGGTCTAGTGCACCAGATTCCTATCCTGGCTCGATGTGGTGCACAAGATTCCTGATCCGGCACGGTATGGTGCACCAGATTCCTAACTTGGCTCGGTCTGGTGCACCAAATTCACGATTTGGCTCAATCTCGTGCACCAGATTCATGGCGTGGCTCGGTGTGGTGCACAAGATTCTTGATCTGGCTGGGTGTGGTGTACCAGATTCCTGATTTGGCTCGGTGTGGTGCACCAGATTCCAGACCTGGCTCGGTTGGTGCAATAGATTCATGACCTGGCTCGGTCTGGTGCACCAGATTCATTATCTGGCTCGGTCTTGTGCACTAGATTCATGACCTGGCTCGTTGTGGTGCACTATATTCTTGACTTGGCTCGGTCTGGTGCACCAGATTCATGATTTGGATCGGTCTGGTGCACGAGATTCAAGACATGGCTCTGTCTGGTGCACTAGATTCATGATCTGGCTCGGTCTGGTGCACCAGATTCCTAACCTGGCTTGGTGTGGTACACCAGATTCCTGATCTGGCTCGGTGTGGTGCACCAGATTCCTGACTTGGCTCGGTCTGGTGAACCAAATTCACGATTTGGCTCGATCCGGTGCACCAGATTCATGGCATGGCTCGGTGTGGTGCACCAGATTCTTGATCTGGCTGGGGGTGGTTCACCAGATTCCTGACTTGGCTCGGTCTGGTGCACCAGATTCATGATTTGGCTCGATGTGGTGCACCAGATTCCTTACTTGGCTCGGTCTGGTGCCCCAGATTCCTGACTTGGCTCGGTCGGTGCAGATAGGAACCAAGGTTGCAAGGGTCTGGTTCACATGGCACTGACCGGCTGAATGTGCTGGTGCTAGAAGATGGAGGTTCATTTTGGGTGGCTAGTGACTCGTGGATCGAGGTTGAAAGTGTTACATTGCATCAACCGTGACTCGTGATCCTTAATCTGACCTTCCCTAATCCGATCCATCAAACTGTTTGTAATCCTCAACGTTCTAAGCCTAATGCTCTTAGGGGTAACTTCCCAGGCTAGGCTCAAGTCTCTAAACTTCTATATCAGATCCATCTATCTAACCATCAAGGCTAAAACATGTAAGGTCTTTCTACTTAAGGCATCTGCCACTACATTGGCTTTCCCAGGGTGGTGGGTCAACTCAAAATCATAATCCTTAAGAAACTCCATCCACCTACGTTGCCTCATATTGAACTATTTTTTATCAAACAAATATTTTAAACTCTTATGATCACTAAAAACCTCAAACTTAGCTCCATAAAGGTAATGCCTCCAAATATTTAAGGCAAACACTATAGCTCCTAATTCCAAATCATGGGCAGGGTAGTTCTTCTCATGGGTTTTCAACTGCCTAGAAGCATAAGCTACTATCTTACCATCCTACATCAACACACCACCTAAACCTTGCTTAGAAGCATTGTAGTACACTACGAAAGGTTCACTAGGATTGGGTAAAACTAACACTGGCTCTGATACACATTTGCTTCAAGGTTTGGAAACTTTCCTCACACTTAAATCCCCACACAAAGAGTTGTCCTTTCTTGGTGAGACGGGTCAAAGGTAAAGCTATCTTAGAGAAACCTTCTATGAACCTCCTATAGTACCCTGCTAAACCCAAGAAACTCCTAATCTCGGTCACTGACTTTGGTGCTTCCCATTGGAGCATAGTCTCTACCTTAGCCGGATCCACGACTATCCTACCTTTAGAGATGACATGTCCTAAGAAGCTCACCTCTTCTAACCAAAACTAGCACATGGACAACTTAGCATACAACCGATTTGTCATTTCGCAAGGATGTTAAAATAATTTGTAAAGTAGTCTTGATGACTAGGTGACTTATGTAGGTGAGTTGTCCAAGTAGAATTATCATTCCTATCCTCCGACGTATTTGTGCATATCCGAATCTGGCTCCATCGTTTACCCGATTAGGTTTTTCCACCCGATTAGGGTTTTCAGGCAGTACAAAATTGCACTGTCAGTAAAAATGCAGACGGGGTTCCGTCTGAATTTTCAACCCAAAATTTAACCGTAACCTTCTAATATAAAGTAGAGTCTAAATATGATTTTATTTTATTCAACATCATTTCCTAGATCTCGAAAGAAAAATATAAACATATTTAATCTAACGATATTGAAAAATAGTAAAAACTGGGTGTTACATTACTATGAGTGTAATCGGGTCGGTTCGGATCGTATTTGGGCGTTTCATAATCCGAACCGAATCGGATCACAATTGGATCGGTTTGGATCGAATAATCGGATTACCCATTATTTTTTATTATTATTTAAACTTCGAAAATTAATAAAAAAATAGAAAAACATAAAAATAAAATAAAATATACATATTTATTTATTAATTATATTAAATATATATAATAATATATTAACATTATATATTTGTATATAAATAATTTTAAAAATAAATATTTATAGGGTTCAGATCGGTTCGGTTCGGATTAGATTTGTAGGATCCGAGACTCAAACCGACCTTGTTCGGAATAGTGGTTTTTAAATCCGATGATCCGAACCAATCCGCCAAAATCGGTTCGGATCCATAGGATTCGCGGATCGGATTGGATCCGCTTACACCCTTATACATTACTACCCCATTTTAAAAAATTTCATCCTCGAAATTTCGTGACTCGAAACTAGACAGGATCATGTAATCGTATCTTAATCCCAAGATCCTACACTGGATCTCCGTCCTTCTTTCTCACTAAAAGAACCGGTGCTCTCCACGTGGAAACACTCGGTCGTGTGCATTGTTTTTTACAATGGTTCTTCTAGTTGAGCTTTCAACTCAGCAAGCTCTGTGGACGACATCTGATATAGAGCGATGGAAATCAGACCGGCTCTTGGAATTAGGTAGATGGAGAACTCGATGTCTCTGACCGGTGACAAACAGTACTCCAGTCGATATCTCCCTCGACTCCCAAGTTAGATAAAAGTAAGTATCCCTGAGCTCCTTCTTTTGAAGAAGTCTTTATTTGGTTTGTAGATAAAAATCCAGAAATCATAGGATTAGGAAAACTAAAGTTTTATGAGTGGAATATAAAAGAATATGGTTGGAAGATAACCAATCCATGTCTAGAATCACCTCTAATTGTGTTAAAGGCAAACATATCTGATTAAAAAGAAATCGTCTATCCTGAATAACAAAAGGATAGTTCAAGTATATTGAATTTACTATAACTGGTTCTGCGGTTGGGGTTGAAATAATTAAGTCATGCGACAAGGAAAAAAAAAGGCAAACTCAAATGTCTCACACAATCCATCGAAAAAGCATGCATTGCACACGAATCGAAAATTTCAGTTAAAAGATTTACCAGCTGGGTCGTAACTACCTTGTATGAGATCATCGGATTTTGAGGCTTCAGCACCACTCATGGTGTAAACTCTTCCCTTTGTCATCGGTCTATTGGTCTTTGAATCATTGGCAGCCACCCCAAACTTTGATGCAGAGTAAAATCTTGCTTGGTGACCAATCTTCCCAAAGTTAAAGCATAACATGCCTCTCAGCTTACAATCCTTAATAATATGATTCAGCTGTCCACACTTGCGGCATCGTTGAATTAGGCCTTGATTCTGATTGTTTTGGCTTCCACTACCATACACAAATGCAACGGGACGATATGATTGTTGGTTCTGATAATTTCCTGGAGGTCGGAAATATGGCTTATTCTGAGCTTGTTCCTCCCTTTGATTCTGATATAGATTCTAAAATTGAAATGGTCCTCCGGTGTTACCCCGATTGTCCCCCCCCCCCCCCTCCTCATCAGTTCCACCTTCCAACACTTTTCGACCAAAGGTTGAAAGTTGCGAATTTCAAGGGGTAGCATTGACTCCTTAATCTCGTATCGTAGACCTCCTTCGAATTTCTCACATTTCCAACCCTCATCAGGTTGATCTTGAAAGAAATGGAAATACATGGTGAGGGGTTCAAACTTCGCCGTACATTCCCCAACAGATAGTTCTCTCTGTTGTAGACGTAGAAACTCTTGTTCTTTCTCAACTCTGGCGCTCTGAGGGAAGTTCTTATCCAGAAAAGTAGTGCGGAAAACATTCCAGGTTATTTCCTCGTTGCCCGCTTCCAGCAGCTGTCTAGTACCATTCCACCAATATTATGCATCACCTAAAAGCAGAAAAGTAGCATACGGGACTTTCACTCCTTCAAGGCTATTGATGAGCTTGAAAATCTTTTCCAATTCTTGTATCCACAAATCAGCCTTCTCAGGATTGGTATCACCATGAAATTGTGGAGGATTCTGGTGACGAAAGGTAGTTAATCCTCTAGCCTCAGCAGCTTGCTCAGTTCAAATTTGATCTTGTTGGTTATGTGCAGCCATAAGAGTTGTTTGTTGTGCTATGGCAGTTGTAACATTGGCCATGCCTTATGCTACGTAATTCATCCCACCAGCATCATCACTGTTCTCTCCTATATTACCACGGCCGCCACCACGACCGCCTATACGGCCACTTCCATGGCCACGTCCACGTCCAACTTCTGGTTCCATAATTAACCTACAAGACTAAATCAGTCAGTCTGTAACCAGAAACTGAAACGTATGCTTATGTATTATCACACATTACATATGGCTTCTATTCAGCTTGTTCCTCCCTTTGATTCTGATATTGATTCTAAAATTGAGATTGTCCTCTGATGTTACCCCGATTGTCTCTCCCCTTCCTCATCAGTTCCACCTTACGACACTTTTTGACCAAAGGTAGAAAGTTGCAAATTTCAAGCAGTAGCATTGACTCCTTAATCTCGTTTCATATACCTCCTTCGAATTTCTCATATTTGCAACCCTCATCAGGTTGAGCTGGAAAGAAATGGAAATACTTGGCGAGGGGTTCAAACTTCGCCGCACATTCCCCAACAGACAGTTCTCTCTTTTGTAGATGTAGAAACTCTTGTTCTTTCTCAACTCTGGTGCTCTGAGGGAAGTTCTTATCCATAAAAGTAGTATGGAAAACATTCCAAGTTATTTCCTGGTTGCCCGCTTCCAGCAGCTGTCTAGTACCATTCCACCAATATTTTGCATCGCCTAAAAGCAGAAATGTAGCATACGGGACTTTCACTCCTTCAAGGCTATTGATGAGCTTGAAAATCTTTTCCAATTCTTGTATCCACAAATCAGCCTTCTCAGGATTGGTATCACCATGAAATTGCGTAGGATTCTGGTGACGAAAGGTAGTTAATCCTCTAGCCTCAGCAGCTTGCTCAGCTCAAATTTGATCTTGTTGGTTATGTGCGGTCATAAGAGCTGTTTGTTGTGCTATGGCAGTTGCAACATTGGCCATGGCTTGTACTGCGTAATTAATCCCACCCGCATCATGCAGACTATCCTCAAAAGGGTATAAAAACAACCTAATGTCCTAGTTGAGTTGGTCACTCTAACCAACATCTACTGGGATGACCCTTGAGGTCATCCCTACGATCAACGGCCTCTTCAGTTATCAGGACTAATGTCCTCGAGTAAAACAGGGAACTCCTCTGCAACGTCTGTATTCGCGTCCCACGGTACAACATCAAAAACCAAGAAAACAAATATATTACAAGGGTGAGATACCGACAAATGAGTTTTATCAGGATAATTACATGCGCGACACACAAAAAACAGCATATACACATATATACATCACATAAATTCTCAGAATAAACATATTGTTATAAACAATGGGATTTATACCCGGCAGTCATCGTAATTTTTAAAAATGCGTGACACTTCAATATCCACCATCTAATTTTGATATTTATTCTCAGGAGATTCTAACTTCCCTTCGTCGAGCATGATTAGGCTGCAATACCCCTTACTACAATTGTCTCATGAGGTCGGCCTCTTAATTTAGGTCCGAGCTCCAATTGTTAAAGGGTATCACACTGAAGCACCTAAAATAATATTGAGTAGTCCTTGATTGAGTACATCCACGTTTTGCATCGTACGTCCACAACTCGAGGTTGTGAGGTCCCAGCCTTTGTGACTCACGAACCCGGATGTCCCTAATAAGGTCTTGACTTCCCCAATTTGTCAAACCACCCTTTGTGGATTGTAGCTCGATAATACATGGTACATTGGCCAACAATACATGGCACACTGGCCAACAAAGGCACGTCTGCCAAACAATGCATGTAAACCATTTATTCTCGTTACTTTTATTTTTCGTTCATTATTTCTTTGTCGAGGCTCAAAGTTCACGACTATTCTTACTCAGGCATCAAGCCCATTCATTCCTAACACAGGACACAGATTCAAATGTGCCAACTGTGACTTTAACCCGCGACACACAGGACACGTAGTCCACATACTTACTCATAGGAACACTAGCCTGATGTCTCGACCATCTAGGTCCTCACTATTCTTTATTCAACATCGTTTTCATTCTGTGAAAAAAAAATACCAAAACAAATTCCGAAACTTATCCAAGTTTATCGGAAATATTTTAGCTGATTTAAAATCCTTTTGCAAAAAATATTTTCTACTGAAATTCTTTTATAAAAGGTTAAATCATAACGAATTTCTTTATTTTCCCTCAGATTTACTTACTTTTCAAATTTCTTTTCCGAAAACACATCAAATCCTTGACAATCAATTCTAACACATTTTTATCCAAAACAACAAAACTATTTCTCATAGTCTCGCTGTAAATCACTTTTTCTAAATTATTTTTCATTTAGAATAAAATTGTTTGTGAATAAAATGACTTTTATTTTTCCAAAAAGTTTTTCACCATCCACATTAAAATTATTTTTGAAACTTATTTTACTTTAGTTACTAATTATTTCCTTTTTGAATTTATTTTGGAAAAATTAACGTAAATGAAATTTTTTCACGGTTTCGTTCTCACTGTCACTCGTAAATTTACTCTTTCACCAAAATATCATTTAATATTATTATTTTCAACATTTTATTCCTCTTCCATAAATCAAAACACTTAGGTTTCTCCTTAAACTTTTTAAAAGTTTTATCGTTAATTACAATTGACCACTGACCACTGTCAGTCTTTCAGTCAATCACATCAAACAAAAGTTAATCCATACATCACAGATTATGACATGCTTTCACAGATGACATTTAAAAATCACATAACCAAATAAGTAAGATTAAATCAAACGCCACAGAATCACTACGAATAAATACACAGACAACTCACAGATAGCATGTAGCTATCAAAAACCCCTCAGGTAAACTCCCATTACCTCTTGAAGATTAACTTTTCCTTGATTGCCAACACCTCAATGTTTCTCTTCTTCCACCAAACAGTAATCACTACACTAGTCACAACTCTAACCTTCAACAAACAATCATAAAAACAAGTTAAAATTGAAACAAAAACCATCTAACCTCTAGGGTTAGGGTTCGGCCAACACCAAGAAAATAGGGTTAGTGTTTTCAAATTCCTTCAATCTCTTGGATACATGACCCTAGTGCTATAGATTGAAGATAAAAATTGTCATGAAACACTAATACAAGTTAAAGGATGAAAAAATTTATTCTTGACCCATTTTAGAGGGGTTTCGGTCAAGAATTGAAAATTAGGCTAGGGACCTCTAAATTTTTCAAGCTCTTCGATCCACGATCCTAGAGTATTAGAGAGTTAAGAAAAATTGTTATACTTTAAACATTTTCATCCTATGATTTTCTAGAATTAAATGAAGAAAATGCATGAAAATGGAAAAATGGTGTTCTTGATACGAATGAATTAAAATGAATGAAGAGGAAGACAATCATGATCATAAGCAATAAGGGTATACCTGTTAGATGATGAAAGGAATGAAGAAAATGATAAATTTGGAAAGATCAACAATGGAGGTTTTTGGGTTTTGTTGTATGTTCTTGGTGAAGGATGAAAAAATATGACTAAGTGTGGGGGTGGGTGAGACACCCCGTTGTGCCCCGTTGTTTCATTAATTATTTATTTAAACTTACTCGTGTTCTTAACGTTAACATAACCCGAAAATACGATGAAATTAAAAACTTAAACACCACACATACACTTCTGAAAGTTAAACACACCATTGGTATATTATATAAACACATTCATATTTATCCATTACAATCCAAAACATTGTTTAGGGTATCCTATCAGTAGGATCCCTCACAGGTACTTAATTCTACAAACTGTTTATAATTAGAGGAAAATAAAACGTCTTATAAGACTCACTGGCCCTAAACTCACAACACTATATCGTTAGAATCTACAGCTCGTCCACCAGCATCCGATTCATATGGAGTTCCATCCAACTCCTCAGTAACAGGTTCCTCCATAGAGTCTTCTAATGGAATAAAGTGGACATACACCAAAATACATAAATAGGGAGATAACAAACAATTCTATCATCATAAGCGAAAAAGAATCATAGCACATAAAAATAATAGCAGTCAAAGACACACATCACCATAACTAACAATCATCCTTCATTTACGATATTATCCTCTACCCTTAATCTCATGCAACTAAACCTTTTATGCTGACGTGGCCATCTCTACTCCTGTCACTTTAGTCAGTAGTCCCGATGGTCCGGTGCCAATATGGAATAGTGCATTCAGCACAAGTGCGTCAGTATTCCCCCATCAGAAATAGCACAATAAGCACATAATAGATAGTACCTCTATCATTGATAGGATAATCAGAACAACGTGTCAAAGACTAAAAGAGCATTACCGCAGTCTACCTCGTCATCAACATCCGTAGGTGTAACACCCTAATTTTTATCGCTTTCTTATATCAGTTGATATATTTAAATGTGAATATTTTTATCCGAAACCTAGAAAATGATTTTGGCTAAAACAAAATCATTTTTGAATTCTATCTAATAGAACGAAGTTCTAGTTAAATTTTTGGGTTGAAACTCAGACGAAAACCGGTCTGTGTTTTCCCTGTCAGTAAGAATTTACTGATCAGAGAACATAATTTTGACTCGTGAACCGAAAAATCAATGACTTTTACTCTGATCTTAAGTGACAGGAGTTATTTTGGAATTTGTTGAAGTAATTGATGAAAGCACACCGAGGAAATTTGAGATGGGTAATTAGCAGAACGAGATGTAGTTCAGAAATAATGGGGAGCAGAGATAATAAAAGTGATTGATGAGACTCATAAAAATTGGTCACATCATAACTTTTAATCTATATTTACACTTAATATATATTATTATAGTGTAAAGCCCATTATTTTGATAATCTAACCAAACAAAGTGTTAAAAAAATAAAATAAAACCCCCCTTTAAAACCCCAAACCCGGTGTCAGTATCCCACCCCCTCTTACTCTCAAATTTCCATTTTCTATCTTCTCAAAACATAACAACTAAGTTTCTTTTCTTTTCTTTTCTTTTTTTTCATCAAGCTCCTTCCATTATCATCATTAACTTCAAGGTTAATAAGGTAATCTCATAACCTTTCTCTTATTTTCTTTATTTCTTTGATCCTACCCATTTTTAGATTTTTGAGCTTGAAAACCCATTTTCTATTTTTCATGATCTTGAGTTTTGTTACTTCAAAATTATTAAGCTAAACCCATTCCATGATCTTATTGCCTTGCTAATGTTGTTGTTGATGATTGAAACAAACATAAAAACCCAAAACCCTTACCTCGGTGAAAGAGCCGAAACTGAGTTTGGGAGAAGAGGAGGGATTTTGTTGTTTTTTTTCAATTCTAACACTTGTTTTAAGCTCCCTAGGACCTATATGATCAAGCTCTAAGAGTTTAAGTTAAACCAAAATTCCTAGTCAGTTTTTCTAGTTAGAGTCGAAAATCACTCCTATGCGAACTAGAAGGAATTTTTCAAAAATTTACATGTATGATGATGATTTGTGAAGGAAACGTGGTATAATTGTATTGCCTGGACACGTTGGAGGAAGCTAAGGACTATACGATTCACTTCAAGTCAAGAAAACTAAGTTTCTGAGGTAAAGGGAGTCAGCCTGCGGAGTTCCTAGTAGTTATATATTTAATATTATGAACTTTCTATGATGTTTCATAAATATGTTGATTAACTGTGGAACACACACACACACACACACACACACACACACACACACACATATATATATATATTTCATGATGCTGAGTTATTATAATTTCTAATATTTGATGAATATATATGTGGTTGCCTGTATTGTTGAATTGTGAGACTGGTTGAAGCGTGACGGGAGTCATGGCTATATATATGAGAAACTACTTTTATAAAAGAAATATATAATGATATGGAAGAATGGAAATATGATTTTTAGCTTTCTTTGGAAAGTGGAAAGGAAATAGAAAAGGACTAGATTTCCGTGCTGAGGTTTCAGACTGGATTCTGATTACGATGAAGCCGGACTAGCCTTCCTCCTGTTAAGGACCTAGAGTTCCGAGACGTCGGACTAGAGTCTGCTGATAAAATATTTTGAAAAATCTTTAATGAGAATTTAAAAACTCATTTGATATTAAAGATTGATTAATATCTGAAAAGATGACCAGGCAGACGTGCTGTTGTTATCGAGTTACAGTTTTCACATAGGGTGGACTAATAAATTTGATAGTTACAGACCAAAGGCATATCGTTGGGCTTTTGGGTCTTTAGGGACATTCGGGGTCGAACTTCACGTAATGCTTGGGGCCTTGCAACCTCTTGTCGTGGAAATCGGCTACCCTGGACGAATGTACTCAATAGGGGACTATCAAATATTATATAGGTGATACGTAAAATCCTAGAACAATTGGGGAAAGGACCCGGTGGAGAGGCCACCCAACGCGAAACAATTGTGTTATAGGAAATATCGCGGCCTATCATACTCGAGGAAGGGAAGTTAGGATCTCCAGAGATTTTATTAGAAAGTGGATATTGAAGTGTTAATCGAAAACATTAAGAATAAAGTCTTAAATCTGAACAATCTTATGATATGTATATTATTATATTTATATGAGTTTTTACTTTGATATTTTTGATGTTGTTTATGATGTTAAATATATGACTACTACGTTTAAACTCATATATTGGTAACTCACCTTTATATTTTTTTCTCTTTTGTGGAAACCTTATATTGTATGTTTAGATGGATCCTCTGCACCACATGATACCATCGGGCTTCCTAGCCCATACGTTTGAGTTCCGTGATGAGACCGGCGTGTGGGTCATTCACCCTGGGGCCTGCAGCACGTCGTATACGGGGCCACTGCAAACAACGAAGGGGACAGAGGAGGGAGTCACCTCGATCACTCATCAGGTGAAGACCGTGGAGATTCCGTTACCTCCCATCTGGGTACTCCGTCGACACCTGGTAGAGTCTAGGAATACCCACCGTCAGCCGCCCCCACAGCCAGCCATTCCTGCAGAAGGACCAGAGTCGCCGCCACCTGCTCCCATTGTCATTTATGGCGGAGAGGAGGATGATGATGATATGCTGGTTGCTGAGGCACTTCCTGAGGCCGATCTCATCGAGGAGGAGCCGGAGGAGTCGGAGGCCGATGCTGAGGGAGGATTTTCACCAGATCCGTCAGACCCTGGGGATGATCATGGATGTCTCCCCAATGGTCATATCTAGAGGGCCGTAGGGTGTTGATAGCTTAGTTCTTTTGGGTAGTACTAACTCCACGGGGTTCTGTATATCTGGCTGATGAGAGCCAAGTTTTTGTTTAGTGGCTTTCTCTGATGAACCCTGATTTTTGTATATCATCTATATGTGTGACTTATGTCTGTATATATTTTCTAACCTACTATAGAGCTCTGACATGATGACTCATGGTTATACGGGTCTGGGTAGAAATGATGCATAGTTATGTATGTATGTATATATATATATATATATATATATATATATATATATATATATATATATATATATATATATGCATGTTATGGCTCGGAGAGCTTTTCTTTCATATGTAAATATAAGTATATTGGGAGGTGTTTTTGTCTGGGATATTGAAATTACAGAGGAGACTCTGTCAAATTTTTTATGACTAAGGTTTTAAGTAATTTCCGAAAGTAACCAGCAATAGGTAACGTTTCTTTTTCACGTTAAGTTGGAATATAAATGAAAAACCATGTAATGCCGAGGAAGGTGTTACAGTAGGACACTCACCCGCAATATCCGGTATCCAACATAGGATATCCTGACCTCGTGTGTTCCACTCACACGGCTGTGAACAAACATGCATATATATGAGTCTCACTGACTCGCATCGGATACTACCTAGTGCCTCAACTTTCCATCACAATCTTAACACACATTCCATGTCACATCTCATCTATTAAACACTTTAATTAGGCTAGGCACCTCTAAGTTACATTCATTCTCTGACCCACACAAATATCTCCCGAATAATACATATCCTTGCCTAAAAGCCGACTAATCGTGTTATTAAACCAGGCAGATCATACATAATACACTAATCATAAAATATTCAGGTAAAATAAAATGTCACACACAGTAGATTACCTCAACCAGTGCATCATAAATAGTTCAATAATAATAAATTCAGACATCATCGAATATTCTAAAATTTTCCTAATGGCGATAAACCTACAATCTCCAAATCATCATTGGAACTACAGAGTAGTTTCCAATACGATTTTGGTATTGTCGATTACTTGACCACTAGTAGGATTTAGGTCGCCCTACACCATTAATATAAATTATATACTACTTATATGTTCCGAGGATGGAATGGTTATTTCTCCCACTGTTATCAGTTAATCCTCAACCATATCTCATAAAAATAAATTAATCAAACAAAATCCACCTAAGTCACAAGGACTAGGGTTCGACCAACATATCAAAAATAGGCTTGGGTTATTTTCTCAACTCCATCTTTTGGATCCTAGTTACTAGCGTCTTAACTAGCTTAGATAAATTGTTGCAAGACAAAAATATGAAACAAAATACTCTAACCACTAGGTTAGTGTTTCGGCCATAAAGAGTAAAATAGGCTAGAAATTCCTTTTGCTCACATACTCTTGGATCTAGAACCTACACACCTCAAAGATTGAAGAAAACACATTTTGCCTACTTGAACATAGATTCGGCCAACGTAGTAAAATAGGGCTAGGAGTTTCTTTTGATTTCAAACTTCTAGATATAACAACTAGAGGTATTAGAGAGGTAAGATCAAGTGTCATCTTTTAAAAATTGAACAAAACTTCATTTGTCTAAACATACATAGTTTTGGCCATGTTGAGATAAATAGGAAGGAAAATTCTTTTGCTTCCATGCTCTTAGTAATCAAAGTAGAAGCCATATAGAGTTCATAGAAATTGATCTCACATTAAAATGATTTTTCTATGATTTTCTAGAATTATTTGAAAATCTAGATCTAGGAATTGGAATTTGTAAAAACTCGATGAAAATGGAAGTTTGATTAATGATTAATGAAGCTAAGAGGATGAGGAATATGATCCTCACCTTGAAATGAAGAAGCTTGATGAAGAACTTGAAGAGAGATGAAGAACTTAGCAAGAGCACTATGAAGTTCTTTATGTTTTGTGAAGAAATGACTTAGAATGTGAAATAGAAAGAAAAGGAAATTTGTCTAAGTGTGGGAGTGGTGTGTGTGAGCCGTGTAGGTGAGGGAGTGAGTGAGAGGAAATTGTTTTGTTTAATTGCTTTAGAATTAACCATGGTTGAAATTAATTGACAAAGGTTAATTTAGAAAATAATATAATACTTAACTAGGCTTAGTCTTCATCATTAGCTAGGCAAAATTGTGAGGTGAATGAGTGAGGGAGGTGTTGGCCGAGTTTTGCACCACAAAGGAGGATGAAGAAGCAACCTTGTTCATGACTTGCGTTAACCATGGTTAACATTTAACTAGTTTAGGTTAGGTTAAGGGTATTTTGGTCATTTCACCTAAAAGACATGATTACTTGCATTAAATGCTTCGTAAATTCTTCGTGAGTCATGGTGGTGACTCACCCCATGACTCAGCTCCTCCGGTGTCCGATTCTGTCTCAGCAGTTCCGTTTCTGACTTCACCATTATCCCGAGTCAAAATTAGGTTTTCTGCTTAGTAATATTTTAGTGTCAGAGAAAACGCAGACCGATTTCCGTCTGAGTTTTAAACCCAAAATTTCGCCGTAACCTTCTACCATAAGACAGAGTATGAATATGATTTTGTTTTATCACAAAATCATTTTCTTGGTCTCAGATGAAAATATAAATTATTATATTTTTACCAGTAATAACGCGTAAATAAAAAAAAAGGGTGTTACATTACTACCCCACTTAGAAAAAAATTTCGTCCTCGGAATTTACGTACATCAGGAATTCACGATTCGAAACTAGACAGCATCTTGTAATATGGTCTTAATATAAAGATCTTACATTGTATTTTCCATTGCTGTCTGCCCCCTTATTAACATCGGTAACTCCATAACAGCATTCATCCTTATATCGTTCTATTTATCTTCGAAACTGTCCATCACTACATTATGTTCATTGTCCTTAACTGTTCATCTTAATCTATCATCCTTGAAGGGCATAATTTTAACTTAATCATTTTCCTTTTCTTAATACTGATCCACTAGAAAACCTTATTTCAACATCTAACTTCCACAATTTACACCACAATCAATACTACCTTAACTTCCTACTCACTGTATCCAATCATAGTCTTAGTTCCTTTGAGTGTATTCCACTGTTCCTGATTATATCAAAATCACACATACCTTCTATGAGATCTGCAGATTGAGAGGATTCAACTCCCCTCACCGTAAACACTCTCCCAGTGGCCAGAGGCTTGGCCATCTGCTGGCCTGTTGCTGGAACTCTTCTTTCAACTTCACCTCTGTAACCTCCAGTTCCTCTACCAGCAGCGACCGGCTGCTGCATAGCCCGCTGTCTACAATCCCGAGCCATATGACCTGGTTTCCTGCAGTGGAAACAACCAGGTCTCTCCCTGAAATCCCGCTGATAATGCGGTCCTCCATATCTCAAACAAACTAAGCCTTGCTGCTGCTAGCCCGCTCCAACCACTTGTGCCGTAGCAACTGGTGCCGATGTAACTGCCTGCACTGGTCTGGTATATGGTCTCTGTCTCCCCTGAGAACCACTTCCTTCTCTCCTTTGAAGACCAGATCGGATAGGACCTCCACCTCTACTCCTATGCTGCCTCTGCTCAACATCTTGCCTAATATCTATGCTTTTATATGGCACTGCATCTCTCAACCATCTCCGAAAAACTCTGTATATCGAGAGACATTATTGCTCTCTGTAGTTCATGTCACAGTCCTTCCTCGAACTTTCTACACTGCCAATCCTCGTATGGATATTTCGGGTAGAACTCCGAAAACTGAATCAGAGTCTCAAAGCGTGACGCATAATCCCCAATAGTCTCGCGTCGGACTAGTCGCGGAAAATACTTCTTGAGGAAACAGTCACGAAATAACTGCCAGTAGATCAGTCAGCCATCTGCTTCTAGTAACCTTCTCTTGCCTCTCCACCAAGACTCTGCTCGTCCTGCCAGCATGAAGGCTGTATAAGTCACCTTCCTATCCTCTCTGCGGCGTATGGTACTGAATATCTTCTCTAAGTCTTGTACCCAACACTCTGCCTTTTCTGGGTCATAATCTCCCTGGAACTGTGGTGGCTTCCCCTTCAGGAAAGTCTTCATTCCTGCATCCTCAACTTCTGCAGCTTTTCTCTGATTCTGTAGTTCTTGCTGCTCTTTGGTCATTTGTAACATCTCTGTGTTCTACTGTGTCTGTTGTAGCATAGCAGTAGCTAAATCCCTGATTGTCTTGAGAGTCTCAACTGACTCTCCACCACTTCCTATATGGTCTCTTTCATCATTGCTACCTCCAGCAATTCTCTCGGGTGATCCATCATCACCACTTATACCACGTCCTCTACCTCTAGCCACGATACTGTTAAGGAAATCATCAGCTCACATCAATATGACATATAATACCACATTAAGCTGGAATATAAATACTATATGTCATATAAATGTTCGTTGACGCGTTCAGATTCATTACTCAAATTCTAAACATAGTCAATATCCAATGTGGATTCAACTAGACACGGCCAGTAACAACATCCTAAACTACACAGTCTGATCAGAATCAAACTGATCTGATACTACCAAATGAGACACCCCATTGTGCCCCGTTGTGGCATTAATTATTTATTTAAACTTACTCGCGTTCTTAACGTTAACATAACCTGAAAATATGAAGAAACTAAAAACTTAAACACCACACATACACTTCTGAAAGTTAAACACACCATTGTTATATTATATAAACACACTCATATGTATCCATTACAATCCAAAACACTGTTTAGGGTATCCTATCAGTAGGATCCCTCATAGGTAATTAATTATACAAACTATTTATAATTAGCGGAGAATAAAACGACTTATAAGACTCACTGGCCCTAAACTCACTACACTATATCGTTAGAAACCACAGCTCGTCCACCAACATCCGGTTCATATGGAGTTCCATCCAACTCCTCAGCAACGGGTTCTTCCATAGAGTCTTCTAATGGAATAAAGTGGAGATACACCAAAATACAGAAATAGGGAGATAAGAAATAATTCTATCATCATAAGCGGAAAAGAATCATAGAACATTAATATAATAACAGTCAAAGACACGCATCACACATAACTAACAATCATCCTTCATTTAAGATATTATCCTCTACCCTTAATCTCATGCAATTAAACCTTTTATGCTGATGCGGCCATCTCTACTCCTGTCACATTAGTCAGTAGTCCCGATGGTCCGGTGCCAAGAACACGGTGCGCCCCTCTTCCCGTATCTCTAGTAAGGAATAGTGCATTCAGCACAGTGTGCATCACTATTCCCCCATCGGAAATAACACAATAAGAACAGAATACATAGTACCTCTATCGATGATAGGATAATCAGAACAATGTGTCAAAGACTATAAGAGTGTTACGGTAGTCTACCTCGGCATCAAAATCCATAGGGCACTCACCCACAATATCCGGTATCCAACACAGGATATCCTAAACTTGTGTGTTCCACTCACACGGCTATGAACAAACATGCATATATATGAATCTCACTGACTCGCATCGGATACTACCTAGTGCCTTAACTTTCCATCACAATCTCAACACACATTCCATGTCACATATCATCTATTAAACACTTTAATTAGGCTAGGCACCTCTAAGTTACATTCATTCTCTCACCCACACAAATATCTCCCGAATAATACATATCCTTGCCTAAAAGCCGACTAATCATGTTATTAAACCAGGCAGATCATACATAATACACTAATCATAAAATATTCAGACAAAATAAAATGTCACACACAGTAGATGACCTCAACCAGCACATCATAAATAGTTCAATATTAATAAAGTCCGACATCATCGAATATTCTAAAATTATCCAAACGTCGATAAACCTAGAATCCCCAAATCATCATTGGAACTACATAGTAGTTTCCAATGCGATTTTGGTTTTGTTGATTACCCCACCACTAGTAGGTTTTAGGTCGCCCTACACCATTATTATAAATTATATAATACTAATCCATTCCGATGATGGAATGGTTCTTTCTCCCACCTGAACTTATATCTGGATTCACAAATTTTCCGATCCTCGTTACTACACCACGGTTATCAGTTAACCTTCAACCAAATCACATAAAAATAAATTAATCAAACAAAATCCACCTAGAGTCACAAGGACTAGGGTTCGGCCAACGTATCAAAAATAGGCTTGGGTTATTTTCTCAACTCCATCTTTTGGATCCTAGTTACTAGAGTCTTAACTAGCATAAATAAATTGTTACAAGTCAAAAATATGAACCAGAATACTCTAACCACTTGGTTAAGGTTTCAGCCATAAAGAGTAAAATAGGCTAGAAATTCCTTTTGCTCACATACTCTTGGATCTAGACCCTACACACCTTAGATAGTTCATACAAATCATTATCCAATTAAAGATTGAAGAAAACTCATTTTGCCTACATGAACATAGATTCGGCCAGCATAGTAAAATTGGGCTAGGAGTTTCTTTTGATTTCAATCTGCTAGATATAATAAATAGATGTATTAGAGAGGTAAGATCAAGTGTCATGTTTTAAAAATTGAACAAAACTTCATTTGCCTAAACATACATAGTTTCGGCCATGTAGAGAAAAATAGGTAGGAAAATTCTTTTGCTTCCATGCTCTTAGATAATCAAAGTCTCATATAGAGTTCATAGAAATTGATCTCACATTAAAAATGATTTTTTTATGATTTTCTAGAATTATTTGAAAATCTAGATCTAGGAATTAGAATTTATGAAAACTTGATGAAAATGCAAGTTTGATGGATGATTAATGAAGCTAAGAGGATGAGGAATAGGATCCTCACCTTGAAATGAAGAACTTTGATGAAGAACTTGAAGAGAGATGAAGAACTTAGAAAGAACACTATGAAGTTCTTTGTGTTTTGTGAAGAAATGACTTAGAATGTGAAATATAAAGAAAAGGAAATTTGTCTAAGTGTGAGAGTGGTGTGTGTGAGCCGTGTAGACGAGGGAGTGAGTGAGAGGAAAATTTTTTTGTTTAATTGCTTAAGAATGAACCATGGTTGAAATTAATTGACATAGGTTAAGTTAGAAAATAATATAATGGAAGTGTATTAACAATGATGTTAATTACATTCAAAATATTTTTAATGATATAATATTATTATTTGATAATATAATTAAGGTGAGTATGATAAATATTAAGAAAATTAATTGGTCAAAAGTTGTTATCTTAAGTATATAAATTATTTTTTAAAGTAAATGCTCAAATTGGTGTCTGAAAAAAAATTTGAAGACACACTTGGTCCCTTAAAAATAAAAATATGATTTTGATTATCAAAAATATCAAATGTCAGTCAATATTGTCTTTATAGGGACTAAAATATCCTCAAAATGCACTCTCATTCTCTTAAATGGCTATCCTTAATATGTGTACATGTAACTTAAGCTTATTCAATTAAATTAGATTAATAATTTGTACTAGGTTTTGGTAAAAAAATTATACTATTTATATTTTACTTTCTTTTGTTTTTAAAGTTTTTTAAGAGTTTCATTTTGTTTTTTGTTTTTTTATAAGTAAAAGAATATTATTAGAGAGAGTACAAGAGTTTCATTTTGATACGTTGTTAGTGTAAAGTTTTTTATACTATTAATCATTCAGAAACATCTTATGTATGACTTTTAAAGTTATAATAAGAGTAAGATACTTTTAATGATTGTTAACCATGTAATTAATGAATTATTAAGAAATTTAACAATGATATTAATTACATATAAAATCTTTTTAATGATATAATAATATTGTTTTATAATATAATTAACGTCAATATGATAAATATTAATAAAATTAACAGGTCAAAAGTTCGTATCTTAATTATTCAAATGATTTTTTAATGTAAATGTTCAAATTGGTGTCTAAAAAAATCAAAGACACAGATGGTCCCTTAAAATTGAAAAATATCATTTTTATTCTCAAAAATCTGAAATGTCACTCAAAATTTTCTTTATAGGGACTAAAATATCCTCAAAATGCACACTCATTCTCTTAAATGGCTATCCTTGGTAAACAAAATAATCTATTTATCTTTTACTATTTTCTTTTGTTTTTAAAGTATTATTTAAGAGTTTAACTTTGATACATTGTTGGTATAAAAAAAATTATACTGTTAATCATTCACAGATCATCTTATGTGTGACTTTTAAAGTTAAAATAAGAGAAAAATACTTTTAATGATTGGTTGACCATGTAATTATTGAATTATTAAAGAATTTGACAATGATATTAATTACATTCAAAATCTTTTTTATTATATAATGTTATTATTTGATAATAGAATTAATGCGAGTATGATAAATATTAAGAAAAATTAATAGGTCAAAAGTTCGTATCTTAATTATACAAATTATTTTTTAAAGTAAATATTCAAATTGGTGTCTGAAAAAAAATTCGAAGACACACTTGGTCCCTTAAAAATGAAAAATATCAATTTATTATCAAAAATATTAAATGTCACTCAAAATAGTCTATATAGGGATTAAAAGATCCTTAAACATTATTTTAAAAAACTAATTTGTCCGACATTTGAAATTTTTTAGGTCCAAATTCACATTTTCCATTTTCCACTAACCAAATACCTCTGTGTTTTTTAAGGACCAATTTACCCTTTATTGTACTTTTCAGCCTATATAAATTGAGGTGGGGAAACTCTGATTCAACACACAAGTTTGAATTCTCTCCGGCTATACCCTCTGTCCATCCACTCTCCATTGTCCATCCTTTTCATCTCTCTAATTTTTTCTCTCCATTTATCCTTTAATTTCCCATTTTTCGCCATATTCTCTCTCCACCCATCCTTATTTTTCTTGCTGCAGAGGCAGCACATCAAGAGAGAATCTATTTTTTTAATGACATACCTTCGAATAGCGAGCTCGGATAGACGCCTTTTCTAAGCCATATCTTTTGATTTGGGATGGTGGTATCAACATCCCACTCAATAAAGGTGAGTGATGCCTTTTTCATCATTTTTCAGTCCCTTCATTTAATACGGATCTAAAGCTTTGAATTTCTATGTTTCAGGATTTGGGGGTATGGTATGTACAGTGCATCTTGCATATCTGCTACTTTTAGTGCTTTATTTCATGGTATTTTATTCTTTTTTTTCCATTTCCAATTTTTACACATGTATTCAAGTTTTTAATTTTTGTGCATTTTGTGTATGCTTATTTTTTATGTCGCTATAGTATTTTTTCCTTTCTTGTATATCTAAATCAATTCATCTTTGCTTCTCTTATAGGCAATTGTAATTGCAAAACTAGAGTTTTGTAAATCAATAAAGTCCGCCGAAGAAGAAATCTAAAACTAGTGTTGGATTCATGTATATTAATATATAACAAAGTTAATTTTGTATTTAAATGTCAGTAATTTACATTAATATCTTTTGCGTAAGTTTATGTGAAATTTTATAAACCTAACTTTTTTCCCAGTAGTTGTCCATTATCTTAGCAAATTAAAGGTGATCTTCTATGTACTTGAAGTGGTTAGTCACAATGGAAGTGTGCGACATCTCTATGTGAGTTCTACCTACAATATTAGGGGTTCCAATGCTAGAGTCGTCACTTTTTGATTATTTTACCTAACAGTCCCTACCGAGGGTTTGTCTCAAAGCTATGTCTATGGGATACCCACTCAAAGAGATAAAAAGGCAAGCTTGCAATCACATATTAAACCATGCAAAACCTTGAACAATTATTTCAATTACTCAATGCTCGTTGTCTTCTTTCTTCACAATCCAAAGATTACTTATTACTCCCAAATATGTAACAAAATCCAACACTTTGTTGCTTTTATTTTTAAGGATACTTTTATTATTGATGAACATACCACACTATTCCTATATTTTATTAAAGTAAGATTTACATTTACTTTAGAAAAAAACTTCAAAATGCAGCTTTCAATTATTCTAATCATTGATAAAACCTGCTTCATCCAAAGTGCATTAAGTATGGATCTTTGCCATATAAAAAACTAAAAGAGAATCGACCAGTACGAGTAAGACTATGACATGTTATAAGAGATTCTACTAAAATTTCAACACTGATATGTTTTTCATTGATGGACAAGTAGGTCCTATACTAACGAGGGAGGTTATACTAATGAGGGAGGTTATATTCATTGTCTCTATTTTTTTCTTTATACTTCTATTCATTTTTAGGGTCCTAGGAAGATTTCTTTATTTTGCTCTACTTTTCTCTTAATAGTCCTACATTCATTTTAAATTGTGTAAGTTATACATGTTTCATTACGTATTGTTTGGATAACCGTTTTGTTGTCTTTTTCTATGCTTCTTTTGATTTTTCATTGTAGGTTTTCGTGAGGGCTTAGTGGCTGCTAATTTTTCATTGATTCGAAAGTTTATGTTGTGGCATAGTTGTATGAATTTATAGAATATGGTAATCCGAAAAGATATAAATGAAACAAAGTGATAATTTCATTTTCGGTTGAGTAAACTCAATGATGTTACTAGAGAATATCTATTAATTGTTTAAATTTTTTAAGTTAATGGTTTGAAATTTATATTTATTTGCATGGATAAGAAGTATATTTGTGTCTCATTCAGTAAAATATATTTCAGGTTACCTTGGAAGAACATCCAAGTGAGACCATCACAAATAATTTCACAGATAAGTGCTGGGAAACAGTTCTTGAGAGACTAAAACATGAAATCATCAAGAGAAGGAGTCTAAGTGAGCCACTGCCTCCCTTTGAGCTTCGACAAAGCATTAACGGTCACGAAATGTTTGGATTCCTTTTGGCATCATTATTCAGGTAATGCAAACTCATGAATCCTGAAAATAGCATGCCTTTGTTGAGCTGAAATTAATATCAATGTTCTCTATTGATAGGAGAACACGTAGGACCGTCTTGAAAATAGACAAAGGACACAAGGAACTTTACCCTAACTGTGACCTGCCGGTAGAACCAGAGTTATCAAAGAAGCGTGACCCTAACCGCGACCTGCCGGTAGAACCAACACTATAAAGTTATTAACCCAAGAACAAAGGGAAAAACTCTCACAATAGAGAAACTCTCAAATTTCATTAATCATCCAAAATCTGATTTGTGTAGTACAAGAGTTCCCTATTTATAGGCTAACTTGGAAATACAAGAAATAAAACTCCCACTACCATGCATTTACCACATTAATTGATAAATGCATTTACATTACCTAAATATGCATAAACATGATTGTAAATTCCCACTAGCCATTATTATGACTAAGAGCACTACTAGGAAGCATTTAGTGAGGCTAGGAGAATACAAAAGGTCATCTTAAAATTCAGCCCAAAAAAAATATGAAAATTATAAATAAAAGTTGTTAAAATATAACAATCTGAATATGCTTCTTTCCACATGCTCAAGCCATCCATGTTCCTATCATTCCCCTCTTCTTGAAAGTGATTTGTCCTCAAATCCAAACCTGCATTAAAAGTCAGTGGATTATCTAATAAAATCTTGCTTTTGTTCTCTCCACATTTTTCTTGATAATTGGCTCATCCATCCCTTTTTCTGTCACAATTCTCATTTTTCATGAGATATTTCTGATTGTTCTCTTTTTCTTCAACTTTTATCTCATGGTTCTCCTCTTTTTCTCTCTCATGGGTTTCTTTTTTCTTTAATTCTTCTTTTTCCTCATGGCTTTCTTTTTTCTCTTCTTCTTTTTCACCACTCTCCCTTTCCTCTTCCTTTCTCTCATGAGTTTCCTTTTTCTCTGCTTCTTCTTTTTCCTCATCCACCGAACCCTCTTCTTTTATTTTCTTCTCACTCATTCTTCTTCTCTCACTCTCTCCTTTCAAGTACATTTGATCTTCATACACTTCTTTTGGTGACAATGGTCCAAGAGTAATTTTGCAATTATTAAATACAAATGAGTACTTGTTGTTGCTGTCATCATATCTCGCTTGTCGTTCAATCCTCCAAGGACGCCCAAGTAACAAGTGCGTCGTTTCCATGGGCACCACATCACATAACACATCATCTTCATATCTCCCAATCCGGAATGACACTCGTACTTGTTTGTTCACCATCACGTCACTGAAATCACAAAACTCCGGGATGCTCCAAATGACATATGGTTGTGGATGCTCTAGAACAGGAAGTCCCAACTTTTGCACCATGGTGGTACTAGCTAGGTTAACATAACCCCTTATATCAACGACCATGCTACATATCTTGTCCTTCACATAGCATCTAGAATAAAAAAGATGCTCCCTTTGCTTGGCATCATCTTTTGCCATTAGTAACTCCATGAAGAAACCACTAAGAAATATTCAAACTTTGCATACAACCACAAAGGATAGATAACACCTGATTTCAAGAGCCGAAGCTGATACCGAATGATAGGAAAACACTTAGGACCATCTTGAAAACAGGCAAAGGACACAAGGAACTTGACCCTAACCGCAACCTGCCGGTAGAACCAGAGTTATCAAAGAAGCGTTACCCTAACCGCGACCTGTCGGTAGAACCAACACTATAAAGTTCTTAACCCAAGAACAAAGGGAAAAGCTCTCACAATAGAGAAACTCACAAATTTCATTAATCATCGAAATCTGAATTGTGTAGTACAAGAGTTCCCTATTTATAGCCTAACTAGGAAATACATGAATTAAATTCCCACTACCATGCATATACCACACACATTGACAAATGCATGTACACTACCTAGAAAGTAAGCATAATCATGGTGTTAAATTCCCACTAGCTATTATTATGACTTATGGAACTACTAGGAAGCATTTATTGGACTTAGGGGAAAACTAAAAGTCACCAGAAAATGGTTTGTATCATTCCCTCCCTCTTGAAAAGAATTCGACCTCGAATTTATTGCCTTTGGGAATCGAGTTCATCCTCGGGGTTCAAACACAACTCTTTTGAATCCATGTGGAACCTCTCTTGTAATTATTTCTTCACTTCCTTCAAAATAGAATCATCACCTCTAGGCAAAGATAGGAACATCACCTTGATTTCTTTTACAATGGGACTCTCAATTTTTTTTTCAACCTTTGCCTCACTCTTTTGGTTTTGCACTTTGCTTTTTGTGGTTTGGCCTTCACTATTCTTTTCTTCGTGACCTATGGGAGAAATATTAGACAAAGTAGAAGAATCCCAACATTTGATTCCACAAACTAATCTAGAAGAAGGTATTAGAGTAAAATATGGCCATGATTTCCCAAGTGAATTTGAAGATATATTCTCGGCTTTAGGGGAAAGACATTCTCTAGTTGTCTTCATCTCCTTATCTTCCTATTGCAATTCAACTCTAGTTGATTGTTGGCATTCTTCCTTTGGAATCATATTTACAATTTCATCCATTGTCTTGCAAGCTTCGTTTGGAATCACATCTTCAATTTCATTGAATGTCTTGTAGCTTCCTTTGGAGGAAAGCCCTTCTTCTCCAAGCATCTTAGATATCTTTGCATTTCAAAGGATAGTGTTGCCATCATGGGTGGTAGGAAGAATAAATTTTTTTTTGGATAACAAAGGATAGATAACACCTATTGTCAAGAGCCGAAGCGCTCTGATACCAAATGATAGGAGATCACTTAGGACCGTCTTGAAAACAGGAAAAGGGCACAAGGAACTTGACCCTAACTGCGACCTGCCGGTAGAACCAGAGTTATCAAAGAAGCGTGACCCTAACCGCGACCTGCCGGTAGAACCAACACTATAAAGTTCTTAACCCAAGAACAAAGGGAAAAGCTCTCACAATAGAAAAACTCTCAAATTTCATTAATCATCCAAAATCTGATTTGTGTAGTACAAGAGTTCCCTATTTATAGACTAACTTGGAAATACAAGAAATAAAACTCCCACTACCATGCATTTACCACATTAATTGATAAATGAATTTACATTACCTAAATATTCATAAACATGATTGTAAATTCCCACTAGCCATTATTATGACTAAGAGCACTACTAGGAAGCATTTAGTGAGGCTAGGAGAATACAAAAGGTCATCTTAAAATTCAGCCCAAAAATAATACGAAAATTATAAATAAAAATTGTAAAAATATAACAATCTGAATATGCTTCTTTCCACATGCTCAAGCCATCCATGTTCCTATCATCTATATTTTATAATATAGAATTACAATCGCATAATTTGGATCATATCTTTACCATGTTTGTACAAAACTAGATTAACATAGCTTGCTACGGTCAAGTTCATTCAGTGACCGCTTGGTTAATTTGGATTGATGTGGTAAAACATAGATGACTCTTGTAATATGTAGATTTGGAATTATGTTCTATTTTATCATGATTTAATCCTTTATTACAAACTTTATGTAGGGCATTGAAGCTCAAGATCCCGGCGAAAAATGTATAGAATATTGGAAACATAAATAAGTTGTATCTGTATCTTAGGGGAGTGCCAATAATGATAAGTTAAAACATTGTTCAAGTAGCTCTCGAGGTGATGTCAAGATCAAATTTTTTGTGGTTAATATGGTGAAACAAGAGCAAGATAACGTAGGAGGTACCAAACTTTTTGGGGTAATTTTGGTGAAACGGGATTAAGATAACATAGGAGGTATTTTCATACCTTGGTTTATGCTCATATTACATTACATCCAGCATCAAATGTGAAAATATATGTGTCTCCTATCTTTTTATGATTTAGTTTTGTCTATCTAGTGAGTTGCTGAGAAAAGGAGATACATTTTATAACTTTTTTTAAAATAAACTTTGTTCCTGCCAAATATCTCGGGTATGAAATACTCGGCTGAACGAGGATTAGTGGGGTGTTTTTGGATTGTGCTTGACAGAATGTGGATTCTGCTCCTACGTATCCAAAAGGGAATCAAAGCAAACGTAGTTCTAGAATGAGGGGTAAGCCCCCTATTTATAGTTGTTCTCTCAGGATCAGGCTCCGAAATAAGCGGAGGAATATTTGGATCAGATCGCGATCATGGGGAGAGATATCCGGAGCCTGATTGTCCGGAGTGGCATTATGGCCAGCGAGATATTCGGCCCAGTTAGCCGCGGATGGATAGCTTGGGGCCGAGTAGTTATTCTCGGGTGTCAGGTGTGCTGACATGTCCTCGGCTTCGGAGGAGTTTGGGTCAAGGCCCATTCGCGGGGGTAAGCTCGGTTGGTCCGATGTATAGACGAGTTCTCGGTGGTTGGTCCGGTGCATAGACGAGTTCTCGGTCTTACATTCTCGGCCAGTACACAAGCCCCCCGAGCTCCGAGCTTGAATAAGCGAAGGAGCTGATACGTATGAAAACCGAGCTTATTCTTCGGTTATGCAGTTATCCACATTCTCAGCTGTCATTTCAATCAAGTCTTCTCTCTCTGTCAGAGAAAGCAATTATTCCCCTATTACTTCTTCGGCACGCCACAGACAAGAAACCATAGAGTTCCGCGCCCATTTAATGGGGGAAAATCAAAAGTCGCGCCCCTTTTGGGCCCAATGGACAATGGGCCACCAATTGCAGGTTATAAATACCTCCTCCGGCGCCAACTCCCTCCTACTTTGCTTACCCTTCTCTGCCATTCACCCTCGTCTTCCAAGCTTCTGCCCTTGTTCCTCTGCTTGTTATCCTCCAGGTACGCTCCGTCTCTTTTCTTCCTTCGTGCTTCTAAGCTCTGTTTCTGACCTTCGGACATGAGTTCATCTATGTCTTCTGAGTCAAATACTTCGCCTCTGGTTGAGGGTGAAGTTTCCCCAATTGGGGGATCCCTTTCTGTTTCTTCTGTTCCTTCGCGGGAACTGAGCGTTGGGGAGGCGGAACCATCCTCCTCCGGGTCATCTTCGACTGATTCAGATTCTTCCGATTCTGATTCGTCTAGGTCTGGTTCTCCCCCTCCTAGAGTGTCCAAGCCCGCCGCCCGCAAACAACGCCTTAGGGTTCCTAAAGACCCTATTCCCGATATTACCCTTCCCGGGTACACCTGGGTTAAAGGGGAGGTTGGAACCTTTTTTTCTGACTACCAGACTCCTGATTCTATCGTTGAACTTCGGTCCCATATCAATATCTCGGCCTCAGGGGACGAGTCCGAGTTTATCTGCTCTCCGTGCTCGAGCACCGAGTGTGTCTTTCTAAGGGCTCGTCCCTCCGAGCCCCCCTTTACATATATGTATAAAACACTTTTTGACAAACTGCATGTGTCTCTTCCTTTATCGAGTTTGAGTGCGACGTTAGAGAACCATGAACGTCGCACCTACTCAGCTTCACCCTAACAGCTGGGCTTTTATGAAAGCCTTTCAGATTCTATGTAAATACATAAAGATAGAGCCTACCACTCCGAAGTTTTTGTATTTTTATCAAACCAGATTTGGCGAGAAAAAGGGATGGGTATCCCTTAATGGGTTGAACCGAAGAGGTCTTCTTAGTTTATTCACCTCGTCTTATAAAGACTTCAAGGTTGGCTTCTTCTGTGTTCGCCCTTCGAGTTCTCATACCTCCCACTTTTTTGACGAGAATAAACATGCCAAGTTTCCTTTATACTGGCAATCCTCTCCCACAAAATTCGTCGGCTTCGAGTATCGTTCCCTGCCGGCCGAGGATAGGCGGGATATAGATGTACTAGAGGGTCTTCCTCGGCCCCTCCATTGTGCACGCCTTATGAAACTCCCCTTCTCCTCCACCCCAAGGTCCGATCTTAAAAGTAAGTGCTCGGCTTTTTAGTTTCTTAAGTATTTTCTGCCTGTGTTGTTATACTAACAACTCTTTCTTTTTGACAGTCATCATGGGAAAGTTCGACTTTTCAAAACTTGTCAAGGCTGGTGTTGGTAAAGAGGGTCAGGGTCCCTCTTCAGCCGAGAAGAAGCAAAAAAGACCTCCTCCCGCGAAGGCTTCTGCGAAGGGGGCTTCGTCATCTGCCCCTCAAAAAAGGAAGAGGGCAGAGGTTGAAGTGGTTGCCGAAGATTCTCCCCTTCATGGCCCAAGCTCCCCTCGCCCCATTACTCAGGGGACGCAAATCGTGGGGCGAGAGCAGCCACTTTCTACCCCCTCGAGCCGAAATGGTACAACACCACCCTGAAGGCGGGGACTTCATCTCTCTGGGGTGAAGACTTCAACCCCTCCTCCTCTTTCGACTCGACCCTCTTAAAAGCCGCTGATCTTCGGCTTATCAAGCAGCAGGGGGCCCGATCCAGCATGGAGGCCCTCTCGGTCTACTGCCTTCGTGCTGCGGCTTTGGCTCGTTTCTGTAGCCGAGAGGTGACGGAGACCGAGAGGAAGTCTCAGCAATTGGAGTCTGAGTTTGCTGCTATAGAGAGGTTGAAGGGGGATCTTTCCCGGATTGCCTCCGAAAATGAACGCTTGACTACCACCATTGCTGATATTAACACTCGGAACTCCGAGCTGGATTCTCGGGCGAAATCAGCCGAGGAAAGCAGAGCTCGAGTGGAAGAAGACAAGGCTCGTGCCGAAGAAAAGATCAAGGAGGCTCAGGCTGAGATTGATCAACTCAAAGCTGCCTTGGAGGCTGAGATCCAGGCTAAGATACTGCTCGAGGAGGATGTAAGGGAGGCCACCCGCTGCATTGTCATCGAGCACCGGAAAGGTTTTGACAAAGGTATCGCCCAAGCTGAGGTTCTGGTTCCCGGCATCGACCTTTCGGGGGCCGATGTGAACATGGAGGTGGTAAATGGGGAACTTGTTCCCATCATTCCCGGGGGGGAGGAAGAGGTGGACGTAGTGGGGGACTCTCCAGACGATCATGTAGAGGCCGAGGAAAGTCATAGGGGGGAGTAGATTGTTTTTTGTTCATCCTTTGTACTGGGCTCATGCCCTTGTAACCTGATTACTTGAATGAATATCATTATCATTTTGCTGATTCTTGTGTTTGGCTTGTCCATCGAATCTTCGGCTAAGGCCGAAATACTCTACCGTCCAAAATGGACGGTGATCATTACACGAAAAGCACGTGTTTTTCATTTTGCGTTGTCATGCATTAAATGCTTTTGGAAACCATAATGGGTTCACGCAATCGTCATGCATTAAATGCTTTTGGAAACCGTAATGGGTTCACGCAATCGCTGCCTTTTGCTTGGTTTAGAGGTTTGTTTTCCCGACAAATTCTCACACATACTACTTCCTTTCTTGCCTATAAATAGGGCCCTTCTCACTTGTTCATTCCTCATCCTTTTCTATCAGCCAAGTTCGTTTCTTACTTCTCTTCCACCCGAGTAATTCTATGCTAACATCAGGGGTTTACGTTCCCCTCTCCCAGTTAACATCATTTTTTGGGTTTCACACCCGCCAAAAAGGATGTAAGTGGGAGATGGGATCCAGAATTCCTTTTATGGTTTAATCCTTCAAAAAGGATGTTAACTGGGAGAATAGCAGTCTTCGGGCGTGGCGAAAGGGGTAGAGGTCGTCTACTCCCGGAGTCAGCCGAGCACCTCATCGTCCAGCTTTCTCAGGGGGGAGTGTGAACTACAGCCTCCCTTAAGAGAGCGTGGTGGCGTTGAATCGGGGGATCAGGGCCGAGTGGCCCTTATTTTCAATTTCGGCTTTCAACCTCAGCGCTGCACTCAGTCCCGTGAATGTACTTTTCAAGAGTCAAACTTAGCTTTATTTTTGCTCATTGTACTCGGTTTCCTTGAATGTATCAAACTTGGCTTTATTTTCACCCTGTGCATTGTACTCGGTTTCTTTAATAAAATAATGGCTCATACTTGGCCTTTACGAATTTTGTTTTTTGCGCATATTCCGCTTTACTATTTTCGTAGCTTGAACTCAACGTCAATAACTTAATAGTAGCTCGGATTCGGCTAGTAAGATCGTGCTTGACCTTTATACTTGACTTTATGGCTCGTATTCGGCCACCAGGCTCAAACTTGGCCTTGAGAATTAAACGGCTCAGATTCGACCATCGACTCGTACTCGGCCGCTAGGCTCAAACTTGGCCTTTCTGACTGGCTTGAACTCGGCAAACGGCTCGTACTCGGCCGCCGGGCTCACACTTGGCCCCTCTGACTGGCTCGTATTCGGCCAACGGCTCGTACTCGGCCGCCGGGCTCATACTTGGCCCCTCTGACAACGGCTCGTACTCGGCCGCCGGCCTCATACTTGGCCCCTCTGACAACGGCTCGTACTCGGCCGCCGGGCTCATACTTGGCCCCTCTGACAACGGCTCGTACTCGGCCGCCGGGCTCATACTTGGCCCCTCTGACAACGGCTCGTACTCGGCCGCCGGGCTCAAACTTGGCCCCTCTGACAACGGCTCGTACTCGGCCGCCGGGCTCATACTTGGCCCCTCTGACAACGGCTCGTACTCGGCCAGGGCTCATACTTGGCCCCTCTGACAACGGCTCGTACTCGGCCGCCGGGCTCATACTTGGCCCCTCTGACAACGGCTCGTACTCGGCCGCCGGGCTCAAACTTGGCCCCTCTGACTGGCTCGTACTCGGCCATTAAAATAGGATGTCTGCAAAATAAAGACTTCGGCAAGGCAAGGAAAAATAGAACCATATAATAAATTCTGCTTTTTATTGAATGGAGTCCGCGGTGTGCCTCGTTAAAACCTCCCCGGTCAAAACCCATTTTGGGAAAAAATACCGAGGTAGGAAAAAGAGTACAGCACCCGACTATATACATCAGCTGTAATAAAACTTCAAATGAGAGGCATTCCAAGTCCTTGGGATAGGATTTCCCGACAATTCTTCTAACCTATAGGCCCCGTTCCCCAGGTTTTCAACTACTCGGAATGGTCCTCCCCAATTTGCCGCTAACTTGCCTTCCGTGCGGTCCTTCCTTGCTTCCCCTTTTATCCTCAGCACTAAGTCTCCGCGCAGAAAATTCCTCGGCCTTACTCTTGAATTATACCTTCTAGTGGCTCTCTGTTTGCAGGCTTCTTCTCTGATTCTGGCTTCCTCCCTAACCTCTTCTACCAAGTCAAGTTCGATCCTCATATTGCTCTCATTGTCGTTCGGCTCGTGTTGCACACGTCGGAAAGACGGTTCCCCAACCTCTACTGGGATCATGGCGTCGGTTCCGTACGTCAGCCTGAAGGGTGTTTCTTGAGTGGTAGATTGAGGCGTACAGTGATAGGCCCAAAGAATACTCGGTAACTCCTCTGCCCAGGCTCCTTTAGATCTTCCTACTCTTTTCTTGACTCCCGAGGATGATCTTGTTAGCTGCTTCGGCCTGCCCATTGGTTTGGGGGTGCTCAACGGATGTAACCTGGTGCTTGATACCGAGGTTGTCATAGAATTCCCGTAGCTTCTTATCCACAAATTGTCTTCCGTTGTCAGTAACGATTGCGAAGGGAATTCCGTGCCTACAAATAAGGCTCTTCCACACAAATTTCTGCACCTTCTCGGCGGTAATCTTAGCCAAAGGCTCTGCTTCGATCCATTTGGTGAAGTAGTCCACGGCTACCAGTAGGAATTTGACTTGGCCTTTGGCCACTGGGAAAGGCCCCAGTATGTCCATTCCCCACATCGCAAACGGCCAAGGCGAGTTTAATGTGTGAAGTTCTTCAGGGGGGGTATGATTTACACTGGAACATCTCTGGCACTCATCACACCGCTTCGTCCACTCCATGCAGTCAGCTCTAAGGGTAGGCCAATAATACCCCGCTCGGACTATCTTGGAGGCCATTGATCTGCCTCCGCTGTGAAAACCACAGATTCCTCGGTGAACTTCTTCCATGACATACTTAGATTGAGCCTTGGTCAGACATTTTAGCAAAGGTGCCGAGAATCCTCGCTTATACAGCTCCCCGGCGATTATGGTGAAATGACTCGCCCTTAGCCTGACTTTCCTGGCTTCAGTCTGATCCGAGGGTAGAGCTTCTGAGGATAAGTACTCCCAGACAGGTGCCATCCACTCTCGGTCAACCAACTCGTTGGCCATCACCTCTTCTGTCCCAATGCTTGGTTCGTTGAGGGTTTCTTGAATAACCGTTCTGTGGTGTCCCGGTTTCTTTGTGCTGGCAAGCTTAGACAGCAAATCAGCCCGAGTGTTTTCTTCTCGGGGGATATGCTCAATGGTGAACTTTTCAAAGCCGGAGATTAGCTGGTTGACCTTACACAAATATCTGGTAAGCTGAGGTTCCTTCGTCTGATAGCCTCCAGATATTTGTCCGGTGACTAGTTGTGAATCACTTGGCACTTGACAGCCTTCGCCCCCATTTCATTCGCCAGCCTTAGTCCCGCTATCAGAGCTTCATATTCGGCCTGATTGTTCGAGGTTTTGAACTCGAATTTCAACGATTGCTCCAAGATCAAATCTCCTGGTCCTTCCAGAATCACCCCCGCTCCACTGCCCCTGATATTTGAGGATCCATCCACGTATAGATTCCACCATGTATCCTCAGCCTCTGGCTGTGGATGGAGCTCGGCTATGAAGTCAGACAGGCATTGTGATTTCAGGGGTCCTCTCATCTCGTATTTCAAGCCAAACTCGGACAACTCTACTGACCAAGCAATCATACGCCCCGCCAATTCGGGTTTTTTGAGTATCTGTTTGATGGGGTGATCTGTCTTAACAACCACTTGGTGACTCTGAAAGTACGGGCGCAACCGCCGAGCTGCAGTCACCAAGGCTAAGACCAGCTTCTCAATAACTTGATACCGAGTTTCGGCATCATGGAGCACCCTACTGATGAAGTATACTGGCATTTGGGCTTTCTCTACCTCCTGCACGATGACTGTGCTAATAGCATTCTCGGAGGCTGACAGATACAGATACAATTCTTTCCCCGAGATGGGCCTTGTTAATATCGGCGGGGAGGACAGAAAGTCCTTGAAGTCGACAAAAGCCTTTTCGCAGTCCTCGGTCCATTTGAAGGTTTGGGGCTTCTTCAGCAGCTTGAAGAAAGGCCGAGCTTTCTCTGCGGATTTGGGTAGGAACCGAGATAATGACGCCAGCCGTCCTGCCAATCTTTGTACTTCTTTAACGTTCTGCGGGCTTCTCATCTCAATTACGGCCCGGCACTTATCGGGATTGGCTTCAATTCCCCGGTGGGTAAGCATAAAGCCGAGGAATTTACCCCCATGGACACCGAAAACACACTTTTCCGGATTGAGCCTCATGTTGAACCTTCTCAACTGCTGAAATATTTCTTCCAGATCTAAAGGGTGGCAGCTGGGGTCATCAGATTTCACTACCATGTCATCCACATATACTTCCATGGTCCTGCCAATTTGCTTCTCAAATACTCGGTCCATAAGTCTCTGGTACGTAGCTCCCGCATTCTTCAGCCCAAACGGCATTACTCTGTAGCAGTAATTTGACCCCTCGGTAATGAAGGCTGTTTTCTCCTCATCCGGGGGGTACATTCTAATTTGGTTGTACCCGGAGTACGCATCCAAGAAGCTTAAAATTCTGTATCCGGAAGCCCCGTCAACCAGCCTGTCAATACTCGGCAAGGGATAAGAGTCTTTTGGGCATGCTTTGTTCAGATCCGTATAATCAGTGCACATGCGCCACTTGCCGTTTGCTTTCTTGACGAGAACGATGTTGGCCAACCATGTGGTGTATTCTACTTCTTGGATAAAGTTGGCCTTGACCAACTTCGCCGTCTCCTCTTCGACTACTTTTCTCCTCTCTTCACCTAATCTCCTCTTTCTCTGGGCCACTGGCTTCGCCTCGGGACATATTACCAATTTATGGCATAAAAAGTTGGGATCAATTCCCGGCATGTCAGATGTGGTCCACGCAAATAGATCGGCATTTCTGCGCAGTACTTGTTTTATTTCTTCTTTCAGAGTAGGCTCAAGGTGACCACCGAGCTTAGTACACTGTTCAGGCTGCGCGCCGAGTTGGAACTTCTCTAGCTCCTCAATAGGTTGTGGACGTTGTTCCTGCACGTCCATCCTGGGATCCAGCTCAACGGAGTTTACTGAACTCACCGCCTTGTCCTTCCCCCCCGTCTAGGGTTTCTCTTGGTACGGGTTTAAGTTTGCTCACCCGCAAACTATCGGGCCGTAGCACTGTCTCGCCATCCATCCTCGATCTGCTCGGACAGCCACTATATCTCCCGAGCTGGAGGGGAACTTCATCGTGAGGTGGGGAGTAGAGACCACGGCCCCTAACTCGTTCAAGGACGGCCTTCCGATCGAGGATATTATACGACGTAATCTGTGTTTACCAACACATACCGACCATGATGGTTTTAGAAGCTCTGCCATCGCCAAAAGTGGTCAAGAGGTCAATATATCCCCGAGTATCAACCTGCTCCCCTGCGAAGCCAACGAGTTTACTGTCATACGGCTGAATTGATTTCTCCGGGATCCCTAGCTTCTGAAACGTTGAGTAGTACAATATATCCGCGGAGCTCCCCTGATCGACGAGGGTTCTTTTGACCGAGAAGTTGGCCAACTGTACGGTGATCACCATGGGGTCATCCTGGTTGGGATCTACTCCCACGAAATCATCATCAGAAAAGATAATAGGGGGGGAACTCCGGGGAGGCTTGCCAGATACCGAGTTAACAGCTCGGATGGCCCGCAGATGTCTTCTCCGAGCTGAACTTGTGGTGCCTCCCCCCGCGAACCCTCCTGAGATGGTGTTTATCACCCCCCGGATGACATTATCCTCTTCCCGTCTTTCATTCTGCCTTTCTCTGGTCTCTACTCTCTCCTCATTTCTTCGATCGCCGCCCCTCCTCGGGCTTCGGTCACCCTCTCTTCTTCTGTTTCCCCCGCGCCTCTCACTGTTGTTGTTGTTTCTTCGGACAAAGTTGCTGAGGTGATCGGCCTGAACCAGTTATTCAATTTTATCCCGTAGGACCCAGCATTCCTCGGTGGTATGGCCATAGTTGCGGTGAAACCGACAATGCTTCTGGCGATCCGCATTTCGGGGGGTGTGGCCACCCTTTGGGAGCTGCAGAAGCTCACACAGACGCTTCCTCGAACACCCGAGCCCGATTTGTGTTGAGGGGAGTATAATGATCATACTTCGGTCCCCTCTGGAAATGCTCGGCTGGGCCTTTCAATCTCGGCTTATCACCCCCTGCCCTCCTCTTATCTCTGCCTTCTCGCCGGTCAGCCTCATCGGTCCGATCCCTTTTCTTGGACTCCTCTACCTCCTCCATATTGATGTAACCTGCAGCTTTTCTTCTCAGTTCGTCCATATCGGCCGGCGGTTTGCGAGCTAAGTACCTAGCAAAAGGGCCAGGTCTCAACCCGGTCAGGATGGTGTGTAGTGCAACATCGGCACTGAGATTGGGGATGAGTACCGCCTCCTTGCTGAATCGGGCCATGAAGTTGCGCAGGGATTCATTCTTCTCTTGCCTGAAGTTCACCAGGGAGGCCGAGGTTTTCTGGTGGGCTCGGCTCGTGGCAAACTGAGCACTGAACCTAGCCACGAATGTATCAAAAGAGTCCACCGAGGCTGGGGGTAGCTGGGTGTACCAAGTCAACGCTGCCTCCTTCAGTGTGGTTGGGAAAACTTTGCACAGGACAGCGTCGTCATCCGTAAAAAGGTACATCTGCGTGGTGAAGGCGTCCAAGTGGCGCTCGGGGTCCGAGGTGCCATCATATTTGTCAATGTTGATGGGCTTGTAGTTGGCTGGCAAGGGGACCCCCATGATATCATTCGTGAAAGGATGCCTCGGCTTCCGCAGGCTGGCCCTGTCATTAAGTCTGTTCGTTTGGAGTGAAGATTCTGGGGCCTGCTTAGGGAATCCCTCTTCCTCTGCTCGGTTGTTGTGGTGGGAAGCCCGGAGGCGAGGACCTCCTTCCCGATATAAGTTTCTGGACCCCTCAATCTCGGGAGGTCGGCGCTCTCTTTCATGTGAGGAGGAGACCGACCTCTCCCTACTCGGCTCTCTCTCCCCCGACGGTCATTCTCACGGCCGGATTTCTTCATTCTCCCTTCTTAGCGCTGCGACCTGTGCGAGAAGCTCCTGAACCACTGGGTTGTCAGTCATTCCTGCTGGGCCTACGGACTGTTCTCCATTATCTCCGTTAACTCCGTTGTTGGCATTCCTTGGCTCCTCCCTCCTGCAGTTTCCACTTCTCGTCCTCACCATTTTTGTGTGGTATGGGAAAATATTTGCTTCGATTCCCACAGACGGCGCCAAATGTTCCTGCCAAATATCTCGGGTATGAAATACTCGGCTGAACGAGGATTAGTGGGGTGTTTTTGGATTGTGCTTGACAGAATGTGGATTCTGCTCCTACGTATCCAAAAGGGAATCAAAGCAAACGTAGTACTAGAATGAGGGGTAAGCCCCCTATTTATAGTTGTTCTCTCAGGATCAGGCTCCGAAATAAGCGGAGGAATATTTGGATTAGATCGCGATCATGGGGAGAGATATCCGGAGCCTGATTGTCCGGAGTGGCATTATGGCCAGCGAGATATTCGGCCCAGTTAGCTGCGGATGGATAGCTTGGGGCCGAGTAGTTATTCTCGGGTGTCAGGTGTGCTGACATGTCCTCGGCTTCGGAGGAGTTTGGGTCAAGGCCCATTCGCGGGGGTAAGCTCGGTTGGTCCGATGTATAGACGAGTTCTCGGTGGTTGGTCCGGTGCATAGACGAGTTCTCGGTCTTACATTCTCGGCCAGTACAAACTTTTTTTTATGCAGCTAGCTCAACCTAAAATTCCTGATATAATTCCTCTTGTGCCCCCAAAACAAAAGTATTACTCGTTTTGCAAAATATTAGCTGCCTCTGATACTAGCACACATGGAGGATTTTCAATTCCGAGGAATCGTGCTATTGAGTGCTTACCACCATTAGTATTTAACTCTCTGGGTTTCCTTCAACTACTGCTTATTACAAATATTTAATTAAAAAAAGTTCATTGTTTTCTCATTTTTTATGCTTTCCATTTATATATTGTAGGACATGACCCCAACAATCCCGACCCAGGACTTAATAGCCAAGGTTCTTTTCATTGTCTCTATTTTGTTCTTTATACTTCTATTCATTTTTTGGGTCCTAGGAAGATTTCTTTATTTTGCTCTACTTTTCGCTTAATAGTCCTACATTCATTTTAAATTGTGTAAGTTATACATGTTTCATTATGTATTGTTTGGATGACCGTTTTGTTGTCTTTTTCTATGCTTCTTTTGATTTTTCATTGTAGGTTTTCGCGAGGGCTTAGTGGCTGCTAATTTTTCATTGAATCGAAAGTTTATGTTGTGGCATAGTTGTCTGAATTTATAGAATATGGTAATCCGAAAAGATATAAATGAAACAAAGTGATAATTTCATTCTCGGTTGAGTAAACTCAATGATGTTACTAGAGAATATTGATTAATTTTTTAAATTTTTTAAGTTGATGGTTTGGAATTTATATTTATTTGCATGGATAAGAAGTATATTTGTATCTCATTCAGTAAAATATATTTCAGGTTACCATGGAAGAACATCCAAGTGAGACCATCAAAAATAATTTCACAGATAAGTGGTGGGAAACTGTTCTTGAGAGACTAAAACATGAAATCTTGAAGCGAAGTAGTCTAAGTGAGCCACTGCCTCCCTTGGAGCTTCGACAAAGAATTAACGGTCATGAAATGTTTGGATTCCTTTTGGCATCCATTATTCAGGTAATGCAAACTAATGAATCTTGAAAATAGCATGCCTTTGTTGAGCTGAAGTTAATATCAATGTTCTCTAAATTTTATAATATAGAATTACAATCGCATAATTTGGATCAGATCTTTACCATGCTTGTACAAAAGTAAATTAACAAAGCATGCTATGGTCAAGTTCATTCAATGACCGCTTGGTTAATTTGGATTGATGTGGTAAAACATAGATGACTCTTGTAATATGTAGCTTTGGAATTATGTTCTATTTTATCATGATTTAATCCTTTATTACAAACTTTATTTAGGGCATTGAAGCTCAAGATCCCTACCATAAATGTATAGAATATTGGAAACATAAATAAGTTGTATGTGTATCTTAGGGGAGTGCCAATAATGATAAGTTAAAACATTGTTCAAGTAGCTCTCGAGGTGATGTCACGATCAAATTTTTTTGGGGTTAATCAGGTGAAACAAGAGCAAGATAACATAGGAGGTACCAAACTTTTTGGGGTGATTTTGGTGAAACGGGATTAAGATAACGTATGAGGTATTTTCATACATTGGTTTATGCTCATATTACTTTACCTCCAGCATCAAATGTGAAAATATATGTGTCTCCTATCATTTTATGATTTAGTCTTGTCTATCTAGTGAGTTACTGAGAAAATGAGATACATTTTATAACTTTTTTTAAAACAATGTTTTTTTTTAATGCAGCTAACTCAACCTATAATTTCTGATATAATTTCTCTTGAGCCCCAAAAACAAAATTATTACTCGTTTTGCAAAATATTAACTGCCTCTTATACTAGCACACATGGAGGATTTTCAATTCCGAGGAAGCATGCTATTGAGTTCTTACCACCATCAGTATTTAACTCTCTGGGTTTCCTTCAGCTACTGCTTATTACAAATATTTAATTAAAAAAAGTTCGTTGTTTTCTCATTTTTAAAGCTTTCCATTTATATATTGTAGGACATGACCCAAACAATCCCGACCCAGGACTTAATTGCGAAGGACTTGCATGATTTTGAATGGAAATTTCATCGTGTATGTAGTGGTAGTAATTTGGATTTTCTATTGGAAGTCTTCTTTTCATATTTATATTTTAGTTGCACAGTAAAAATTATGCACCGATTTAATTTTATATGGTTTGTATAGAATGAGGAATACTAGGTACATTACATAGTCTTTATATATTCTATGCAAACTTTGAAATTCATTCAGTGCATAATTTTGACCGTGTAACTAAAACATAAATACAAAAAGAAGACTTCCAATAGAAAATCCAAAATACTACCTCTATATACATGGCGAAATTTCCATTCAAAACCGTGCAAGTCCTTCGCTATTAAGTCGTGGGTCGGGGTTGTTTGGGTCATATCCTACAATATATAAATGGAGAGAATTAAAAAATTGAGGAAAAATTGATTTTTTTTAATAAAAATATGGAATAAGCGGGAACTGAAGGAAACACAGTTAAACACCAATGGTGATAAGCACTCAATAGCATGCTTCCTCAGAATTGAAAATCCTCCAAATGTGCTAGTATCGGAGGCAGTTAATATTTTGCAAAACGAGTAATACTTTTGTTTTGGGGGTCAGGTGGAATTCTATCTGGAATTATAGGTTGAGTTTGCTGCAAAAAAAAAAAAGAGATTATTTAAAAAAAATGATAAAATGTATCTCACTTTATTAGTAACTCACTAGATAAGCAAGACTAATTCAGAAAAGATAGGAGACACATATATTCTCAAATTTGATCTTGGAAGTGAAGTAATATGTGCATAAACCAAGGTATGAAAATACCTCCAATGTTATCTTAATCCTGTTTCACCAAAATTACCCCAAAAAGTTTGGTACCTCCTATGTTATCTTGCTCTTGTTTCACCAGATTAACCCCAAAAAGTTAGGTCTTAACATCACCTCGAGAGCTACTTGAACAATGTGTTTACTTATCATTATTGGCACTCCCCTAAGATAAACATACAACTTATTTATGTTTCCAATATTCTACACATTTATGGTCGGGATCTTAAGATTCAATGCCCTAGAAAAAGTTTGCAATAAAGGATTAAATCATGCAAAAATAGAACATAATTCCAAAGCTACATATTACAATAGTCATCTAAGTTTTACCACATCTATCAAAATTAATCCAGCCGTCATTGAATAAACTTGACCATAGCAAGCTATGTTAATCTAGTTTTGTACAATATGGTAAAGATATGATCCAAACTATGCGATTTTACTTCTACGTTATAAAATATAGAGAACATTGATATAAATTTCTGCTCAACCAAGATTCATGAGTTTGTGTTACCTGAATAATGGATGACGAAAGGAATCCAAACATTTCGTGACCATTAATGCTTTGTAGAAGCTCAAAGGGAGGCAGTGGCTCGCCTAGACTCCTTCTCTTCATGATTTCATGTTTTAGTCTCTCAAGAACTGTTTCCCAGCACTTATTTGTGAAATTATTTGTGATGGTCTCACCTGGATGTTCTTCCATGGTAACCTGAAATATATTTTACTAAATGAGATATAAATATACTTCTTATCCATGCAAATAAATACTAATTTCAAACCATGAACTTAAAAAATTCAAACAAGTAATCAATATTCTCTAGTAACATTATTGAGTTTACTCAACCGAAAATGAAATTATCACTTTGTTTCATTTATATCTTTTCGTATTACCATATTCTATAAATTCAGACAACTATGCCACAACATAAACTTTCAATTCAATGAAAAATTAGCTGCCACTGAGCCCTCCAGAAAATCTACAAGGAAAAATCTAAAGAAGCATAGAAAAAGACAACAAAACGGTTATCCAAACAATACATAATGAAACCTGTATAACTTACACAATTTAAAATGAATGTAGGACTATTCAGAGAAAAGTAGAGAAAAATAAAGAAATCTTCCTAGGACCCAAAAGATAATTAGTCATAGATATAAATCTTAATCATAGCTAGATGATTATAATTAATTTACTCAACTTTTTACTCATTATGAGTAAATAGCACTAGTCTTAATTAATTATACCCTAGTTACAAGTTTTAACCAAATTAAATTAACTCAAATAAACTTCTGGGCTTAGGATCAGGGGTATATGGCAGTTTAATAAATCCTTGACACCTCCACCTTCAAAGTTTGCCGCTTGTTAGTGAGAAGGCACCTCCTGCTTGGGCTTGTTACTAAGTCACGTAAATTTTCAGCATTTGGATGATAACCAAATTGGCCACGTATTCTGCTGCCTTTCCTTTCATTAATTGACGCAAGTATTAGTCCATTTTATGGTCATTTAAGAACCATGCAGCTGCTTGACTTCCTTTCTTTAATTCACCCCAAAGTTCTACATTTTATGATCATCCAATGACAACATAAGCAAGCTGCTTGCTTCATGATCAGCAATGCCATTCATGTCATGTCCCTTTTTCTTCCACATTAACGTAACGCAGAGATAGAAAAATAATAATAATAAGAGAATGACATAGAGAAATAGAGAGAGAGAAAAGGCCGTGAGAGAGAGTTGAGCTTCTGGATCCGATTCCGGTCAATCCGTTCGTCCTATCAAAATTCAGATTATACCGTTGTGATCCTCACAACGTCTACTTCATTCTCATATCTTTATTTTCTTTATTAGGCTAAGGTAAGCCTATGTACTTTTTTATGCCGAAATGCCGTCGGCGACGGTATTGAGGTTATCTTTCAATTCATTTATCGATTTCCAATTCCGTCTTCAGATTTGGACTACACGTAACGTGTGCTTCACAATGATGTGTTCAGGAGAATTTTTGGAGCCCCAGAGAGTGTAGAACTGTGCGTGTCAAATTTGAGGGAGTATAGGGAGTGTCCGTTTCGTTGCCCCAGTACTAGCCTAAGACATCCCAGGTGGGGGAAACAACCTATTTAACGTCGGAAACGGCGCGGTTACATTTAATTAGATAATAGTGTAGGGCGACCCAAACCCTACACGAGAACGAGTAACGGACAATGTCTATACCACATTAGGGACTACTCAGTGGTACCGATGATGATATAGAAATTGTGCGTTTATCATCGTTACGCTACATACATAGATTTTTTTATTACGTAATGATTGCCTGTTTGACTGGTTGATGTGAACTTGATACTTGGTATATGATATCATGAGTGTGGTAATTATTTTAGAAGTGTTTATACTTATTATTATTATTATTATTATTATTATTATTATTATTATTATTACTATTATTATCATTATTATTATTTTAATATTATTACTACTACTACTGGGATGATAATAATAATAATAATAATTATTATTATTATTATTGTGATTATTATTATTTTTATTATTATATTTCGGTATTTATTATTCGAAAATGATATTATGATATGAGGATATATGACGATGATTGTGGATAACATGATGACGATTATGATGATAGGATGAGTGTAATGATTGTGCTTAGAGGATTGAGTAAATCATAAGTCATGTTGAGACACGAGGATGCATTTTGGGAATTGCATACGATATGTGATAGCAGTGCCCAACCGAGATAATTATCGTAAGATGGGGTTGAGATTAATGAGATGAGATTATTTTGATGTTATCTGTGAGATTAAGATGACCGGTTAGGGCACTAGGGGGTGACCTGAAACATGGTCTGTGATATGAGGGACCTGAAACATGGTCGAGTGGACCTGAAACATGGTCGAGTGAGGTCTATGCCTCGGAGGGAAAATTCCTGGGGATAGGCTAACGGCAGACCGTCCAGAAATGATTTCATTTTAGTTGCAGCTATAGTTCATGCATTGCATGAGCATCCTGGATTGTGGTCCAGAGGCGTGCACCGGGTTGTGCGGCTATAGTGCCATTGCTTTGCATGGGCACCCTCCATCCGCGGACGAGGGTGTGCGCCCGGGACTCTGGAACGTGTCGATTATATTGTTGTGATATCCAGATATGGCCGATACCTGAGGAGATTATTCATACAGCATTTGCATTGCATCATGATGGAGGGTAGAGGAAAGATCGTAGATGTGGATTGAGGATGATTGTGTTACATATATTTATACTTGGGAGACGGATGTTCAGTGTGCCGTTATAGAAATTAAATGTTGCTAAACCATTTCCACGTTTGATGTTATATGGTTTCTTATCCCTGTCTTCTCTATATTGCATATGTTTTCTTTTTATGATTGTGATGAAAAGATCCTACGGGGGAGCCAGCCATGGAGGAGCTTGATGGGACCTTGTATGAGCCAGATGTTGGAGGAGGAGCAGTGGATCCTCATAGTTGAGTATAGAGTCTATGGCCAGCGCGTCTTGTCTCTTTAGGATGTTTTTATTTTTTGTTTGGTTATCAGTTTGTACATTTTGGAATCCGACTAATGGGATTCCCTCTACTATACTGTATCAGGACTTGAGGTGTATATGTTATGTATGTATGTTAAGTTTTAAATTTTCCGATGTTTTAATATACTCGCTTAACGAAATTAGGTCTTAATACTTTGGGTTTTCTTTAATGGGACGTCGGGGAGTCTCATTTAGTGGTATCAGAGCAGTTCGGTTCTTAAACGGGCTGCGAGCACTATGATTAGGGTGAACTGGCTATTTAGTTGAATCCACATCGGATAACAACTATGCTTAGAAGTTGGATAGTGAGTCTGATGCGACATCTCTATGGCATGTAGTACTTATATTCCAGTTTTATGTAGTATAATATGTCATATTGATGTGGGCTAATGATTTCTTTTAACAGGATCATGGCTCGAGGCCGAGGTCGAGGACGTGGTAGACTGGGTGGTGGTAGAGCGATAGGGGGTGTAGAGGATGAGCCTTATCAGCCAGAGGCAGGGATTAGAAGTGGAGGAAAGTCCACCGAGACTCTTCTGACTATCCGCGAGTTAGCATCCATTCTGTTGCAGCAGGCGCAGTAGAATGCTCAGAGGGTACAGAGAGAGGCAGAGCTACAAGTGCGACATGATAGGAGGATAACCGACGAGGCTGAGGATGCAGGATTGGCTACCTTTCTCAAAGGTAAGCCACCACAGTTTGGTGGAGAGTATGATCCATAGCGAGCAGAGTGGTAGATTCAGGAGCTCGAGAAGATATTTGATACTATAAGATACAGAGATGATAGGAAGGTGACCTATGCCGCCTTCATGATGACCGGAGGGGCTGACTCATGATGGAGAGGCAAGAGGATATTATTAGAGGCTGAAGGCAGACTCATCAGTTGGGAGTTGTTCAGAGAGTGTTTCTTTGAGAAGTAATTCCCGCGATTAGTCAGACGCGAGAAGGAGAGAGAGTTCATGAGTCTCTAGCAGGGAGACAGGTCTGTTGTTGATTACGCGGCCAGATTCGAGGCCCTGATACAGTTTTCTGAGTACTACCAGAGGTTTCCAAATGAGGACTGGATGTGCCGGAGATTCAAGGAGGTTTTACGGCATGAGTTGAAGAGGGCTATAGCGCCCTTGGATATTTTGAGCTTTCCAGAGATGGTGGAGAGGGACAGTGCTATTGAGAGCATGGACATGAGGCAGGCTGCAGAGCAGAGACAACAACGTAGTGGGGGTCCTATCAGAGCAGGTCATCAGAGGATAGGTGATGGAGGTTCTCAGTGGAGGAGAGGACCATACGTTAGACCAGGACAGAGCACTCAGACATCTGTACCATCAGCACCGGTTACCAGAGAGTGCCAGCAGTCGAGGGCCCCAGTGTGTTTCAGATGCGGAGGTCCACATTATATCAGGGATTGTACCGATAGATCTGGTTGCTACGTCTGTGGCAAACCAGGTCATTTTGCTAGGGATTGTATACAGAGAGCGATACAGCAGCAGCTAGCAGCCGACGGAGGAGCTGGTAGTTTCAGAGGAGCCAGTGGTTTCAGAGAAGGAGCTGGGATAGGGGTTCCGGCAGCGGGACGACAGACGGCCAGACCTTAGGTCACAGGGAGGGTGTTTACAGTGAGAGGATCTGAGTCCTCTCAATCTGCAGATCTTATTCAAGGTATGTGTTTAATATCTGGCAGACTCTCGTCTGTGTTGTTTGATTCAGGCGCTACACATTCTTTTGTGTCCCATGAGTGCGTAGATCATTTACATTTACCCATTTCTCAGCTACCATATATCTTGACAGTATCCACCTCTACCAGTGATCCTTTGATCACTATGTCTGTTTGCTTACAGTGTCCTATAGTTGTTGAAAATAGGGCATTCCTTGTAGATCTCATCTGTTTGCCTATGCAGCAGATAGACGTTATTCTTGGCATGGATTGGCTTTCGGCTAACCATGTAGTGCTAGACTGTGCCCGAAAGACTTTATCTTTTATTGAGCCTTCTAGCATAGTATCTGCCATTGAAGGAGCAACTATGAGGGGTTGCGGTTCTCAGCAGTATGTGATGCTTTTCTCTTTGGAAGCTAAGGAGACTTCGAGTATAGATTCGCTGCCTATTGCGAGAGAGTTTCCTGAGGTTTTCCCTCCTGATGTTCCAGGTTTGCCACCAAAGAGGGAGGTGGAGTTCGCTATAAATCTCATATCAAGGGTTGGACCTATTTTAGTAGCTCCTTATAGGATGTCACCAGTGGAGTTGGCAGAGTTGAAGAAACAGATGGATGACATAGTGAAGAAGGAATTCATCAGACCGAGTGTTTCGCCTTGGGGAGCACCGGTATTGTTTGTCAAGAAAAAGGACGGAAGTTCTAGGTTGTGCATGGATTATAGGCAGTTGAATAAAGTTACAATCAAGAACAAATATCAGTTGCCTAGGATAGATGATCTGATGGATCAATTGAAGGGAGCTTCGGTGTTTTCCAAGATAGACTTAAGATCGGGATACCATCAGATTAGGGTGAAGAAGGAGGATATACCTAAGACCGCTTTTAGGACAAGGTATGGACACTACGAGTACCTAGTTATGCCTTTTGGTGTAACTAATGCTTCAGCGGTGTTCATGGATTACATGAACAGGATCTTTAGACCGTTCCTTGACAAGTTTGTTGTGGTATTTATAGATGATATTCTTATCTACTCCCGTAGTCGGGAAGAACACGAGGAACACCTGAGAGTGGTGTTACAGGTGTTGAGAGATAGGCAATTGTATGCTAAGCTATCCAAGTGTGAATTTTGGTTAGAGGAAGTACAGTTCCTAGGGCATGTAATCAACAAGAAAGGGATAGATGTTGATCCAGTTAAGGTTGAGGCCGTGATTAAGTGGGAGAGGCCTAAGTCAGTGAGTGAGGTAAGGAGTTTCCTAGGATTAGCCGGGTATTACAGGAGGTTCATCGAGAGTTTCTCGAAGATTGTATTGCCTATGATGCAGTTAACGAGAAAAGGTACGGCATTTGTTTGGACAGAGAAGTGTGAAGAGAGCTTTCAGAAGCTAAAGGAGAAGTTGACTACATCTCCTGTGCTGACGTTACCAGATCCATTAGGACAGTTTGGTGTATACTGTGACGCGTCATATCAAGGATTGGGTTGTGTTTTGATGCAAGAGGGAAGAGTTGTGGTTTATGCTTCCCGACAATTGAGGGTTCATGAAAGGAATTACCCAACCCATGATGTGGAATTAGCAGACATAGTGTTCGCATTGAAGATATGGCGACACTATCTCTATGGAGTTAAGTTTAATGTGTTCAGTGATCACAAGAGTTTAAAGTATTTGTTTGATTAGAAGGAGCTAAACATGAGGCAACGTAGATGGATGGAATTCATCAAGGACTATGAGTTTGATCTTCAATACCATCCAGGGAAGGCTAATGTTGTGGCGGATGCACTAAGTCGGAAATCCTTGCACGTATCCGCAATGATGGTGAAAGAGATGGAGTTGCTTGAACAATTTAGAGATTTGAACCTAGGTTTCGATTTGAATGAGGATAGAATATGTTTAGGTATGATCACCATCAGTAGTGAGTTTTTGAGAGACCTTAAGATTAAGCAGGGTCAGGATGAATATTTGGTGGATGTGAATCGAGGTATAGATGAGGGTAAGGTTTCAGACTTTAGGAGAGGATCAGATGGAGTGTTAAGGTTTAAGGATCGGATATGTGTGCCAGAGAACTTAGAGATTAGGAAGATGATCTTAGAGGAGGCACATCAAAGTAAACTGAGTTTCCACCCAGGAGCCACCAAGATGTACCAAGACTTGAAGAAGATGTTTTGGTGGCCAAGGATGAAGAAAGAAGTGGCGGAACATGTTCTATCATGTTTGGTATGTCAGAAAGCTAAGATAGAGCATCAAAACCCGCCGGGTTGTTGCAGTCCTTGGATATCCCAGAGTGGAAATGGGATAATATAGCCATGGACTTTGTGGTTGGATTACCACGAACTCCGAAGAGGTTTGATGCGATTTGGGTTATCATTGATAGGTTGATGAAGTGTGCTCAATTCTTACCTATTGGTGAAAGTTATAGTCTGGAAAGGTTGACCTAGATCTATATCAAGGAAGTAGTGAGGTTGCACGGTGTGCGGTTGAGTATTGTCTCCGACCGAGATCCTAGATTTACATCTAGATTTTGGAGACAGTTACACGATGCATTGGGAACAAAGTTGAGGATGAGTTCTGCTTATCATCCTCAGACTGATGGACAGTCTGATAGAACAATTCAATCATTGGAGGATCTTTTAAGAGCTTGTGTGTTGGAACATGTTGGCAGTTGGGATGAATTCATACCATTGATTGAGTTCACATACAATAATAGTTTCCACAGTAGCATCGGGATGGCACCGTATGAGGCTCTGTATGGGAGAAAGTGTAGGACTCCATTATGTTGGTATGAGACTGGCGAGAGCCAAGTGTTGGGTCCTGATGTGGTACAACAAACAACAGAACATGATAGGAAAATAAGAGAGAAAATGAAGGAAGCCCAGGATCGGCAGAGAAGCTACAGTAACAAGAGGAGGAGACCCTTAGAGTTCCAAGAAGGTGATCACGTGTTCTTAAGAGTCACTCTGAAGACCGGAATTGGCAGAGCTATAAAGTCTAGAAAGCTCACTCCCAGATTCATTGGACCATTTTAGATTCTTCGACGAATTGGTCTAGTAGCTTACCAGATAGCCTTACCACCTTACCTTTCCAACCTTCACGATGTCTTCCATGTTTCCCAGTTGAGAAAATATTACGCTAATCCTTCTCATGTACTTGAGCCTGAGTCTATACAACTCCAAGAGAATCTAGAATATGAGGCTTTACCGGTTAAGATCGCAGATAGAAGGATTAAAGAACTCCGTGGTAGACAGATTCCCTTGGTTAAGGTCATTTGGGATGAGGTTACTGGAGATACTACGTGGGAGCGCGAGGTGGATATACAGCAGCAGTATCCACATCTTTTCTGAGGTACGTAAATTCCGAGGACGGAATTTCTTTTAAGGGGGGTAGTAATGTAACATCCTATCTTTCGGGAAATTAAATATTTTAATTAGATGGGAGTGAGGGGTAGATAAATCTAAAATTTATTTAAGAATCCAAACACATATGCAAGTTCAAAATAAAATTCAAGCAACCCAAATTTTTCAATAGGTAAACACCTCAAGCAAGTACGTCAAAAACCCATATTGGAAGCACCTCAATTTAAATTCTTAATTAAGATGGTTTATCATCAACAACATTAAAAGATAATTAGTCATAGATATAAATCTTAATCATAGCTAGATGATTATAATTAATTTACTCAACTTTTTACTCATTATGAGTAAATAGCACTAGTCTTAATTAATTATACCCTAGTTACAAGTTTTAACCAAATTAAATTAACTCAAATAAACTTCTGGGCTTAGGATCAGGGGTATATGGCAGTTTAATAAATCCTTGACACCTCCACCTTCAAAGTTTGCTGCTTGTTAGTGAGAAGGCACCTCCTGCTTGGGCTTGTTACTAAGTCACGTAAATTTTCAGCATTTGGATGATAACCAAAATGGCCACGTATTCTGCTGCCTTTCCTTTCATTAATTGACGCAAGTATTAGTCCATTTTATGGTCATTTAAGAACCATGCAGCTGCTTGACTTCCTTTCTTTAATTCACCCCAAAGTTCTACATTTTATGATCATCCAATGACAACATAAGCAAGCTGCTTGCTTCATGATCAGCAATGCCATTCATGTTATGTCCCTTTTTCTTCCACATTAAAGTAACGCAAAGATAGAAAATAATAATAATTAGAGAATGACATAGAAAAATAGAGAGAGAGAAAAGGCCGTGAAAGAGAGTTGAGCTTCTGGATCCGATTCTCCGTTCGTAATTTTGATTATACTGTTGTGATTCTCACAACGTCTACTTCATTATCATATCTTTCTTTTATTGATTAGGCTAAGGTAAGCCTATGTCCTTTTTATGCCGAAATGCTGTCGGCGATGTTATTGAGGTTGTCTTTCAATTCATTCATCGGTTTCCAATTCCGTCTTCAGATTTGGACTACACGTAACGTGTGCTTCACAAAGATGTGTTCAGGTGAATTTTTGGAGTCCCGGAGGGTGTAGAACTGTGTGTGGCAGATTTGAGGGAGTATAGGGAGTGTCCATTTCGTTGCCCTAGAGCTAGCCTAAGACATCCCATGTGGGGGAAAGAAACTATTTAACGTCGGAAATGGCGCGGTTACATTTAATTAGATAATGGTGTAGGGCGATCCAAACCCTACAAGAGAGCGAGTAACGGACAATGTCTATACCACATTAGGGACTACTCAGTGGTACCGATGATGATATAGAAATTGTGCGTTGATCGTCGTTACGCTACATACATAGATTATTTCATTACGTGATGATTGCCTGTTTGACTGGTTGATGTGAACTTGATACTTGGTATATGATATCATGAGTGTGGTAATTATTTTAGAAGTGTTTATACTTATTCTTCTTATTATTATTATTACTATTATTATCATTATTATTATTTTAATATTATTACTACTACTACTGGGATGATAATGATTATTATTATTATTATTATTATTATTATTATTGTGATTATTATTATTTTTATTATTATATTTCGGTATTGATTATTCGGAAATGATATTATGATATGAGGATATATGATGATGATTGTGGATAACATGATGACGATTACGATGATAGGATGAGTGTAATGATTGTGCTTAGAGGATTGAGTAAATCATAAGTCATGTTGAGACACCAGGATGTATTTGGGAATTGCATACGATATGTAATAACAGTGCCCAACCGAGATAATTATAGTGAGATGGGGTTGAGATTAATGAGATGAGATTATTTTGAGGTTATCTATGAGATTAAGAATACCGGTTAGGGAACTAGGGGGTGACCTGAAACATGGTCTGTGATATGAGGGACCTGAAACATGGTCGAGTGGGGTGTATGCTTCGGAGGGAAAATTCCCGGGGATAGGCTAACGGCAGATCGTCCAGAGATGATTTCATTTTAGTCGCAGCTATAGTTCATGCATTGCATGAGCATCCTGGATTGTGGTCCAAAGGTGTGCACCGGGTTGTGTGGCTATAGTGCCATTGCTTTGCGTGGGCACCCTCCATCCGCGGACGAGGGTGTGCGTCGGAGACTCTAGAACGTGTCGATTATATTGTTGTGATATCCGGATATGGCCGATACCTGAGGAGATTATTCATACAGCATTTGCATTGCATCATGATGAAGGGTAGAGGAAAGATCCTATATGTGGATTGAGGATGATTGTGTTACATATATTTATACTTGGGAGACGGATGTTCAGTGTGCCATTATTTAAAGAGACGGATTGCTTTGCGTGGGCACCCTCCCTGTCTTCTCTATATTGCATATGTTTTCTTTTTATGATTGTGATGAAACGATCCTACGGGGGAGCCAACCATGGAGGAGCTTGATGGGACATCATATGAGCCAGACGTTGGAGGAGGAGCAGTGGATCCTCATAGTTGAGTACAAAGTCTATGGCCAGTGCGTCTTGTCTCTTTAGGATGTTGTTTTTATTTTCTGTTTGATTATCAGTTTGTACATTTTGGGATCCGACTGATGGGATTCCCTCTACTATACTGTATCAGGACTTGAGGTGTATATGTTATGTATGTATGTTAAGTTTTAAAATTTCCGCTGTTTTAATATACTCGCTTAACGAAATTAGGTCTTAATACTTTGGGTTTTCTTTAATGGGACGTCGGGGCGTCTCAAAGAACAAAATATAGACAATGAAAATATAATATCTCAACTCCCTAATATATGTGCAAGCTAGAAAAAGAACTCCCCTCCTCTCGTTAGTATAGTACTTGTCCATCAATGAAAAACATATCAGTGTTGAAATTTTAGCAGAATCTCTTATAACATGTCATAGTCTTACTTGTAGTAGTCGATTCTCTTTTAGTTTTTTATATGCCAAAGGTCCGCATTTAATGCACCTTGGTTGAATCAGCTTTTATGAATGAGTAGAAAAAATGAAAGCTGGCTTTTGAAGCTTTTTTCTGTAGTAAATGCAAATATCTTACTTCAATAAAATATAGGAATCATGTGGTGTGTTCTTCAATAATAAAAGTATCCTTAAAAATAAAAGTAAGAAAGTGTTGGATTTTGTTACATATTTGGAATTAATAAGAAATCTTTGGATTGAGAAGAAAGAAGACAACGAAGGGATACGCGTTCCTCTAGGGACAACGAATCCCCTTGCCTAACCCCCCTTTTTGCAAGAAAAAAAACCCTGCTGGATTACCATTAGCAGAAATGGAGAGTTTTGCTGATTTTAGAATAGCTTCTACCCAATGACAGAACTTTTGATCAAAACCAAAGCATTTGAGGACTTTCAATAGAAAAATCCAATCAAGAGTGTCAAAAGCTTTTATGATGTTTGTTTTCATTGCTAAATTTCCACCAAATGACCTTTTATAAAGGAGATTAACAGCTTCTGAAGTTAAAAGGATGCATTCTGAAATTTGCCTACCTTAAACAAAGCCTCTTTGATGTTCTGAAATTATCTTTGCTGCAACCTTTGACAACCTATCTTCCATGACTTGATTTTGAATTTACAATTGGCCAAAGCAAAAGGCCTATATAGGTCTACTCTGTCTGCTTTTCTATGTCTACTTGATCAGAAATCAAATCAACACCACTCTTTTGAAGTTGACACAGGGAAACACAAGACGGGGGGTTTAATTGTGTTTCTTAAAAGATTTTTCAAACTCCTTTATTAGAACATTTTTCCAATCAAGCAAGAGATAAATATTTCACCATTTTCACCCATTCATTCTCAAACTAAATGTAGAAGTTCTATAAAAAAATTGAATTCTACCAAAAAAAATAAATGAAGAAGTGAAATAGAAAATAAATTTTTGCTTTAGAAATTGTTACATAATCATGTCGCCTTTTCAAATTGATTTGTAGTTTAGCACAAATATTACATAAATTATTGCTTTAGAAATTATTACATAATCATGGCTCATTGGCACTTGCATATAATATTATGATACTCTTTTTTGAAGCTGTGATTGAACTGGAAACGTACGAGCAACACCCCGCGGGGCCGATGAACCTCGTGGGACGCCTTGAAGCAAAATTCCCCACTGGGCGGCGGGTAGAACCTTTGCAGATGACTTAAATAGGCGACAGGGTATTGTAAGTGGCAGAGTGGCCTTGCTACCACGACCCATTGAGATTCAACCCAAGCCGCTTTGATTCATCCCACCCCTCGTCCCTCCCTCGGTTTGGCCCAAGTCACCAAGGGGGTTATGGGACCGTGACTCAAACAGGTGGCTCTTTGCCAACAAGTGTCGTGAGAAGCCAAGGAGCAGGGGACGAGTGTTCGAGTGCACATGAACTAGTCAAGACACCGGATCTGGTGACATGTGGCTCGGCCCTGGGTGCATGTGGCCAAGTCCGGGAGCCCTACCGTGGGTCACGCGACCGAGCCGGTGAGGCAAGGAACCCAAGGAGCAAGGGTCGAGTCAACGAGTCCTGGTGCGGAAATCCCGATTCCCGGTGCATGTAACTGGGTCATGGTGCCTGATCCGGCTCGATCGGTGCGACCATGATCAAGTGGAGCAATTGTCGGTTCACCGAGTCCAGGTGCGGAGTATTGGTCCCCGGTACACGTGGTCGGTTCATGATGCCTGATATGGCTCATTCGGTGCATAGTCCTGGTGCACCGGGCACAGGTCCCCGGTGCACGTGATTCCTCATCAGGCTCGGTCGGTGCGGTCGGGAACCAAGGACGTATGTGTCTGGCGCATAGGGTACATGTCCCCGGTGTGGTCGAAAAATCATGAAAAATCACCACCTTCATGAAATCCTACGAGACATTGGAAGAACCTTGGGGATAACATCCTTAGCGTGCCTTCAAAAATTCAGGTCAAAATTCAATCTGTAGCCTTGGTTCCTTACCGTCGAACGGTCACATATTCCGGATTTCGGTTGAAAAATCATGAAAAATTGTCACCATCATGAAATTCCATGAAACTTTGTGAACACCTTGGGAATAATATAAGTAGTGTGCCTGCAAAACATCACCTCAAATTCGATCCTTGGACCCATTTTCCATTTTTTGGGAATTGTTTCGGTTTTCCACTTTGAAAATTTATAAAAAACAAATGGTATGGTGAAAAATTCTGTAAATTTTTCGTCCCCTAGCTCCCATATTTATAAGCATTCCTGCAAAAAATCATGCACAAATTCGACCTCTAGCTTTGAAAAAAAAGAGTATGTCTTCCCAGCAAAAATGATGTCTTGTGCTGGGAAATGGATCTTTGCATATTAAGCTATTATAGGGGGAGGAACCTGGCTATTATATATTATATATTATATATTACATATTATATTTTATATATATATATATATATATATATATATTATATATTTATATAGTAGTAGTAGTTGTTGTTGTAGTAGTTGTATTTGTATTTGTTATCTCGGTGACAG
>CM061069.1:3820677-3836677 GCA_030762895.1 Sophora flavescens | reverse complement strand
GCGTTGACTTGGTACACCCAGCTACCCCCAGCCTCGGTGGACTCTTTTGATACATTCGTGGCTAGGTTCAGTGCTCAGTTTGCCACGAGCCGAGCCCACCAGAAAACCTCGGCCTCCCTGGTGAACTTCAGGCAAGAGAAGAATGAATCCCTGCGCAACTTCATGGCCCGATTCAGCAAGGAGGCGGTACTCATCCCCAATCTCAGTGCCGATGTTGCACTACACACCATCCTGACCGGGTTGAGACCTGGCCCTTTTGCTAGGTACTTAGCTCACAAACCGCCGGACGATATGGACGAACTGAGAAGAAAAGCTGCAGGTTACATCAATATGGAGGAGGTAGAAGAGTCCAAGAAAAGGGATCGGACCGATGAGGCTGACCGGCGAGAAGGCAGAGATAAGAGGAGGGCAGGGGGTGATAAGCCAAGATTGAAAGGCCCAGCCGAGCATTTCCAGAGGGGACCGAAGTATGATCATTATACTCCCCTCAACACAAATCGGGCTCGGGTGTTCGAGGAAGCGTACAGCGCGGAGCTTCTGCAGCTCCCAAAGGGTGGCCACACCCCCCGAAATGCGGATCGCCAGAAGCATTGTCGGTTTCACCGCAACTATGGCCATACCACCGAGGAATGCTGGGTCCTACGGGATAAAATTGAAGAACTGGTTCAGGCCGGTCACCTCAGCAACTTTGTCCGAAGAAACAACAACAACAGTGAGAGGCGCGGGGGAAACAGAAGAAGAGAGGGTGACCGAAGCCCGAGGAGGGGCGGCGATCGAAGAAATGAGGAGAGAGTAGAGACCAGAGAAAGGCAGAATGAAAGACGGGAAGAGGATAATGTCATCCGGGGGGTGATAAACACCATCTCAGGAGGGTTCGCGGGGGGAGGCACCACAAGTTCAGCTCGGAGAAGACATCTGCGGGCCATCCGAGCTGTTAACTCGGTATCTGGCAAGCCTCCCCGGAGTTCCCCCCCTATTATCTTTTCTGATGATGATTTCGTGGGAGTAGATCCCAACCAGGATGACCCCATGGTGATCACCGTACAGTTGGCCAACTTCTCGGTCAAAAGAACCCTCGTCGATCGTGGAGCTCATGGATATATTGTACTACTCAACGTTTCAGAAGCTAGGGATCCCGGAGAAATCAATTCAGCCGTATGACAGTAAACTCGTTGGCTTCGCAGGGGAGCAGGTTGATACTCGGGGATATATTGACCTCTTGACCACTTTTGGCGATGGCAGAGCTTCTAAAACCATCATGGTCAGGTATGTGTTGGTAAACGCAGTTACGTCGTATAATATCCTGATCGGAAGGCCGTCCTTGAACGAGGTAGGGGCCGTGGTCTCTACTCCCCACCTCACGATGAAGTTCCCCTCCAGCTCGGGAGATATAGTGACTGTCCGAGCAGATCAGAGGATGGCGAGACAGTGCTACGCTGATAGTTTGCGGGTGAGCAAACTTAAACCCGCACAAAAGAGAAACCCTAGACAGGGGGAAGGACAAGGCGGTGAGTTCATGAAACTCCGTTGAGCTGGATCCCAGGATGGACGTGCAGGAACAACGTCCACAACCTATTGAGGAGCTAGAGAAGTTCCAACTCGGCGCGCAGCCTGAACAGTGTACTAAGCTCGGTGGTCACCTGGAGCCTACTCTGAAAGAAGAAATAAAACAAGTACTGCGCAGAAATGCCGATCTATTTGCGTGGACCACATCTGACATGCCGGGAATTGATCCCAACTTTTTATGCCATAAATTGGCAATCTGCCCCGAGGCGAACCCAGTGGCCCAGAGAAAGAGGAGATTAGGTGAAGAGAGAAGAAAAGTAGTCGAAGAGGAGACGGCGAAGTTGGTCAAGGCCAACTTTATCCGAGAAGTAGAATACACCACATGGTTGGCCAACGTCGTTCTCGTCAAGAAAGCAAACGGCAAGTGGCGCATGTGCACTGATTATACGGATCTGAACAAAGCATGCCCAAAAGACTCTTATCCCTTGCCGAGTATTGACAGGCTGGTTGACGGGGCTTCCGGATACAGAATTTTAAGCTTCTTGGATGCGTACTCCGGGTACAACCAAATTAGAATGTACCCCCCGGATGAGGAGAAAACAGCCTTCATTACCGAGGGGTCAAATTATCTTTCAGAGTAATGCCGTTTGGGCAAGAAGAATGCGGGAGCTACGTACCGCAGACTTATGGACCGAGTATTTGAGAAGCAAATTGGCAGGACCATGGAAGTATATGTGGATGACATGGTAGTGAAATCTGATGACCCCACCGCCACCCTTTAGATCTGGAAGAAATATTTCAGCAGTTGAGAAGGTTCAACATGAGGCTTAATCCGGAAAAGTGTGTTTTCGGTGTCCATGGGGGTAAATTCCTCGGCTTTATGCTTACCCACCGGGGAATTGAAGCCAATCCCGATAAGTGCCGGGCCGTAATTGAGATGAGAAGCCCGCAGAACGTTAAAGAAGTACAAAGATTGGCAGGACGGCTGGCGTCATTATCTCGGTTCCTACCCAAATCCGCAGAGAAAGCTCGGCCTTTCTTCAAGCTGCTGAAGAAGCCCCAAACCTTCAAATGGATCGAGGACTGCGAAAAGGCTTTTGTCGACTTCAAGGACTTTCTGTCCTCCCCGCCGATATTAACAAGGCCCATCTCGGGGAAAGAATTGTATCTGTATCTGTCAGCCTCCGAGAATGCTATTAGCGCAGTCATCGTGCAGGAGGTAGAGAAAGCCCAAATGCCAGTATACTTCATCAATAGGGTGCTCCATGATGCCGAAACTCAGTATCAAGTTATTGAGAAGCTGGTCTTAGCCTTGGTGACTGCAGCTCGACGGTTGCGCCCATACTTTCAGAGTCACCAAGTGGTTGTTAAGACGGATCACCCCATCAAACAGATACTCAAAAAACCCGAATTGGCGGGGCGTATGATTGCTTGGTCAGTAGAGTTGTCCGAGTTTGGCTTGAAATACGAGATGAGAGGACCCCTGAAATCACAATGCCTGTCTGACTTCATAGCCGAGCTCCATCCACAGCCAGAGGCTGAGGATACATGGTGGAATCTATACGTGGATGGATCCTCAAATATCGAAAGCGATGGAGGCGGGGTGATTCTGGGAAGGACCAGGAGATTTGATCTTGGAGCAATCGTTGAAATTCGAGTTCAAAACCTCGAACAATCAGGCCGAATATGAAGCTCTGATAGCGGGACTAAGGCTGGCGAATGAAATGGGGGCGAAGGCTGTCAAGTGCCGAAGTGATTCACAACTAGTCACCGGACAAATATCTGGAGGCTATCAGACGAAGGAACCTCAGCTTACCAGATATTTGTGTAAGGTCAACCAGCTAATCTCCGGCTTTGAAAAGTTCACTATTGAGCATATCCCCCGAGAAGAAAACACTCGGGCTGATTTGCTGTCTAAGCTTGCCAGCACAAAGAAACCGGGACACCACAGAACGGTTATTCAAGAAACCCTCAACGAACCAAGCATTGGGACAGAAGAGGTGATGGCCAACGAGTTGGTTGACCTAGAGTGGATGGCACCTGTCTGGGAGTACTTATCCTCAGAAGCTCTACCCTCGGATCAGACTGAGGCCAGGAAAGTCAGGCTAAGGGCGAGTCATTTCACCATAATCGCCGGGGAGCTGTATAAGCAAGGATTCTCGGCACCTTTGCTAAAATGTCTGACCAAGGCTCAATCTAAGTATGTCATGGAAGAAGTTCACCGAGGAATCTGTGGTTTTCACAGCGGAGGCAGATCAATGGCCTCCAAGATAGTCCGAGCGGGGTATTATTGGCCTACCCTTAGAGCTGACTGCATGGAGTGGACGAAGCGGTGTGATGAGTGCCAGAGATGTTCCAATGTAAATCATACCCCCCCTGAAGAACTTCACACATTAAACTCGCCTTGGCCGTTTGCGATGTGGGGAATGGACATACTGGGGCCTTTCCCAGTGGCCAAAGGCCAAGTCAAATTCCTACTGGTAGCCGTGGACTACTTCACCAAATGGATCGAAGCAGAGCCTTTGGCTAAGATTACCGCCGAGAAGGTGCAGAAATTTGTGTGGAAGAGCCTTATTTGTAGGCACGGAATTCCCTTCGCAATCGTTACTGACAACGGAAGACAATTTGTGGATAAGAAGCTACGGGAATTCTATGACAACCTCGGTATCAAGCACCAGGTTACATCCGTTGAGCACCCCCAAACCAATGGGCAGGCCGAAGCAGCTAACAAGATCATCCTCGGGGAGCTGAAGAAAAGAGTAGGAAGATCTAAAGGAGCCTGGGCAGAGGAGTTACCGAGTATTCTCTGGGCCTATCACTGTACGCCTCAATCTACCACTCAAGAAACACCCTTCAGGCTGACATACGGAACCGACGCCATGATCCCAAAGAGGTTGGGGAACCGTCTTTTCCGACGTGTGCAAGACGAGCCGAACGACAATGAGAGCAATATGAGGATCGAACTTGACTTGGTAGAAGAGGTTAGGGAGGAAGCCAGAATCAGAGAAGAAGCCTGCAAACAGAGAGCCACTAGAAGGTATAATTCAAGAGTAAGGCCGAGGAATTTTCTGCGCGGAGACTTAGTGCTGAGGATAAAAGGGGAAGCAAGGAAGGACCGCACGGAAGGCAAGTTAGCGGCAAATTGGGGAGGACCATTCCGAGTAGTTGAAAACCTGGGGAACGGGGCCTATAGGTTAGAAGAATTGTCGGGAAATCCTATCCCAAGGACTTGGAATGCCTCTCATTTGAAGTTTTATTACAGCTGATGTATATAGTCGGGTGCTGTACTCTTTTTCCTACCTCGGTATTTTTTTCCCAAAATGGGTTTTGACCGGGGAGGTTTTAACGAGGCACACCGCGGACTCCATTCAATAAAAAGCAGAATTTATTATATGGTTCTATTTTTCCTTGCCTTGCCGAAGTCTTTATTTTGCAGACATCCTATTTTAATGGCCGAGTACGAGCCAGTCAGAGGGGCCAAGTTTGAGCCCGGCGGTCGAGTACGAGCCGTTGTCAGAGGGGCCAAGTATGAGCCCGGCGGCCGAATACGAGCCGTTGTCAGAGGGGCCAAGTATGAGCCCGGCGGCCGAGTACGAGCCGTTGTCAGAGGGGCCAAGTTTGAGCCCGGCGGCCGAGTACGAGCCGTTGTCAGAGGGGCCAAGTATGAGCCCGGCGGCCGAGTACGAGCCGTTGTCAGAGGGGCCAAGTATGAGCCCGGCGGCCGAGTACGAGCCGTTGTCAGAGGGGCCAAGTATGAGCCCGGCGGCCGAGTACGAGCCGTTGTCAGAGGGGCCAAGTATGAGCCCGGCGGCCGAGTACGAGCCGTTGTCAGAGGGGCCAAGTATGAGCCCGGCGGCCGAGTACGAGCCGTTTGCCGAGTTCGAGCCAGTCAGAAAAGCCAAGTTTAAGCCTAGCGGCCGAGTACGAGTCGATGGCCGAATCTGAGCCGTTTAATTCTCAAGGCCAAGTTTGAGCCTGGTAGCCGAATACGAGCCATAAAGTCAAGTATAAAGGTCAAGCACGATCTTACTAGCCGAATCCGAGCTACTATTAAGTTATTGACGTTGAGTTCAAGCTACGAAAATAGTAAAGCGGAATATGCGCAAAAAACAAAATTCGTAAAGGCCAAGTATGAGCCATTATTTTATTAAAGAAACCGAGTACAATGCACAGGGCGAAAATAAAGCCAAGTTTGATACATTCAAGGAAACCGAGTACAATGAGCAAAAATAAAGCTAAGTTGGACTCTTGAAAAGTACATTCACGGGACTGAGTGCAGCGCTGAGGTTGAAAGCCGAAATTGAAAATAAGGGCCACTCGGCTCCCGGGCCCCCGATTCAACGCCACCACGCTCTCTTAAGGGAGGCTGTAGTTCACACTCCCCCCGAGAAAGCCGGGACGATGAGGTGCTCGGCTGACTCCGGGAGTAGACGACCTCTACCCCTTTCGCCACGCCCGAAGACTGCTATTCTCCCAGTTAACATCCTTTTTGAAGGATTAAACCATAAAAGGAATTCTGGATCCCATCTCCCACTTACATCCTTTTTGGCGGGTGTGAAACCCAAAAAAGGATGTTAACTGGGAGAGGGGAACGTAAACCCCTGATGTTAGCATAGAATTACTCGGGTGGAAGAGAAGTAAGAAACGAACTTGGCTGATAGAAAAGGATGAGGAATGAACAAGTGAGAAGGGCCCTATTTATAGGCAAGAAAGGAAGTAGTATGTGTGAGAATTTGTCGGGAAAACAAACCTCGAAACCAAGCAAAAGGCAGCGATTGCGTGAACCCATTACGGTTTCCAAAAGCATTTAATGCATGACGATTGCGTGAACCCATTATGGTTTCCAAAAGCATTTAATGCATGACAACGCAAAATGAAAAACACGTGCTTTTCGTGTAATGATCACCGTCCATTTTGGACGGTAGAGTATTTCGGCCTTAGCCGAAGATTCGATGGACAAGCCAAACACAAGAATCAGCAAAATGATAATGATATTCATTCAAGTAATCAGGTTACAAGGGCATGAGCCCAGTACAAAGGATGAACAAAAAACAATCTACTCCCCCCTATGACTTTCCTCGGCCTCTACATGATCGTCTGGAGAGTCCCCCACTACGTCCACCTCTTCCTCCCCCCCGGGAATGATGGGAACAAGTTCCCCATTTACCACCTCCATGTTCACATCGGCCCCCGAAAGGTCGATGCCGGGAACCAGAACCTCAGCTTGGGCGATGCCTTTGTCAAAACCTTTCCGGTGCTCGATGACAATGCAGCGGGTGGCCTCCCTTACATCCTCCTCGAGCAGTATCTTAGCCTGGATCTCAGCCTCCAAGGCAGCTTTGAGTTGATCAATTTCAGCCTGAGCCTCCTTGATCTTTTCTTCGGCACGAGCCTTGTCTTCTTCCACTCGAGCTCTGCTTTCCTCTGCTGATTTCGCCCGAGAATCCAGCTCGGAGTTCCGAGTGTTAATATCAGCAATGGTGGTAGTCAAGCGTTCATTTTCGGAGGCAATCCGGGAAAGATCCCCCTTCAACCTCTCTATAGCAGCAAACTCAGACTCCAATTGCTGAGACTTCCTCTCGGTCTCCGTCACCTCTCGGCTACAGAAACGAGCCAAAGCCGCAAAGACGAAGGCAAGAGGACCGAGAGGGCCTCCATGCTGGATCGGGCCCCCTGCTGCTTGATAAGCCGAAGATCAGCGGCTTTTAAGAGGGTCGAGTCGAAAGAGGAGGAGGGGTTGAAGTCTTCACCCCAGAGAGATGAAGTCCCCGCCTTCAGGGTGGTGTTGTACCATTTCGGCTCGAGGGGGGTAGAAAGTGGCTGCTCTCGCCCCACGATTTGCGTCCCCTGAGTAATGGGGCGAGGGGAGCTTGGGCCATGAAGGGGAGAATCTTCGGCAACCACTTCAACCTCTGCCCTCTTCCTTTTTTGAGGGGCAGATGACGAAGCCCCCTTCGCAGAAGCCTTCGCGGGAGGAGGTCTTTTTTGCTTCTTCTCGGCTGAAGAGGGACCCTGACCCTCTTTACCAACACCAGCCTTGACAAGCTTTGAAAAGTCGAACTTTCCCATGATGACTGTCAAAAAGAAAGAGTTGTTAGTATAACAACACAGGCAGAAAATACTTAAGAAACTAAAAAGCCGAGCACTTACTTTTAAGATCGGACCTTGGGGTGGAGGAGAAGGGGAGTTTCATAAGGCGTGCACAATGGAGGGGCCGAGGAAGACCCTCTAGTACATCTATATCCCGCCTATCCTCGGCCGGCAGGGAACGATACTCGAAGCCGACGAATTTTGTGGGAGAGGATTGCCAGTATAAAGGAAACTTGGCATGTTTATTCTCGTCAAAAAAGTGGGAGGTATGAGAACTCGAAGGGCGAACACGGAAGAAGCCAACCTTGAAGTCTTTATAAGACGAGGCGAATAAACTAAGAAGACCTCTTCGGTTCAACCCATTAAGGGATACCCATCCCTTTTTCTCGCCAAATCTGGTTTGATAAAAATACAAAAACTTCGGAGTGGTAGGCTCTATCTTTATGTATTTACATAGAATCTGAAAGGCTTTCATAAAAGCCCAACTGTTAGGGTGAAGCTGAGTAGGTGCGACGTTCATGGTTCTCAGAACGTCGCACTCAAACTCAGTAAAAGGAAGAGACACATGCAGTTTGTCAAAAAGTGTTTTATACATATATGTAAAGGGGGGCTCGGAGGGACGAGCCCTTAGAAAGACACACTCGGTGCTCGAGCACGGAGAGCAGATAAACTCGGACTCGTCCCCTGAGGCCGAGATATTGATATGGGACCGAAGTTCAACGATAGAATCAGGAGTCTGGTAGTCAGAAAAAAAGGTTCCAACCTCCCCTTTAACCCAGGTGTACCCGGGAAGGGTAATATCGGGAATAGGGTCTTTAGGAACCCTAAGGCGTTGTTTGCGGGCGGCGGGCTTGGACACTCTAGGAGGGGGAGAACCAGACCTAGACGAATCAGAATCGGAAGAATCTGAATCAGTCGAAGATGACCCGGAGGAGGATGGTTCCGCCTCCCCAACGCTCAGTTCCCGCGAAGGAACAGAAGAAACAGAAAGGGATCCCCCAATTGGGGAAACTTCACCCTCAACCAGAGGCGAAGTATTTGACTCAAGACATAGATGAACTCATGTCCGAAGGTCAGAAACAGAGCTTAGAAGCACGAAGGAAGAAAAGAGACGGAGCGTACCTGGAGGATAACAAGCAGAGGAACAAGGGCAGAAGCTTGGAAGACGAGGGTGAATGGCAGAGAAGGGTAAGCAAAGTAGGAGGGAGTTGGCGCCGGAGGAGGTATTTATAACCTGCAATTGGTGGCCCATTGTCCATTGGGCCCAAAAGGGGCGCGACTTTTGATTTTCCCCATTAAATGGGCGCGAAACTCTATGGTTTCTTGTCTGTGGCGTGCCGAAGAAGTAATAGGGGAATAATTGCTTTCTCTGACAGAGAGAGAAGACTTGATTGAAATGACAGCTGAGAATGTGGATAACTGCATAACCGAAGAATAAGCTCGGTTTTCATACGTATCAGCTCCTTCGCTTATTCAAGCTCGGAGCTCGGGGGGCTTGTGTACTGGCCGAGAATGTAAGACCGAGAACTCGTCTATACATCGGACCAACCGAGCTTACCCCCGCGAATGGGCCTTGACCCAAACTCCTCCGAAGCCGAGGACATGTCAGCACACCTGACACCCGAGAATAACTACTCGGCCCCAAGCTATCCATCCGCAGCTAACTGGGCCGAATATCTCGCTGGCCATAATGCCACTCCGGACAATCAGGCTCCGGATATCTCTCCCCATGATCGCGATCTGATCCAAATATTCCTCCGCTTATTTCGGAGCCTGATCCTGAGAGAACAACTATAAATAGGGGGCTTACCCCTCATTCTAGAACTACGTTTGCTTTGATTCCCTTTTGGATACGTAGGAGCAGAATCCACATTCTGTCAAGCACAATCCAAAAACACCCCACTAATCCTCGTTCAGCCGAGTATTTCATACCCGAGATATTTGGCAGGAACACATAGAAAAGAATTTCATTAATTTGAAGGATATCGGAACATCCAGTATGGAAAAAGATCGTTCCATCAGGTTCGTGGGTGTAAAAATGCATGATCAATACACATTTACAAACATGAATCTAATAAAGTTCATTCTTCCACAAGAATCTTCCAACGGATTCAAAGGATCAAGGGGTGAATAATGTCTAATCCCAAGAGGATTAATTCTTATTCTTAATACAAAGAATTTACAAAATGATGACTTTCACCTCTATCAAAAATAGAAGTGACGAAACTAAGTTCCACCAAGAAACTTCTGCTATCACGAAATTATCTGTGTTATAACTCAAGAAATAGTCATAACCACTTTTCTCAACAAGGTGTGAAAGTATCCAGACCAATGGATTCTGTTAAATCAAGTCACTCAAATGTCTAATACATCGAGGATCATTTTGAAGTATGTACGACTTCTCACAACAAAGAAATGAATAACTAGAAATTTATGAATTAGCATAACTAATTCATAAGTCTTGACAGACTGCAAATTCGAATCAGAATATATGTCTGACACATACCAACTTCACCGTTGTGATTATCTAATACAATCACAGGATTTGAGAAATAAATGTCAACTGACGAATACAAGAGAATTAAAGGGTACAATGAAGAGTTCCTTAATCAAGAAACACTCACCCAAGATCGAAAATCCACTCGATTCGTCTTGGTTCCAACCAACATACACTTCTTTCTAGCCAAGCTTAGTATGACCACCTTGAATTGGGTACGATCCCGGACAACTTAACCAATCGATCCAACATACAAAAGGTTGATCTTTCCTCATAAACTGAGTTGACGATGCAAAACCTTAGATAGGTCATCACTCCAATCTAGTAATAACTCATCTTCAAGTCAATCTTTGAGTAGTCGACAACTCCTCGAAATAGATTTACCAAATCAACTACGCAAGTCAGAGAATACTTGTCCATCATTTGTCCTTTTACCTAACTCACGAAATTTACACAAGGACACAACCTCCACACTACAATTGTAGCTTCACAAGGAAAACTCTCGGTCTAAAAAACGGTTCAGAACACCTATCTTTCAGTAGAATGAGTCATCTAACTCGTTTTAACTTCGTAGGCAACATCCTACACAAAGCGACAGAGATCTGACCGAATCCAGAAACCAGATCAATCAAAAATCAATGTCCTTTGCTAACCATAAACCTAGAACATTTCCAGGAAACACTCCCGGGAAAAAAAAACCCTTTACACAAGAACCTTGTTTCGAATGTCAGACACGATTCGCAAGGATAATCGAATGTCATATTCGAACCCAAGTAACATTCAAGATCTAAGGCCTCCCAGGACATAAAGCCCTTGGAAAACCATCAAGAAACATATACTTGTGCGTCAACACACATTGCTTCAACAAGAAACAATTCAAACAAGAGCCAACCAGAGATCACACAACAAAACTTAACAGACCTATTCCCCAAAGATCCCGAAAGACTCGACCAGCTCTGATACCACCTTGTAACGCCCCCCCTTGAGGGCATTACTTAAGTAACACGTGCGGAATTTAAAATTAAAATATAATTTGCTGGCGCTTTCGGAAAATAATTTATATAAGTATACAAGTGTCAGAAATTGGGTATGAAAATTTTGTCACGACTCCTAAGCCTTGATTGGCACACAGACTTACTATCATAGTATGGCAAGCCTATTTAATTTAAAGAATATACTTGAATAAAAGCTAGTATTTTACGAAAATTTCGACAGAGTCTCCTCTCGTAATTCGGACATCCCGGTAAAAGAACACCTGCTAAAATAATTACATTTTCACCTCCAATTTCAGTTACACCAAATCCAACCGACAAAGAATATATATATAAATAATAATCATAACCATAAGCTTTACAAAACCAAAAGGAAAAGTTTAAGTTTTCTTTCAAAATAACGCTCTCCGAGCCATAAACATTTCATTTAAAATAAAGGCTCTCGAGCCATACTCATACATACTTATCAAAATAATCTAAGTCTCAAACCCTAAGCTGGTCATTCTAAAAAGTTATTCCCGAGAAGAACTCACGTGATCGTTCCACAATCAAATACTTCATCAAGCAACTAGATCTAAGTCTCTCGAGTGACTTAGGAAGACTCCTCTACACATCTGTACTAAAAATACCCGAGGTACAATAGCAAACCGAAGAAACCCGATATGTTTGTAAGGGTGAGATACCATCATAAGATATATCCCACAACAACCATACACATGATACATGCATCACGTAATCATATAAGCAGCTTAAATCATGCATATTCGCAATATATCGTTGTTATATCAAAGGGCATCAAACCCGCACAGCCAATCTTTCGAAAAGATGCATGGCACTTCAAAATCGAGGCTCTAACTTAATCTCATGAGATCACAACACCATGTTATCACCGGAGAAGATAGAGTTGGTCAAGCTCTAGCCCACCCGGGCAGCTTACCCCCTTACCCTCATGCATTAAGGTCTCGGGGCGGGCAACGCCACATGTGCCTCTTCACTCGGTTTACATGGATGTACTCCCGGATACCATCTTTGTATCTCGATTTAATCATCAATAGCACGCCCGCTTGGGGAAATGCACATGATAAAATATTTTATTGAAAGGATTTCTTTGTGTTCATTCTTTTCACTTCGTTGCTCAAAGCTAACGACTTAATCATCATTTCCCCATCACTTGAGAACTCGTAAGCATAGGACTCATAGTCCGAATGCTCAATCACAATGCCCAAGACCGTGGGTCGCAGTCAAGGGTTGTGGTCGAGAAAACAACCTTCACCTTTAATCATAATCATCACACGCGGTTAGAAGACACAGTCCAACACAACGTGATTAGGACCCAAGTCCCTAATATCATAACCAGGACTCGTAGTCCCGAATTAACACCGATCCAAGATCACGTGCACATCACTCGAATACTAGAGGCGACGTCTCGCGTACTAGATTCACTTTCATAAGTACTTATTTTTCGTTCAATGAAAAACAAATCCAAAATCAATCCTCGATAACCTATCCAGGTTATCGGAAAGTTTCTAAAATGTTTAGGAAAACCTTTTCTTTGAAAATCTTTTATAAAGCATCTTTAAAATTCTTTTATCTTTGAAATATTTCCCCAATAGGATATTGCCAAATAATCTTGAAAGTTTTCACTTGAAAACACATAGTTCGAAAAGGATTTTCCTCTTGTATAACAATAGTACACCAAAATCATTTCATCATTTAAAACAAGTACTTTAAGTTTAAAGAGCTTTTGGAAAAGAACGCCAATCCCTCCATATTCAAAGCTTATTAAGGTTTTTAATCCTTATTATGGTTGAGCACGACGCACGCCTGGCTTAGCAAACTTTCAATCAACAACAAGATATATCATCGATTGCAATGCTAATATCACAGTTGAAAGCGATTCATCACATATATGCATTTTATCATTTAGAACAAGTACAGTTCAACATCGATAACAAGACAACAGTTCAAGTACATAAGATAATCAAGTAAGCTCAATCAACATATAACTATCCAGTTAAACACTTACACACATGCATACAGTTATTGAATATCCTTAGGAAATCCCCCCTTACCTTTGAAGACAAGTAAAGGATCCTTGTCTTAATACTCACATTAGCTCCAAGAGTGTAACTATCTACTCCATCAAGCAAGCATAGCCGTGTCAAACGTCTCAGAGAGGAAATCCAACAACGCGCAACAACCAAAAATCAAGAAATCAATTTCACGTGATCAAACACACATTCTAACTTTATCTAAACACCTAATCTAATTACCAAACAAGGTTACTTTTCAAGAAAATCATGTTTGAAGCTCACGCTTCCTAATACCCTTTTAGGAAACTTTGTTTTGATTAAAAGATCTTGAAAAAGAACTTTGGAAATCATCCATTAAGAGTCCTAATTACACTAAATCATAATTAATTTCATAAAAACATACCCAAATTCAAATAAAATCAAATTGGGGGTTTAGGGCTCATTTTTAAAATTTAGGGAAAACTTAGAATAATGAAATTGGTTTAGGGAAACACAAACTCGCAGTCCCAATCTCATAAAACAACTTTAAATTTCAAGATTAAAATCTGAAATCAGAGGGTTAGGGTTAGGGTTTCAAAATCAATTTGGGGATTTACAAAAGAGAAGAGGTTAGAGGTAAAACTCTTACCCAAGGTGAAGAAGAGATGATGTGGTGGCTGTCTGGGAGGTCCGGACGGGCGGAGCAGCAGAGAACGGAGGAGAACAGGGGCCGAACACGCGATCGTCTCTCCCACTCCATGCAGCGGCCTGACGATTTAATCGACGGCGGTGCGAGGTCGTCTTCTCCCATAGCAGACGCGGTGAAACGGCGACCGGACGGTACACCTACGACGGCGGCGCGCGAGACCAGGTGCGGTGGTCGTCCCCTCCACGCCGAGCTGCGATCGAAGGCCGCTACCAGGGGCTGCACTCGCGACTGGGGTTCCAAGGTGGTGGTGCGCGGCTGAGTTAAGGGAAGGAGGAGGAAGAAGACGGAGTGAGGAGGAAGAAGAAGGAAGAAAAAGAAAAGAGAAGAAAGGAAGAGAGAAAGAAGAAAAGAGAAAGAAACAGAGAAAGAAAAGAGAGACAGAGAGAGAACGTCGAGAATGAGAGAGAGAAAAGTGAGGAAGCTTAGCTTTTAAGCTAATTATTTAGTGATAGGTACCAAAGGAGTGATAAATATTAGGCCTAAAATAAACATGTTTTTACTTTTTGGATTCTAAAAATAAAGGTTGATAAAAATATGTTTTCGAAATTCAAGTTAGAGTAAAGATTAATAATTGAACTGATCAACTAAGAAAATACTCAGTCCAAAATTTAATCTCCGAAAATTACCAAACCAAAATATTCTTAACTCTAAAATTAAATAGGATAAGAATATGAAAATGCTTTTCTCTTAATCATATTATTTAAAATATTTTTCTGTACTGGTATAATAGTGACAATAACATAAATTATTGTCTAGTAAACATGCATTCACTGAAATGAGTCAGTGCTAACGCACTTAATACAATAATTTGAAGAGAGTAATTTAATTACTCAAACTAAACCACCTAACATAATAAACATAATCATCCAAATAAAATAATTAATCCTAGGTGTAAAAAAAACTAGGGTGTTACAGGAGGCAGTTTCCGTTGAAGAATGGCACTACACTCCTCGGTCAAAGCAACCGTTTCTTCATCCACAATCCTCCGCTTCTTAGTGAGAAGTTCCTTCATAAACCGAGCATATGATGGCATTTGTTCCAAGGCTTCCGCAAATGGAATGTTAATCTGAAGTTTTCGGAAGACATCAAGGAACTTATTGAATTGCTTATCCTGTTGAGGCTTCTTCAATCTTTCCGGATACGGAACCTTCATGTAGGGCGGGAGGTCTTGGGGTTCAACCCACTTCTTCCTTCGGAACTCTTCATCCACAAGTTTCAGCCTTCCCCCTTGCTCCGGTCCCTTGTCACTTGCCAACCCTTCTTTCTCTGGTTGCTCTTCCTCAACTGGTAGTTGTTCCGGGCCCTTGTCATCCTGAGAACTAGTGGTACCCCTGCTAGGTCCCAACACCCTTCCGCTTCTAGTTGTGATGGCATTGCATTGGTTCTTCGGGTTGTTCTCGGTGTCACCTGGGAGAGTGCCTGGGAGACGCTCATTAAGTTGCCTTGCGAGCTGAGCAACTGCGTCTCTAGATTGTGAATTGCCGACCACTGTATGTGCTGCCAACTTGTCAACTGACGCATTCACTTTCTCTAAAGCTGTGTATGTATAGGTTGACAGCTTCTCAACTGTCCCGGTCATCTTTTCAAAGGCCAGCTCCCACTGTTGTCTTCCACCATCTGATATTTGCAACTGATTAGGCCCCGGAGGAGCCTGCTGAGTATTGCGCTGCTGAATTCCAATGTTCGGTCTCAGACCCTGTTGAGGTTGTTGCCAATTCTGTTGAGGGTGTTGTTGATCGGCTAGACCACCATTAACATCACTCCAAGCAAATCCCGGATGGTCTCTTCTCATGTAGCCCCTATTCTGATTCTGATTGTTCCTCTGATAATTGTTCTGGGGCACAGTGTCATAGAAGTTGTGGCAAGAGTCCACATGTTCTTGAGGGAAATTTAGCGGGCAATTCTGAGTGTCATGATTTCCATTGCAATTTGCACAACCCGGTGGCATTCCCTCGTGTATCGCATTAACCCTCTTGTTCCCAGATAAAGCCTCATTCTGCATCTTCAAAAGTCTGTTTTGCTCTAAAATGGCTTCCATTGTCCCAGAACTGATTCCACTCGAGGTCTCCCTACCACGATTGTAATCATTATATGACATCTTCTCTAACAGTGCCCATCCATCCTCAGCCGATAAATATACAAAGGAACCGCCAGCTGCGGCATCACAGTTCATCTGATAGCGTCCCCTCAACCC
>CM061069.1:3780177-3820177 GCA_030762895.1 Sophora flavescens | reverse complement strand
ATATATATATATATATGTATATATATATATATATATATGATATGAGGCATTCCAGTTTATTGTGTTACTTGTTTAAACATAATAAAGTCCTTAGAATAGAAATTTCAGTTTATAGAATATCAAGTATATGACTTGATCGTGAGACACTATTGAACAATGAAATCCTATTCTTAAATATCCGTAGTCAAGTATTTTATTAATAAGGACAATAATAATACAATTGAGACTATTATGTGTGCAAACTGATGACCATATCTCACGGGTCATGGATATGAGATATCGAGTCGCCACATAGGTACACATTAGAGTAATGATGTACTGGATTGACCCATCATGAGAACACTACATGGAGCGTTATGTGAGTGTCATAAGTAGTTCTCATAGTGACAATGGTGTATGCAATCCTTCGACTTGAAATCGCTACGATCCCTACATGAGGAGTCGTGTGCTTTAATATCGTCAAACATCATCTGTAATAGGATGATTATAAAGACGGTCATTGGGCATACCACGAGCCATGAAGAGGGATGTGAGTGACCTAGATGGAATTTGTCCCTCCTACATAACAGGAGTAATATCTGTGGGGCCCCTGATAGAGTGAGACTGTAAAATGCATGGCCGTGCTGAAATGAGTCAATAAGAGATATTAACCTCATTTGTTGTTAAGTCTACTCGGGTATCAGGGAACATGATATTGAACCATACAAGGGTGACACATTCTATGTCTTGTGTTCAATATAGATATATGGACAAAGGGATAATAATGCACATGAATATTTGTCACAGAAAGGTTTCGTTAAATCACTGACTTTCTCACTACTTAGGTAGCAGTGATGTATTGCTAGATACCGCTCACTGTTTGTAATATTAAATGGGATTTAATATTACTACTAATGTTTTGGGAACCTATAGGGTCACACACATAAGAGCAGATTAAAAGAAGCATTAAAAGGAGAGTTGGACTTTTCTATTGGGCCTAGCACATAGTACATAGGCTTAGGTCAAACGCTGCTCACTAACTCACTTAAGGAGGTGCTGCTATAAGTAGACCACTTAAGCTATTGTGCCTACACGGTTTTGTTTTACCCTAGCCGCACATAGAGAGTGAGAGTGAGCAGCAGGTCTCGATTTTCGAAGCTAGCACTGTGAGACAGAGACGCTTCGGGTTCGTGACGTTGGACGTTCACGGAATCTGCTCGTATGGATACCTTAGAGACATCGTTCGTACGGTGTTCATGATAGACGATTTCAATCAATTGTCATCACTTCAAGAGGTAAATCTTCTAACCATGAATCATGACCATTCGCGAGGATCCTTCGATGGGAATTTTTTCCGCTGCGTTATTTTTTTTTATACCCAAATTCCCAACAGTGGTATCAGAGACGCTTGCGAAACCATGATTCTGTTACGTGGTTTACCTGTTATGTATGATGACATGTTAATAATGTGAATCGTTTTTCTGAAAATTGTTTTCTGAAAATCGTTTGCATCCATTTTTGCGAAACCTTGTTTCTGTAATTTTCGTATGTATATGATATATGCGTCTATAGCACATTTATGTGTATATATGCGATATGTACATTGGTTCTGGAATCCTTATTATGTTTTGCGATGGCGTCAAGTGTTGATGTTAAACATGATCGGTTTCAGTTCTCTGTTGGCGGCGCTAAAGGGTGTCAGACATGAAAAGTTCATGTTCTTGCGGCTGAGGTTCCAAGGGTTGAAACCCTAGCCGCCGTTCCTTGCAACGTGAAGTGTTCACGGGCCTTGTGGTTTTAGGGTTGAGAGGTTGAAGCCCTAGCCGCTAAGGAAGCGGGAACCCCGTGCTACCTCTTCGTAGTGTGTTATTTCGAAATTCAATTTTTGAAATCTTTTATGTCACCATTTAATAACAACATCAATTACAATAAATGTGATTTATAGTAACATCAATTACAATAAATGTGATTTATTATATATATGTTATGTTTTCAAAATTCAGATTTTGAAATCTCTAATTAATAAATAATAATAATAATAATAATAATAATAATAATAATAATAATAATTGTGTATTATTATTGGTTGTTACTATTTATTTGGTAATGTATGGTGAATGATTATGGCCTTAGTCCTTTAATCTTTTGGTTTATATTTTGATATACGGCCGGCGTGCCGTGCCTTTCTCTTATATTCCATATGTATATTCTTTTCTCATCTCACTCCCCTCATATGTAAAATGAGGTTTCTGTTTATGTAATGTAATGATGGAGACAAGAAGACGTTATCCTGTGGGAGATCATGCTTGGAGAAGCCTGGACGCTCCTAGGTTTCAGTTTAGTTTCTCTCATTGGCTTGGGAGAATCAATGCGTTAGGGGCCATAACCATATCACATTTATTTGCCTTATATATGTATGAGATGCATGTATGTATATAGTATGTTAAAAGGGGTTTAACTAATATATGTATGAGATGCATGTATGTAAATAGTAAGTTAAAGAGTTTAACAAATGATGAGATCAAATTTTAATCAAATCCCTCAAAAGGAAATATTAAGTCACATTTAAAGGCCTTCCAATGCATGGCACTCGTCAAGACTATGATCGATTAAGTGTGGGTCCGCCAAAGCGGGGTACCTTTATCTATACTAGTAAGACGTGATGGGACAAATGTAATGTTCAACTGCTATCCATTGGGTCTGACTTAACTAAGCCAACTTCAATAGGATTGAAAGGCTTAGAGGCTTAAAAGTTGGGCTTCCATGTGATGATTTAGAATAAGAGTTATTCATCCAACTGTCCAAGAGTTGCATGAGATGCAATCGGAAAGTGTTTCCTACCTATATAACCGAATTTTGAGTGATCAGCCAAAGCTGACTTAAAGCTAGGTGAAATATGGATCTTGGCCCACTAGAAAATCTTCCAACAGGATTTTCTGAATCAATGATGAGGGTCATTGTTTTGATTAAAATAGTGGGAGGCGCATTTAATTAAAGACCTTATTAAATAACTTCATGGCATGATACTTATATTTTGCATATTTATCTCTGTAGATTACCATGGCATCAAACACATCAAGTAACCTGTCATTGCGATCCGTCCTTGAGAAGGACAAACTATCCGAAACAAATTTTCTGGACTGGTACAGAAATTTGAGGATTGTCCTTAAACATGAGAAAAAGTTGTATGTTCTTGAGGAGCCTATTCCTGAGGAGCCACCGGCTTCAAGTGCTCATAGGGCTGACAGGGATGCTTATAAGAAGCATCAGGATGACGCCTTAGACGTCGACTGTCTTATGCTTGCTACCATGACCTCTGAGCTGCAAAAGCAATATGAGACCATGGAGCCATACGATATGATCGTGCACCTCAAGCTGTTCTACCAAGAGCAAGCAAGGCATGAGCGGTTCGAAGTTTCCAGAGCCCTCTTCCAGTGTAAATTGGCAGAAGGAAGCCCTGTGAGTCCTCATGTACTCCATATGATCGGGTACATTGAGAATCTCGAGAGACTGGGATTTCCTTTAGGCCAAGAGTTGTCCACCGACTTAGTTCCGCAATCGTTGCCTGAGAGCTATAGTCAGTTGGTCATGAACTATAATATGAATGATCTTGACAAACCTTTACCAGAATTGTTGAGCATGTTGAGAACTGCTGAACAAAATATTAACAAAGGAAAGGGGAAGGCCATTTTGATGGTCCAGGCTAGAAATAGCAAGAAGCAGCCCAAGAAGCCCACGCACAAATAAAAGGGCAAGGGTAAGGGCGAGGCCATCAACAAGATCAAGCCTAGTACTTCTGGCTTCAAGCCTGTGGGTGGTGTGGCTAAGGAAGACAATTACTTCCATTGTGGTCGGACCGGACATTGGAAGAGGAACTGCCCAAAATACCTGGAAGAAATCAAGAAGAAGAAGTGAAGTGAGACTTCCACTTCAGGTGTGTTTGTTATAGAAGTCACTTTATCTACTTCTGCATCATGGGTATTAGATACTGGATGTGGTTCTCACATTTGTACAAATGTGCAGGATCTAAACAGGAGTAGACCATTGGCAAAGGGTTCGTCGACCTACGAGTTGGAAATGGAGCAAAGGTTGCTGCCTTTAGCATGTAGGGACTTATGTATTGACTTTGCCCAAAGTGGGCTTACTATTCTGTTAGAGAATTGTTATATTGTCCCCTGCAATTAGCAGGGAATATCATTTTCCTTTCTTGTTTGGACTAGATTGGTTTTTATTTTATAATAAAGAACAAAAGTTGTTCTATTTATTTGGATGATATTTTCTATGCTAGTGCACACATGAGTAATGGGCTTTATGTCCTTGATCTTGAAATTCCCATCTATAACATAAATACTAAGAGGTTCAAACCAAATGAGTTGAACCCGTCTTATCTTTGGCATTTTAGTTTAGGCCATATAAATGAGAAGCACATTTCGAAGCTCCATAAAGATGGACTCTTGGACTCATTTGATTATGAATCATATGAGATATGTGAGTCTTGTTTATTGGGAAAGTTGACTAAAGCTCCATTCACCGGAAAAGGTGAAAGAGCTAACGATCTTTTGAGTCTTATACATAGCGATGTATGTGGACCCCTAAACACATTAGCTAGAGGTGGTTTTCAGTACTTCATCACATTCACTGATGATTTCAGTAGATATGGATTTGTGTATCTTATGAAACATAAATCGGAATCCTTTGAAAAGTTCAAGGAATTCAAAAATGAGGTACAAAACCAACTTGGTAAAAATATTAAAACTCTTCGATCAGATCGAGGTGGTGAATATTTGATCCTAGAGTTTGATGATCATCTGAGAGAGTGTGGAATTTTATCTCAACTCACTCCACCTGGAAGACCACAATGGAATGGTGTTTCTGAGAGGAGAAATCGAACCTTATTGGACATGGTTCGGTCTATGATGAGTCATGCAAACCTTCCAAACTCTTTCTGGGGACATGCTCTATTAATAGCAGCTTTTACACTTAACCGTGTTCCATCCAAAGCGGTAGAAAAGACACCATATGAGATATGGACTGGTAGACGACCCAGCATGTCTTTTATGATGATTTGGGGTTGTGAAGCATACGTAAAACGTCAAGTTTCTAATAAGCTTGATCCCAAATCTGATAAATGCTTCTTTGTGGGGTATCCCAAAGAAACCAAGGGGTACTATTTCTATAATCCTTCCGAAGGCAAGGTGTTTGTCGCACCTGACTGGTGTATTCCTAGAAAAGGAGTTTATCTCCCTAGGAACCAAGTGGGAGGAAGATAGAACTTGAAGAAATTCAAGAATCACAGAGTAGTGACCTACCATTGGTGGAACATGAGCAACCTTCACAAAATGTCGTGGAGGAACAACCTCGCTCCAATAGCACAAGACCAGCGTAGGTCTAACAGACACGCCACCGACTGAGAGATATGGATTTCTCATGACTCCACAAGGTGATGTATTGCTCATGGATAAAGATGAGCCTGTGACTTACCAGGAGGCCATCATCGCCCCGAATCCGAGAAGTGGCTTGAGGCCATGAAATCGAGATGGATTCCATGTACACCAACCAGGCATGGACCTTGGTAGAGCCACCTGAAGGGGTGAAACACATAGGGTGCAAATGGGTTTTCAAAAAGAAAACTGACATGGATGGTAAGGTACACACCTTTAAGGCACGATAGGTCGCTAAGGGTTTCAAGCAAATTCATGGTGTCGACTATGATGAGACCGTTTCGCCTGTTGCGATGCTTAAATCCGTCCGGATCTTACTTGCTATCGCTGCATACCATGATTATGAGATATGGCAGATGGATGTCAAAACTGCTTTCCTTAATGGAAAGCTTCTTGAGGATGTGTACATGACACAACTTGAAGGCTTTGGCATTTCAGAGGATGCCGGAAAGGTATGTAAATTGCAGCGATCAATCTATGGATTGAAGCAAGCTTTCAGAAGTTGGAACCTTCGTTTTGATGATGCTGTAAGACAGTACGGATTCATCAAAAATGAAGATGAACCTTGTGTCTACAAGAAGATTAGTGGGAGCATTGTTGTTTTTCTGGTGTTATATGTAGATGACATATTACTCAATGGAAATGACATCCCTACACTACAAAATGTAAAGACATGGTTAGGGAATTGCTTCTCTATGAAAGATTTGGGTGAAGCTACCTATGTATTGGGAATCAGGATCTATAGGGATAGATCGCTGAAATTGCTTGGCCTAAGTCAGAGTACATACATAGACAAAGTGTTGAGACGCTTTAACATGCATGAATCCAAGAAAGGACTCTTGCCTATGTCACATGGTATATGCCTATCAAAGGCACAATCCCCTTCCACTCAAGAAGAAAGGGATCGCATATGTAAGATTCCATATATATCCGTAATTGGATCTATCATGTATGCCATGTTATGTGCTCGACCAGATGTATCATATGCTTTAAGCATAACGACCAGGTACCAGTCTGATCCCGGTGAAAGTCATCGGTCTCATTGTCAAGAACATCCTTAAGTACTTGAGAAGAACTAAGGATTCGTTCTTGGTATATGGAGGCGAGGAAGAGCTTGTTGTAAACGGTTACACCGATTTATGTGTTCTTCCCGAATGGCGGGGCGGTGAGTCGGAAGAGCTCAAAGAAGGAGACAATCGTCGATTCTACTACAGAGGTCGAGTATATTGCCGCCTCCAATGCAAAGAAAGGAGGATGTTTGGATCAGGAAGTTCATTGTTGAGCTTGGTACAGTTCCTAGTATTGTGGACCCCATTGATCTCTATTGTGATAACAATGGGGCCATTGCCCAAGCTAAGGAACCTAGATCTCATCAATGATCCAAACATATACTTAGACGCTTCCATCTCATTCGAGAGATTTTCGATAGAGGAGATGTGAAAATATGCAAAGTACCAACACTTGATAACGTTGCTGACCCACTTACGAAACCTCTTGCTCAACAGAAGCAAGAAGGTCACACTAGGTCGATGGGCATTAGATTTATGCCTGATTGGCTCTAGTGCTAGTGGGAGATTGTTGGTGTAAGCCCTAGAGACCAGTGTATTTCTTAGACTTACATTTGAATCTTGCTATTATATATATATATATATGATATGAGGCATTCCAGTTTATTGTGTCACTTGTTTAAACATAATAAAGTCCTTAGAATAGAAATTTCAGTTTAATAGAATATCAAGTATATGACTTGATCGTGAGACACTATTGATCAATGAAATCCTATTCTTAAATATCCGTAGTCAAGTATTTTGTTAATAAGGACAATAATAATACAATTGAGACTATTATGTGTGCAGACTGATGACCATATCTCACGGGTCATGGATATGAGATATCGAGTCGCCACATAGGTACATATTAGAGTAATGATGTACTGGATTGACCCACCATGAGAACACTACATGGAGCGTTATGTGTGTCATAAGTAGTTCTCATAGTGACAATGGTGTATGAAATCCTTCGACCTGAAATCGCTACGATCCCTACATGAGGAGTCGTGTGCTTTAATATCGTCAAACGTCATCTGTAATAGGATGATTAAAAAGACGGTCATTGGGCATACCACGAGCCATGCAGAGGGATATGAGTGACCTAGATGGAATTTGTCCCTCCTACATAACAGGAGTAATATCATGGGTCCCCCGATAGAGTGAGACTCAAAAATGCATGGTCGTCTTTGAAATGAGTCAATATGAGATATTGACCTCATTTGTTGTTAAGTCTACTCGGGTATCAGGGAACATGATATTGAACCATACAAGGGTGACACATTCTATGTCTTGTGTTCAATATAGATATATGGACAAAGGGATAATAATGCACATGAATATTTGTCACAGAAAGGTTTCATCAAATCACCGACTTTCTCACAACTTAGGTAGCAATGATGTATTGCTAGATATCACATCGTTTGTAATATTAAATGGGATTTAATATTACTACTAACGTTTTGGGAACCTATAGGGTCACACACATAAGAACCTATTGGGCCTAGCACATAGTACATGGGCTTAGGTCAAACGCTGCTCACTAACTCACTTAAGGAGGTGCTGCTATAAGTAGACCACTTAAGCTATTGTGCCTACACGGTTTTGTTTTACCCTAGCCGCACATAGAGAGTGGGAGTGAGCAGCAGGTCTCAGTTTTCGAAGCTAGCACCGTGAGACAGAGATGCTTAGGGTTCGTGACGTTGGACGTTCACGGAATCTGCTCGTGTGGATACCTTAGAGACATCGTTCGTGCGGTGTTCGTGATAGACGATTTCAATCAATTGTCATCGCTTCAAGAGGTAAATCTTCTAACCATGAATCATGACCATTCGCAAGGATCCTTCGATGGGAATTTTTTCCGCTGCTTTATTTTTTTTATACGCAAATTCCCAACAAAAAGAACCCAGATTGGAGGACCTTTGCAGCTGTCCGATCCCCATTGTAATGTCAACCATATGGAGAGTTATGACAATGCCACAAAACTTTCCTTGCTTCCTCTTGACTAATGCACCTCCTCCATAAGCCATCTGGTCTAACCTTGAACAGAAATGGGTCATCCCACATGAAATAGTTGGCGTCCCGGAAGAACTTTTTTCTTTGTTGCCAAGTGAGGTGCTCTGGGACAATGTTGGCTGCCTTGAAGTTTGCCATGTCGGCAACCACGGTCTCTCTTGTACCAGCAATAAAGTCTCATCCGGGAACTCATCCCGAATGTCCTTTTCCTTTGCAGCCACTTCTTCATTCACCAATCGGGACAAGTGGTCGGCCACCACATTCTCGCTGCCCTTTTTGTCCTTAATGACTAAGTCAAATTCCTGCAACAATAGAATCCACCAGATGAGTCTTGGTTTAGAATCTAACTTAGTCAACAAATATTTAATTGCAGCATGATCAGTAAAAACAGTGACTTGTGACCCTATTAAGTAGGAACGAAATTTTTCCAATGCAAACACTATGACTAGCAACTCCTTTTCAGTTGTTGCATAATTTACTTGGTTTTCATTGAGAACCTTGCTAGCATAGTGAATGGAATGGAAAAATTTGTTCCTCCACTGTCCCAAAACTGCCACAACTGCGTAGTCACTGGCATCACACATTAATTCAAATGGTGACTCCCAGTTGGGTGCAACAAGAATGGGGGTGGTAATCAACTTGTCTTTCAAAATCTGAAAAGAGTTAAGACAAGCTGTGTCAAACAGAAATGGAGTGTCCTTATTCAAAAGGCTACACAAAGGCTTGGATATCTGTGAAAAGTCCTTGATGAACCGCCGGTAAAAGCCTGCATGCCGAAGGAAACTCCTCAAACCCTTGACATTCACTGGTGGAGGTAGTTTCTCAATCACTTCAACCTTGGATTTATCTACTTCGATCCCCCTTGATGAAATTTTGTGCCCAAGCACAATGCCTTCCTGCACCATAAAATGACACTTCTCCCAATTTAAGACTAAATTGGTGTCCATGCACCTCTTTAACACAGCAGCAAGGTTAGACAAACAGTTATCATAAGAAGAACCAAAAACATAAAAATCATCCATGAAAACCTCAATATATTTTTATACCATATCGGAAAAAATGGAAAGCATGCACCTTTGAAATGTCGCAGGTGCATTGCAAAGACCGAAAGGCATCTTCCGATAGGCAAAAACTCCAAACGGGCATGTGAAAGCAGTTTTCTCTTGGTCTTCCGGGTTAACCGCAATTTGGTTATAACACGAATAACCATCCAAGAAACAGTAGTAAGCTTGCCCGACCAACCTCTCCAACATCTGGTCCATGAATGGAAGTGAGAAGTGATCCTTCCCAGTACCTTGATTAAGTTTCCGGTAATCGATACACATCCGCCAACCGGTGACCGTTCTAGTTGGAATCAACTCATTCTTCTCATTGTGCACAATAGTCATGCCACCCTTCTTTGGAACCACTTGCACCAGACTCACCCAAGCACTGTCGGAAATCGGATATATCATTCCAGCTTCAAGGAGTTTTAGCACCTCCTTCTTCACCACTTTTTTCATAGTAGGATTGAGTCTCCTCTGCGGTTGGACCACCGGTTTAAATTCAGCCTCCATCATGATCTTGTGCATACAAAACGTGGGGCTAATACCTTTCAAATCTGAGATGGACCATCCGATGGCTGTCTTATGCTCTCGAAGCACCCTTACAAGTTTTTCCTCTTCTAATTTGGAAATTAAATTGCTCACTATGACAGGGTCTTCATCATTTTCACCAAGAAAGACATACTTCAAGTGGGAAGGTAAAGGTTTAAGCTCCAACTCGAGCTTCTCTTGGACTTCATCTTTCTTGAGTTCTTCTTTCTCAGTGTTCACAGCAAGTTGCTTGGGTTGGGCTTCCAAATCACACAAACAGTCTTCTAATTCCTTCTCCTCTTCTTCATCAAGATTTTCAATAGAGTTCATAATCACCTTCTCAAGAGTAGGGGAATGGTGTTGCTGTGCAAGGACCTCATTGGCCACTACATCCACAATATCCATGCGGAAGTAATTCTCTTCATCACTCGGGTGATGCATGGATTCAAACACATTGAAAGTAACCTCTTCATCTTGTACTCTGAGTCGAAGCTGGCCCTTTTGTACGTCTATCAACGCACGACCGGTTGCAAGAAAGGGTCTCCCCAATATAAGTGGAACTTCAGCATCCTCCTCCATGTCTAATATCACAAAATCTGCTGGGAAGATAAACTTGTCCACTTTAACCAAGATGTCTTCCAGAACACCATAAGGACACTTGATGGATCTGTCTGCTAGTTGTAATGCCATCCTTGTTGGCTTCACCTCTCCACCTCCAAGCTTGTTCAAAATTGAAAGTGGCATCAAATTGATACTCGCTCCCAAGTCACATAAGGCCTTCCCAATAGCAACACTCCCAATAGTGCAAGGGATTGTCAAACTACCAGGATCTTTAAGCTTTGGAGGTAGCTTCCTCTGAAGTATTGCACTACACTCTTCAGTTAAGGCAACAGTCTCGCCTTCTTTAAACTTTCTTTTCTTTGTGAGCAACTCCTTCATGAATTTTGCATAAGTGGGCATCTGCTCTAGTGCTTCAGCAAAGGGTATGTTGATCTGTAGCCTTTTGAAGATGTCAAGGAACTTGGCAAACTGTTCTTCTTTCTCCTTTTTCTTGCTCAAGTGAGAATAGGGCAACTTCACATAAGAGGGGATCACTTGAGGCTTGTCTCCATCTTTCAAGATCTGACTTTTAGTTATCCTCAAAATCAAATTTTCATCTACTAACTTCTCCCTCTTGTCTTTTTCACCGTCTTTTTCTTCCTCAACTACAACCTCTTTACCTTGTTCTTCATTCAATTCAGTTTTTTAGCATTCATTTTTGTTTCTTCAGCCTCTCTCTGATTTTTCAACAAAGGTTCACCATCCTCTTGCTCAAGATTTTTACCATTCCTCAAAACAATAGCCTTGCAATGCTCTTTAGGATTTGTCTGAGTGTTACCTGAAAAACTGCTGCTGGATTGTTCTGCTAGTTGCTTTGAAATCTGTCCAACTTGAACCTCCAAGTTTTTTATAGAAGCATCAGTGTTTTTCTGGTTTGACATGGACATCTGCATGGACTGATTGAGAGTGTTCTCCAAGTTAGAAATCCGGTCTTGAGGCGGTTGTGTAGGAGGAGGCTTGCTTGTTTGTCCGGCATCTTGCTTCCAACCAAAATTTGGTTGATTCCTCCACCCTTGGTTGTAGTTGTTAGGGAATTGGTTGTTGCCAGGCCGCCCATAGTTCCCCATATAATTAGCTTCCTCATGGGAACTAGGCGGTGCCTCACATCTTCCATTATCATGATCACCTCCACAAAAATCACATCGCATTACCTGTTGGGGTGGCATGGTTGTCCCTTGAACAGTTTGGAGTTGTTGTGGGAGTTGAGCTAGTTGCTTGGTAAGAGACTCCAGTTGTTGTGTCATGAGCTTGTTCTGAGCCAACAGTACAGTTTTTGAATCTAACTCCAACACTCCCCTTCTTGATGTGGGACCCCGATCATGATGCATCAAGTAGTCATTTGACGCCATAGCTTCTATCAAAACCAATGCTTCCTCTGCTGTCTTTGTATTCATGGAACCTCCAGCTGAGGCATCCAACATGTACCTAGTTGACTGCATCAGTCCATTGCAGAATGTTTGCATCTGAGTAAGATCATCAAACCCATGATTTGGACATCTTTGGAGTAAGCCTTTGAACCTATCCCAGGCGTCATGCAGAGTCTCACCTTCTTGTTGAGCAAAGCTTATGATGTCACCCCTTGTCTTCACAAATCTTGAGGTGGGGAAGAACCTTGGCAGAAATTTTTCCTCTAAGTTGTCCCATGTAGTGAAACTCCCCCTTGGTTGTGATTGGAGCCAAGACTTGGCTCTATCTCTTAGAGAAAAAGGAAACAACCTTAGGCGAATTGCATCATCGGAGGTGCCATTTATCTTCACTGTATCGCACAACTCTAGGAAATTGGAAACATGACTGTTAGGATCTTCCTTCTCCAACCCAGCAAACTGATTTTGTGAAACCATATTGATGAGATTTGGCTTGATTTCAAAGTTGTTGCAGTTCACTGGAGGTCTCACTATGCTAGTGACATGCTGGTTGACATTTGTATTGGCATAGTCACCAAGTGTCCTCCGTGGTGGAGCATCTTCACCATTGCCCCGCCATTCCGAGTTCTTCTTGACAAACTTGAGAGATGGAAGTCTTTTGTTCTTCTCCTTGTTGCTCTAACAAATTCTCTTTGTCTTGCTTGCCTCATATTCTTCCTAGTTGTTCGTTTAATTTCTGGATCGTATAGGAGTTGGTCAGCTGGAATAGTACCTCGCATACACAAACAGTCTAGCAAACAAGAGTGTTAGCAGTAAAGGTTAGCACACAACAGCAAATACACCATAAAAATGACAAAGAAACAGTTTTATAACATAAATTTTTATTTTTATTTTTATTTTTGCTTAAATTAGTAACCGAAATCGATATGCTAATATTGAAACACAGTCCCCAGCAACGGCGCCAAAAACTTGTTGACGAATCTGGGCAAGTATACCCAATCGTGCAAGTAATACGGTGGTGAGACCGTTTTATCGTTCCCACGAGGACTGCGACAAGTACTAGCACGTACCAATTCAACTACTATCTAAGAGATTCTTGGATTGAAGAGAATTCTAAACTAATTATCAAGCCCACAAAAGTAAAAATAAACAGAATAAGAAAAACAAACTCTTTTTGTAATTTTCTCAAACACTTGGAAGGCAATAAAAGATGGTATTCAAATATGATAAAATATGTTGGGATTAGGTTCACTAAACTTCATTAAGATTAGTGAATTCGCATTAAGATTCGGGATCATACGATTGCTAATAAACCAAGTTCCATTCCTAGATACCAGATTTACTAGGTGATTAATTTCAGTTCCGGTTCTAATTCGAATTTTCCAATTGCATATCAAAACACTAATCAAGTCATGGGGGTGCTAGCCACAACAAGCATTAAGCACAGAAAATCAATCACTCAATAAAGAAGTAGAAACCATATTACAAGATTCAAGTCATATACATGAGAATTCAGAAATAGCTACCCTAACCCCAACAATGGGAGTTTAGCTACACATCATCAAAGTAAACGGGAAAAGAAAAGATACTAAGATGAAGGAAGGGAAGAACTCCATGGAAGGATGCACCCAGCCACCACAGCAGCAGAAATGGCATTTCCTAGGGTTTCTTGGCCGCCTCCTTTTCTCCCAATCCAATCTCTCCTTCAATTCTGCTCTAAAACAGCTTATAACAGGGGTTTTGGGTTTCGCGCGCTCGCGGGGCGAGACGTATCTCGCGAGGCGAATATTAAAAATTTGGTCTTCAGAGAATTGATCACTCGCGAGGCGAGAGTGCATCGCGAAGCGAAAACGAAAGGTCCTTCTCAAACACGCCCGTGATGAGTATCAGGGCCTTGGCGTGATGGCTTCTGGTCCTCAGGCTCGCGAGGCGAGACACGGTTCACGAGGCGAAAAAGAAATGGTTGCATTCTCTGGCACAGTCAGCTTTCAGGTTCGCGTGGCGAGGTGTGATTCGCGAGGCAAGGCAGAAAGGCTGACTGTTGCTGTTTAGCTGATATTCAGTCTTGCGAGGCGAGATCCAGTCTCGTGGTGCAAGCATTCCTAGAATTGCATTCTCCACTGTTTCTTCATTCCCTTGACTCTAGGTTAACCAGATTTTTCATTGATTCCTGCAAAACAACACCAAGAAACCGCTTCACCCTTTCCAAGGGAAAATCTAACAAAAATCAAATAAAGAATGCCTAATCTATTTGAAAAATGCATGCAAAAGTATACAGGAAACATGATGTAAAATCACACTATCATGCTCCTCGACCCTGATTGTGGATGGACGTGGTGTTAGGTGATGCTTTCTGGGGCAGAGCCGAAGCACCAAGAGACAAGCGATCGTCCTGAAGTAGCCTTGGAAGGGGTGGCAAACACCATATCGGCTGAATGCGCATCGGAAAGATCCTCGCGATGTTGTTGGTTTTTGAAATGATGGCTTACGATATTTATCAATTTCGTGGGGTACTCAAAGGTGTGGTGAGGTTGTGGGTGTGCCGCACCACGACCTTGGCTGTGGATGGGCGTGGTGTTAGGTGATGCCTTCCGGGGTAGAGACGAAGCATCAAGAGACGGGTGATCGTCCGGAAGTGGCCTTGGAAGGGGTGGCAAACACCAGGTCGGCTGAAGGCGCATCGAAAAGGATCCTCGAGATGTTGTTGGTTTTCAAAAATGTTGGCTTTCGATATTTATCAATTTTGTGGGGTACTCGATTGTGTGGCGAGGCTGTGGATGCGCATTTCCTCGACCATGGTTCTGGATGGACGTGGTGTTAGGTGATGCATTCTGAGGTTGTGGGTGCATATTTCCTCAACCTTTGTTCTGTGGGTGCGCATATCGGCCGAATGCGCATCGGAAAGATCCTCGTGATGTTGTTGGTTTTTGAAAATGATGCCTTACGATATTTATCAATTTCGTCGGGTACTCGAAGGTGTGGTGAGGCTGTGGGTATGCCGCTCCTCGACCTCGGCTGTGGATGGACGTGGTGTTATGTGATGCCTTCCGGGGTAGAGCCGAAGCATCAAGAGACGGGTGATCGTCCGGAAGTGGCCTTGGAAGGGGTGTCAAACACCAGGTCGGCTGAAGGCGCATCAGAAAGGATCCTCGAGATGTTGTTGTTTTTTAAAAATGTTGGCTTTCGATATTTATCAATTTTGTGGGGTACTCGATTGTGTGGCGAGGTTGTGGGTGCGCATTTCCTCAACTTTGGTTTTGGATAGACGTGGTGTTAGGTGATGCATACCGAGGCTGTGGGTGCGCATTTCCTCAACCTTTGTTTTGTGGGTGCGCATATCGGCTGAATGTGCATCGGAAAGATCCTCGCGATGTTGTTGGTTTTTAAAAATGATGGCTTGTGATATTTATCAATTTCGTGGGGTACTCGAAGGTGTGGTGAGGCTGTGGGTGTGCCGCTCCTCGACCTTGGCTGTGGATGGACGTGGTGTTAGGCGATGCCTTCCGGGGTAGAGCCGAAGCAACAAGAGACGGGTGATCGTCCGGAAGTGGCCTTGGAAGGGGTGGCAAACACCAGTGGCAAGGATTCGAGTGTTGTGGTTTTAATGTTGGCTTTGATATTTTCAATTTTGTGGGGTCTGTTGTGGGTCAGGTTGCGCATTTTCTCAACCTTGGTTCTGGATGGACGTGGTGTTAGGTGATGCATTCCGGGGCGGAGCCGAAGCACCAAAGATGGGTGATCATCCTGAAGTGGGCTTAGAAGGAGTGGCAAATACTAGATCGGCTGAAGGCGCATTGAAAAGGATCGTTGCGATGTTGCTGGTTTTTAAAAATTGTGGCTTTCGATATTTATCAATTTCGTTGGTTACTCGATGGTGTGGCGAGGTTGTGGGTGCGCGGCTCCTCAACATTGGTTGTGGATGGACGTGGTGTTAGGTGATGCCTTCCGGGGCGGTGTCGAAGCACCAAGAGACAGGTGATCGTCCTGAAGTGGCCTTGGAAGGGGTGGCAAACACCATATCGGCTGAAGGCGAATCGGAAAGTAACCTCGAGATGTAGTTGGTTTTGGAAAATGTTGCCTTTCGATATTTATCAATTTCATGGGGTACTCGAAGGTGTACTGAAGCTGTGGATGCGTGGCTCCTCGACCCTGATTGTGGATGGACATGGTGTTAGGTGATGCCTTCCGGGGCGGAGCTGAAGCACCAAGAGACAGGCGATCGTCCTGAAGTGGCCTTGGAAAGGGTGGCAAACACCATATCGGCTGAATGCGCATCGGAAAGGATCCTCGCGATGTTGTTGGTTTTTGAAAATGATGACTGTCGATATTTATCAATTTCTTACGGTACTCGAAGGTGTGGTGAGGGTGTATGTGTGTCGCTTCTCGACCTTGGCTGTGGATGGGCATGGTGTTAGGTGATGCCTTCCGGGGCGGAGCCGAAGAACGAAGAGACTGGTGATCATCCTGAAGTGGCCTTGGAAGGGGTGGCAAACACCAGTTCGACTGAAGGCACATCGGAAAGGTTCCTCGCAATGTTGTTGACTTTTAAAAATATGGGTTTTCGATATTTATCAATTTCGTGGGGTACTCGATGGTGTGGTGAGGTTGTGGGTGCGCGGCTCCTCGACCTTTTCTGTGGATGGACGTGGTGTTAGGTGATGCCCTCCGATCGTCCTGAAGTGGCCTTGGAAGGGGTGGCAAACACCATATCGGCTGAATGCGCAACGAAAAGGATCCTCGAGATGTTGTTGGTTTTTGAAAATGATGGCTTTCGATATTTATCAATTTCTTGGGGTCCTCGAAGGTGTGGTGATGTTGTGTGTGTGTCACGCCTCGACCTTGACTGTGGATGGGCGTGGTGTTAGGTGATGCCTTCCGGGGCGGAGTCGAAGCACCAAGAGACTGGTCTTGAAGTGGCCTTAGAAGGGGTGGCAAACACCAGTTCGGTCGAAGGCTCATCGGAAAGGTTCCTTGCAATTTTGTTGGCTTTTAAAAATGTTGGCTTTCGATATTTATCAATTTCGTGGGGTACTCGAAGGTGTGGTGGGGCTGTGGGTGCGCGACTCCTCGACCCTGTTTGTGGATGGACATGGTGTTAGGTGATGCATTCCGGGGCGGAACTGAAGCACGAAGAGACTAGCGATCGTCCTGAAAAGCCTTGGATGGGGTGGCAAACACCATATCGGCTAAATGCGCATCGAAAATGATCCCCACGATGTTGTTGGTTTTTGAAAATGCTGGAATTTGATATTTATCAATTTCGTGGGGTATTCGAAGGTGTGGTGAGGCTTTGGGTGTGCCGCTCCTCGACCTTGGCTGTGGATGGGCGTGGTGTTAGGTTATGCCTTTCGGGGCGAAGCCGAAGCATCAAGAGACGGATGATCGTCCTGAAGTGGCCTTGCAAGGGGTGGCAAACACCAGATCGACTGAAGGCGTATCAGAAAGGATCCTTGAGATGTTGTAGGTTTTTAAAAATGTTGGCTTTCGATATTTATCAATTTTGTGGGGTACTCGATTGTGTGGCGAGGCTGTGGGTGCGGGGTTCCTCGACCCTTGTTCTGGATGGACTTGGTATTAGGAGATGCATTCCGGGGCAGAGCAGAAGCACCAAAGACGGGTGATCGTTCTGAAGTTGCCTTGGAAGGGGTGGCAAACACTAGATCGGCTGAAGGGGCATCGGAAAGGATCGATGCGATGTTGTTTGTTTTTAAAAGTCTTGGCTTTCGATGGATATCAATTTCGTCGGGTACTCGATGGTGTGGCGAGGCTGTGGGTGCGCGGCTCCTCGACCTTGGTTGTGGATGGATGTGGTGTTAGGTGATACCTTCCGGGGCGGGCTGAAGCAGCAAGAGACGTGTGATCGTCCTGAAGTGGCCTTGGAAGGGGGGGCAAACACCAGATCGACTGAAGGCGCATCGGAAAGGATCCTCGTGATGTTGTAGGTTTTCTAAAAATGTTAGCCCTCGATATTTATCAATTTTTTGGGGTACTTGATGGTGTGGTGAGGCAGTGGGTGCGCGGCTCCTCTACCTTTGCTGTGGATGGGCGTGGTGGTAGGTGATGCCTTCTGGGGCGGAGCTGAAGCACCAAGAGATGGGTGATCATCTTGACGTGGCCTTGGAAGAGGGGGTGGGGGGGGCGGGGGGGGCAAATACCGAATCGACTGAAGGCACATCGGAAAGGACCCTTGCGATGTTGTTGGTTTTAAAAAATGTTGACTTTCGATATTTATCAATTTTGTGGGGTACTCGATGGTGTGGCGAGGCTGTGGGTGCGCGGCTCCTCTTGGTTTTGGATCGAAGTGATCTTAGGTGATGCCTTCCAGGGCGGAGCCGAAGCACCCCGAGACCGGTGATCGTCCGGAAGTGACCTTGGAAGGGGTGGCAAACACCAGATCGGCAAAAAGAGCATCGGAAAGGATCTTCGTGATGTTGTTGGTTTTTAAAAATGTTGGCTTTCGATATTTATCAATTTTGTGGGGTACTCGATGGTGTGGTGAGGCTGTGGGTGTGCGGCTCCTCGACCTTTTCTGTGGATGGATGTGGTGTTAGGGGATGCCTTCCAGGGCGGAGCCGAAGCACCTAGAGACGGGTGATCATCCTGAAGTGGCCTTGGATGGGGGGGGGGGGGGGGGACAAACACCGGATCGACTGAAAGCACATTGGAAAGATCCTTGTGATGTTGTTGGTTTTTAAAAATGTTGGCTTTCGATATTTATCAATTTCGTGGGGTACTCGATGGTGTCGTGAGGCTGTGGTTGTGCGGCTCCTCGAACTTGGTTGTTGATCGAAGTGATCTTAGGTGATGCCTTCCGCGGCAGAGCCGAAGCACCACAAGATGGGTGATCGTTCTGAAGTGACCTTGGAAGGGGTGGGAAACACCAGAACGACAGAAGGAGCATCGGAAAGGACCCTCGTGATGTTGTTGGTTTTTAAAAATGTTGGCTTTCGAAATTTATCAATTTTGTGGGGTACTCGATGGTGTGGTGAGGCTGTGGGTGCGCGGCTCCTCGACCTTTTCTATGGACGGACGTGGTGTTAGGTGATGCCTTCCAGAGCAGAGCCGAAGCACCAAGAGATAGGTGATCGTCCTGAAGTGGCCCTGGAAGGGGTGGCAAACACCATATCTGCTGAAGACGCATAAGAAAGGATCCTCGTGATGTTGTTGGTTTTTAAAAATGTTTGCTTTCAATATTTATCAATTTCATGGGGTACTTGAAGGTGTGGTGAGGTTGTGGGTGTGCGGCTCCTCGACCCTGATTGTGGATGGACGTGGTGTTAGGTGATGCCTCCCGGGGCGGAGCCGAAGCACCAAGAGACAGGCGATCATCCTGAAGTAGCCTTGGAAGGGGTGGCAAACACCATATCGATTGAATGCGCATCGAAAAGGATCCTCGAGATGTTGTTGGTTTTGGAAAATGATGGCTTTCGATATTTATCAATTTCGTGGGGTACTCGAAGGCGTGGTGAGGCTGTGGGTGTGCCGCTACTCGACATTGGCTGTGGAAGGGCGTGGTGTTAGGTGATGCCTTCTGTGGCGGAGCCGAAGCACCAAGAGACTGGTGATCGTCCTGAAGTAGCCTTGGAGGGGCTTGCAAACACCAGTTCGGCCTAAGGCGCATCAAAAAGGTTCCTTGCGATGTTGTTGGTTTTTAAAAATGATGGCTATCTATATTTATCAATTTCGTGGGGTACTCGATGGTGTGGTGAGGCTGTAGGTACGCGGCTCCTTGACCTTTTCTGTGGATGCACGTGGTGTTAGGTGATGCCTTCTAGGGCGGAGCCGAAGCACCGAGAGACGGGTGATCGTCCAGAAGTGTCCTTGGAAGGGGTGGCAAACACCAGAACGACTGAAGGCACGTCGGAAAGGATCCTTGCGATGTTGCGATTTTTTAATAATGCTGGCTTTCAATATTTATCAATTTTGTGGGGTACTCGATGGTGTGGTGAGGCTGTGGGTGTGCGGCTCCTCGACCTTTTCTGTGGATAGACGTGGTGTTAGGTGATGCCTTCCGGGGCGGAGCTGAAGCACCAAGAGACGGCTCATCGTACTGAATGGGCCTTGGAGGGGGGGGCAAACACCGGATCGACTGAAGGAACACTGTAAAGGATCCTTGCGATGTTGTTGGTTTTAAAAAATGTTGGCTTTCGATATTTATCAATTTTGTGGGGTACTCGATGGTGTGGCGAGGCTGTGGGTGCGCGGCTCCTCGAACTTGGTGATGGATCGAAGTGATCTTAGGTGATGCCTTCCGGGGCAAGGCTGAAGCACCACAAGACGGGTGATCGACCTGAAGTGACCTTGGAAGTGGTGGCAAACACCAGATCGACAGAAAGAGCATCTGAAAGGATCCTCGTGATGTTGTTGGTTTTAAAAAATGTTGGCTTTCTATATTTATCAATTTTGTGGGGGTACTCGATGGTGTGGTGAGGCTGTGGGTGTGCGGCTCCTCGACCTTTTCTGTGGATGGACGTGGTGTTAGGTGATGCCTTCCGGGGTGGAGCCGAAGCACCAAAAGACGGGTGATCATCCTAAAGTTTCCTTTGAAGGGGTGGCAAATAACAGATCGGCTGAAGGCGCATCGGAAAGGATCCTCGTGATGTTGTTGGTTTTCTAAAAATGTTGGCTTTCGATATTTATCAATTTTGTGGGGTACTCGATGGTCTGGTGAGGCAGTGGGTGCGTGGCTCCTCTACCTTTGCTGTGGATGGACGTGGTGTTAGGTGATGCCTTCCGAGGCGGAGCCGAAGCACCAAGAGACTGGTGATCGTCCCGAAGTGGCCTTGGAAGGGGTGGGGAGGACACCGGATCGACTGAAGGCACATCGGAAAGGATCCTTACGATGTTTTTGGTTTTTAAAAATGTTGACTTCGATATTTATTAATTTTGTGGGGTACTCGATGGTGTGGCGAGGTTGTGGGTGCTCGGCTCCTTGAACTTGGTTGTGGATCGAAGTGATCTTAGGTGATGCCTTCCGGGGCGAAGCCGAAGCACCACAAGACAGTTGATCGTCCTGATGTGACCTTGGAAGAGGTGGCAAACTTCAGATCGGCATAAGGAGCATCGGAAAGGATCCTCGTTATATTGTTGGTTTTTAAAAATGTTGGCTTTCGATATTTGTCAATTTTGTGGGGTACTCGATGGTGTGGTGAGGCTGTGGGTGCGCGGCTCCTCGACCTTTTCTGTGGATGGACGTGGTGTTAGGGGATGCCTTCCGGGGCGGAGTCGAAGCACTAAGACACGGGTGATCATCCTGAAGTGGCCTTGGAAGGGGTGGCAAACACCATATCGGCTGAAGACGCATCAGAAAGGATCCTCGTGATGTTGGTTTTTAAAAATGTTGGCTATCAATATCTATCAATTTCATGGGGTACTCGAAGGTGTGGTGAGGTTGTGGGTGCGTGGCTCCTCGAACCTGATTGTGGATGGACGTGGTGTTAGGTGATGCCTTTCGGGGCGGAGCCGAAGTACCAAGAGACGAGCGATCGACCTGAAGTAGCCTTGGAAGGGCTGGCAAACACCATATCGGTTGAATGCGCATCGAAAAGGATCCTCGAGATGTTGTTGGTTTTTAAAAATGATGGCTTTCGATATTTATCAATTTCGGTGGGTACTCGAAGGTGGGGTGAGACTGTAGGTGTGCCGCTCCTCGACCTCGGCTTCGAATGGGCGTGGTGCCAGGTGATGCCTTCTGGGGCGGAGCCGAAGCACCAAGAGACTGGTGATCGTCCTGAAGTGGCCTGGGAAGGGGTGGCAAACACCAGTTCGACCGCAGGTGCATCAAAAAGGTTCCTTGCGATGTTGTTGGTTTTTAAAAATGTTGGTTTTGTATATTTGTCAATTTCATTGGGTACTCGATGGTGTGGTAAGGCTGTAGGTACGCGGCTCCTCGACCTTTTATGTGGATGGATGTGGTGTTAGGTGATGCCTTCCGGGGCGGAGCCGAAGCACCAAGTGACAGGCGATCGTCCTGAAGTGGCCTAGGAAGGGGTGGCAAACACCATATCGGCTGAATGCGCATCGAAAAGGATCCTCGAGATGTTGTTGGTTTTTGAAATTGATGGCTTTCGATATTTATAAATTTCGTGGGGTACTCGAAGGTGTGGTGAGGCTGTGGGTGTGCCGCTCCTCGACCTTGGTTGTGCTTGGGCGCGGTGTTAGGCGATGCCTTCCAAGGCGGAACCGAAGCACCAAGAGACTGGTGATCGTCCTGAAGTGGCCTAGGAAGGGGTGGCAAACACCAGTTCGGTCGAAGGCGCATCAGAAAGGTTCCTTGCGATGTTGTTGGTTTTTAAAAATGTTGGCTTTCAATATTTATCAATTTCGTGGGGTACTCGATGGTGTGGTGAGGCTGTGGGTGTGTTGCTCCTCGACCTTTTTTGTGGATGGACGTGCTGCCTTCCGGGGCGGAGCCGAAGCACCAAGACACGGGTGATCGTCCTGAAGTGGCCTTGAAATGGGTGGCAAACACCATATCGTCTGAAGGCGAATCGGAAAGGATCCTCCTGATGTTGTTTGTTTTTAAAAATGTCGGCATTCGATATTTATCAATTTCATGGGGTACTCGAAGGTGTGGTGGGGATGTGAGTGCACAGCTCCTCGACCCTGATTGTGGATGGACGTGGTGTTAGGTGATGCATTCCAGGACGGAACCGAAGCACCAAGAGACAGGCGATCATCCTGAAGTGGCCTTCGAATGGGTGGCAAACACCATAACGGCTGATGGCGAATCGGAAAGGATCCTCGTGATGTTGTTTGTTTTTAAAAATGTTGGCTTTCGATATTTATCAATTTCATGGGGTTCTCAAAGGTGTGGTGAGGCTGTGGGTACGCGGCTCCTCGACCCTGATTGTGGATGGACGTGGTGTTAGGTGATGCCTTCCACGGCGGAGCCGAAGAACCAAGAAACTGGTGATCATCCTCAAGTGGCCTTGGAAGGGGTGGCAAACACCAGTTCGGTCGAAGGCACATCGGAAATGTTCCTTGCGATGTTGTTGGTTTTTGAAAATGATGGCTTTCGATATTTATCAATTTCGTGGGGTACTCGAAGGTGTGGTGAGGTTGTGGGTGTGCCGCTCCTCGACCTTGGCTGTGGATGGGCGTGGTGTTAGGTGATGCCTTCCGGGGCGGAACCGAAGCATCAAGAGACGGGTGATCATCCTGAAGTGGCCTTGGAAGGGGTGGCAAACACCAGATCAACTGAAGGCGCATCGGAAAGGATCCTTGAGATGTTATTTGTTTTTAAAAATGTTGGCTTTCGATATTTATCATTTTTGTGGGGTACTCAATTGTGTGACGAGGTTGTGGGTGCGCGGTTCCTCGACCTTGGTTCTGGATGGACGTGGTGTTAGGTGATGCATTACGGGGCGAAGCTGAAGCACCAAAGATGGGTGATCGTCCTGAAGTGGCCTTGGAAGGGGTGGCAAACACCAGATCGGCTGAAGGCGTATCGAAAAGGATCCTTGCGATGTTGCTGGTTTTTAAAAATGTTGGCTATCAATATTTATCAATTTTCTGGGGTACTCGATGGTGTGGCGAGGTTGTGGGTGCGTGTGACACCCTAAACTCGGTCATCACATGGTTACCCTTTATGCAGAAAAGAACACATTAAAACGTTGGTCGCTTTTGGAAAAGAAAACCTTTTGTATCAAATTACCGAAAAGGCTAACTTCACTGAAAACATAAGCTAAAGAAACAGATAAAACATCAAACTGGGAGTGAGAAATCTAGGTACTGAACTCAAAAGAAGACTCTAAAAATCTAGGGACAAACAGAACTACTCCAAAAAGCCGACGACGATCACCAAAGCCTCCTACAATCTGAGTGGCCACAAACACTACCTCCATATGAGATATCAGACTCCGGATCGATAACCTCACCACCATCGTCGATCGGAACATCGTCCTCTCAGGGGTCCTGTGGATGGTACTCTGCCTCTAGGTCGCCCCTCCCACCAGTAGGCCTACCAACTCACGAGGCTCCCTCCTTCGGATCTTCTTTGGGATCCTCTTCAGGGTCCTCCTTGATAGGTTCCTCCCGCTCAATGTGTGGATGAAGAAGTCCAGCCATCCGTAGAGTATGAAGGTACAGCCGGCGGGAGGTGGAAGTGCCACTGTCCATGTCTTGATCGTGTGAATCCACCGGATTGGTTCTCCGTTGGCATTAGACTCCGTCATTGTAATCGATCCCCGATACGTAGCTGTCGTCGCATCATCGCTCACCGTCTAGTTCCTCACTAGCCCAGCCTCGTCGAACACCTCATTCCTCGAAATCGAGGGTGCTAGGGGAACGTTGGGTTCCATCTAAAGCACGTACATATACCGATACAAGAAAAGGAAAATAACATATAAATATGCAAGTGTGAGATACCATCATAAGATATATCCCACAACAACCATATACATGATACATGCAAAACATAATCAAGTCAACAGTTAAATCATGCATAATCATAATATAACTGTGTTATATTAAGGGATCTCAAGCCCACACAATCAATTTTCGAAAATATGCATGATACTTCAATATCATGAGATCTCGACACCGTGTTTCACTGGAGAAGAATTAGAGTTGGTCAATCTCTAGCCCACCGGCAGTTGCCTCCATACCATCATGCATTTAAGGTCTCAGGACGAGCAATTTCACATGTGCCTCTGAACCGGTCACATGGACAGACTCCCAGATACGACATTGTATCTGATATATAAGAAAGGCACGTCTGCCTGGGGAAATGCACATGGAAATATTTTGTTTACAAGGTTTTCTTTGTGTTCATTCATTTTCGCCGTCGAAGCTCAAAGCTAACGACTAAATTATCATTTCCCCATCACTTGAAAACTCAGAAATATAGGACACACAGTCCGAATGCTCAATCACAATGCCGTAAACAGTGGCCGCAGTCCAGGGTTGTGGTCATAAAAATCAATTATACTTTTATTCATGTTTTAAACTTAACATGATAAGGACAATAGCCCACAACAATGAAATCAGAACGCACTGTCCTCGATTCCGAGAATTGGACTCTCAGTCCATAACATCATGAATAGGACTCATAGTCCCGAATTAACACTGATCCAAGATCACGTGCGCATAACTGAATACTAGAGGCGACGTCTCGTGTTCTAGATTCTCATTCTTAAGTAATTATTTTTTTCGTTCAGTGAAAATCAAATTCAAAACCGAATCCTCGATAACCTATCCAGGATATCGGAAAGTTTCTAAAGCATTTAGGAAAAACCTTTTCTTTGAAAATCTTTTATAAAGCATCCTTGAAATACTTTTATCTTTGAAAAATTTCCCCCAATAGGACATTGCCAAATAGTTCATGAAAGTTTTCACTTGAAAACACATAGTTCGAAATGAATTTTTCTATTGTATAACAATAGTTCTGATCAGCCTCTGGCTCGAGTAGTTTTATAACTAGTAAGACCTTGGTTTTAGCACTAATTATTCGAGTTTAATCTCGTTTTCGCCCAAATTTGGATTTAATCGTCCTCAAGCAACATTTTGAGTTTCTTAAGTTGTTTTAGGATATTTTATTTAATTTTGTGTCAAATAAAGCATTCACTGCTATCTCATGTTTTCAGGTTAATAAGAAGAGCAAAAAGGGGAGGACTCTTGAAGCATAAGCCATCACAGCCAGGCCGTGACACTGGTCACGGCCGTGATAAGCCACCCATGAAGATCAGAGACCATCACGGTCCAGCCGTGATAACCATCACGGACGTGATAAGAAGACCCTGGAAGTCAGAAAGTATCACGACCCAGTCGTGATACCCATCACGGGCGTGATGAGAGAACCCTGAAGAACAGAATTGATCACGACCCAGCCATGATGGAGGTCACGGTCGTGACAGATCAGCACCCAAAGTCAGAATGCATCACGGCCGTGACAGACTGGAATTTGAATGCGTGCCCTTGGCAGAATTGGCCACGGCCTGGCCGTGATGGCCATCACGGCCGTGACGCGCGGCCACTCTATAAACAGGAGCACAACAGACACAAAAGAACATCCAATTTTCACTGTTTAGAATATTTTTCAAGGGTTTGTATTATGTTTATGATGGAGAACTAATCACCAGAGATTAGTCTGCTGTAATCGGTTTCCGCCGACACTTGAGGTTCCGTAATTTTCCAATCGAATTGCTCATCTCTTTCAATATTATTTTGTATGCCTTGTTTGCTTAATTCAAGTTATATAGAATAATTGTTGATTAATTTTGATGATTGTATGTTCCTATACCTTTATCGCGTTTGCTTAATTCGCGTGTGTTTGTCGTGTTTACTTAATTCACGAGTGCTTCACCCCGCTTGCTTAATTCGGGAATTAGGAACATATATCTCGTAGTGTCAATTGCGCTTGTCTAATTGCCGCTACAATTAAAAAGAGATTAGAATCCGCTTAGGGCTTGGAATTTATGTGAATCAATGATAGTTGGGAAACCGGGAACAGTAGATTAATCGTTTTAGCTTATTGATAATCACTTGTTTTCTTAATTGTTTTCTTTTAATTGAATCATTCAATCTAACCCCCCCCAAAAAATAAAAAACTGATTTTAAGGTTGATAACAATCCAAGAGTCCTTGAGAGACGATACTCGAGTTGTCGCGCCCTAACTACGCTTTTTCCAATCACTCACTTTTCGACCCGTATGCGACAGCGTGTCAAAATTGGCGCCGTTGCCGGGGACTCTTGTTGTTATTTTCGCATATTTTTTTTTCTTTTTTGGTTTTGTGCTGAATTAGTTATGGCCGCTAGGTCTGGTTATGAATCCTAGTACTTCCCATGGGTGATTATATGCAAAATTATATGCGTTATGTTGATTATGAGCCATCATGCATATATTATCCTGGCTTTACTGGTGGTTATGAGTTTAGCAGTGGTTTTGGCATGGTTGGAGTGAATGAGGTGCAACCTTTTTATCATGGCCAACATGGTGGAGAACATGGCAGCTTGGATGAGTTGGCTTCTTTGGTTCATCAATTGACAATAAGCCAGCATCAATATCAGCCTGACCCCACACCAGTCCAACCCAGTCTGGAGGAATTGGTGCAACAAATGGCAGAAGACACTCTTGAATTCCAATAGAGGACAGAAGCAAGTCTTCAGGATTTGGCCACTCAAATTGGTCACATTGCCTCCGCCTTGACTACACTTCAATCACAACGTCTCCTTGAATTGCAGTCAGATTCGCAAATAGATATTCTTGGCAATAATTCTTCTGAGCATTTTGTTTCTCAAATAGAGTTGCCTTCTGACATTGTTGATGACACTTATTGTGATTTGATTGCAGCTACTAATTTTCCATCCTTTTCTGGTTTTGATGATGTTTACTCATGTGCTGATTGTACTAACACTGACTTTTGTGCTGTGTGTGCTGAGATTACTGCATGTATAGAAGGTGAAGGATTTGGTAATGCAGTGAGTGCAGATTGTACAAAAGACAAAGCAGCACCAGTGACCCTCTCCACTTGTTTGCCACCTCCCACTGTGGAACAACCAACGATGGAGTTCAAGCCTCTGCCCGAGAGTCTGGATTTTGCACCCTTGAATATGAAGGCACCATGGCCAGTCCAAGAGGCTGAACCCCATTTTTATTGGGAAGACTTAGTTGACAAGGAGGTCATCTTTGACCCAAGAGGGAGTGAGAAGTTCGTCGCACTTGGCGAGGTCACCATGATTGTCAAGCGCTCACTTTCATAGTCGTGCTGCATGCCATGGGATCCGGGAGGATCATATTGCACTTTGAGCATTCCTTGGCTGCTGTATCACAGGCAGTGGGATCCCGGTGGAACGGCCTTCATGAGTTTTTCTAAACCATTTTCTTTTTAATTATCTTCGCTTTGTTTTTCTTTGCTTTGTGTCGTATGTGTGTGAGTCTTGCGTCGGTGAGCTTGATGGATTTTAATTGAATTAGCATAGATGGATTGCATGATATGTGTTGACTGTTGATGATTTCCCCCTAGGTTTTGAAAAATTGAAAATTGATCCCCATGTGAAAAATTGAAAATTAAACTTTGAGATATTCTATTGTGATTGCATGATTTATGATAAGTTTGGGGTGAAGGGATGCACACACTAGGGATTGAAACTCGGTCAAACAATTTGCGAAAAATGTCCAGGTGAGGATTTGAGACTCCAACATGTTTTTAATTGTTTGAATCACTTTTAAGTTGCACTTTCCCGGATTTGCTTGAATCCCTTCATGGTTTGCATGCTTATGTGGTTGCATCAAATGATTTAGGCAATTTTTCTTTGAAATAACTACTTGGCCTAAAAGAACCATCCCTAATGCATGTTCCCTAGTTAGCCACATTGAGCCTAATAAGCCTATTGTTTCTTGATGACCTTATGCTATAAGCCAAAAATCTGGAAAAACCATGTTAACCCAATCTTAGGATTAGGAGAGCATGAAAGCTTAGCAAGAGAAGGGTTGCAAGAAACTAAGTTTGGGGTGGCTACAAGGTTTGATATGTCATTCTGGGTTGAGAAAAATAAAAATAAAGGTTGGAACCAAAGGCAAAGGAAAAAAAAAGAGGAAAGAACAAAATGTCAAAAAAAAAAAGGGTATTAGAAGAAAAAGTTGTAGTCACCCAAGGCAAAAAGAAAAATGGAAAAAGGAATTTGCGTGGGAGTTCAATGTGTCAAAATGCTCATGCTCTCTTGGTTCCTAGGGACTAAAGCCTATTAACTTTGAATATCCTACCTTTAACTAGGCCCCATTACAACCTTTAAAAGACCTTTTGATGTTGCATTCATGTTTTCGTGGGAACTTTGTTTGAGATGAAAATCAAATTCATGGGAAGTGCTCTTGAAATGTGAAATTTAGTGAAAAGTTGATAGCCTAGACATTTGAGTGATTGAGTGAAATACTAAATGCCCTTGTGAGGAAGGCAATTGTTTGAAATTGGTGATCTCCCTTTTGTGTGTAGCTTGGATCCTTTGCTTAAATTGATTATTGCATGAATGATGAAATTCTCAATTGTTTAGAGTAAATGAATGTGGGGATTACATTGTTGCAAAGGGGGAAAACATTGAAAAAATTGTTTTGTTAGAACTGCATGAAATTTGTGCGAAATTGGTTGAATCCTTTAAGCTTGACAAGTTTGAGTCTTTTTGAGTTTTAGTTTGCTTGGGGACAAGCAAAGTTTAAGTTTGGTGTATTTTGATCAGCCTCTGGATCGACTAGTTTTATAACTAGTAAGACCATTGTTTTAGCACTAATTATTCGAGTTTAATCTCGTTTTTGCCCAAATTTGGATTTAATCGTCCTCAAGCAACATTTTGAGTTTCTTAAGTAGTTTTAGGATATTTTAGTTAATTTTGAGTCAAATAAAGCATTCACTGCTATCTCATGTTTTCAGGTTAATAAGAAGAGCATAAAGGGGAGGACTCTTGAAGCAGAAGCCATCACGGTCAGGCCGTGACACTGGTCATGGCCGTGATGAGCCACCCATGAAGATCAGAGACCATCACGACCCACCCATGATAACCATCACGGGCGTGATAAGAAGACCCTGGAAGTCAGAAAGTATCACGGCCCAGTCGTGATACCCATCACGGGCGTGATGAGAGAACCCTGAAGAACAGAATTGATCACGGCCGTGACAGATCAGCACCCAAAGTTAGAATGCATCACAGCTTGACAAACTGGAATTTGAATGCGCTCCTTGGCGTAATTGGTCACGGCCTGGCCGTGATGGCCATCACGGCCGTGACGTGCGGCCACTCTATAAATAGGAGCACAGAAGACACGGAAGAACATCCAATTTTCACTGTTTAGAATATTTTTCAAGGGTTTGTATTATGTTTATGATGGAGAACTAATCGCCAGAGATTAGTCTGTTGTAATCGGTTTCCGCCGACACTTGAGGTTCCGTAATTTCCCAATCGAATTGCTCATCTCTTTCAATATTGTTCTGTATGCCTTGTTTGCTTAATTCAAGTTATATAGAATAAGTGTTGATTAATTTTGATGATTGTATGTTCCTATACCTTGATCGCGTTTGCTTAATTAGCGTGTGTTTGTCGTGGTTTACTTAATTCACGAGTGCTTCACCCCGCTTGCTGAATTCGGGAATTAGGAACATACATCTCGTAGTGTCAATTGCGCTTGTCTAATTGCCGCTACAATCAAAAAGATATTAGAATCCGCTTAGGGCTTGGAATTTATGTGAATCAATCATAGTTGGGAAACCGGAACAGAGATTAATCGCTTTAGCTTATTGATAATCACTTGTTTTCTTAATCTGGTTTCTTTTAATTGAATCATTCAATCTAACCCCCCCAAAAAAAAAAAAAAAACTGATTTTAAGTTTAGTAACAATCCAAGAATCCTTGAGAGACGATACTTGAGTTGTCGCGCCCTAACTACACTTTTTCCAATCACTCGCTTTTTGACCCGTGTACGACAAATAAGGTCAAGTTCACCAAACCATTTCAACATTTAAAACAGTTCTTTGAGTTAAAGAGCTTTTGGAAAATAACACCAATCTTTTCATCTTCAAAGCTTATTCAGGTTTTTAATCCTTATAACAATTGAGCACGATACACAAGTCCAGGTTAGCAAACTTTCAATCAACAAAGTAGATATATTCTCGCTTGAAAACAGTTCATCACAGATATGCATTATAACATTTAGAGTAAGTATATTCAACATCGATAATAGCATAATAGTTCAAGTACATCGGATCACCAAGTAAGTTCAATCAACATATAAATATCCAGTTAAACACCTACACACATGCATACAGCTTATTGACTATCTTTAGGAAATCCCATCTTACCTCACGTGGAAGTTAAGAGTTTCGGATTCAAGAGAAAAGCTCATGAACGCCCTCGCTCCGCTTGGCGATGGAAGTCTAAGGTTACAAAACATGAAATCATGTGTTAAAACTCAATCAAAGAACACTAACCACAAGGTATAGGTTCGGTTTAGACAATAATTTAGGATTAGGTTTTTTTTCCCGAAATTTATACAACTCATGGATTTATGATCCTTAAGTGCTAGAAGTTCTTAAACACCAATCATTTAACAAAGTTGAATTAAAAATCCCACTAAGTACTTAACTTAGGGTTTTCGGCCTTCACTAATAAATAGGCTAGAAATTTCTAAACTTTCCAATCTCTTTAGGTTAGCATCCATACATAGTAAGGAGCTTGAAACCACGATCATTTTGGAAAATGGAAAAAAACAAATGTCTTAGGCCATGAACACCTAGGTTCGGCCTTGACATGTTTGTGAGACTAAAAATCTTTAAATCTTCCAATCTTTTGGACATAGCCTCCTTTAACATAAAGAAGCTTAAATCCTTAATCATTTTGGAAGGACAAAACAACACATTCCTGGGTCCAAACATATGAGTTTCGGCCATCATAGGGAACTTAATGAAAAAGATTTAAACTTTCCAATCACTTTAGACATAGCATCCTTTATTATAAGGAGCTTTAATATATGATCATTTTTGAAGAAAACAAAACTTAATATTTATGCCAAAAACCTCTAAAGTTTCGGCCTTGATACAAAATAAAGGTTAGAAATTTTCAAACTTTCCAATCCCTTGGATTTAGCAGCCTTCTACATCAAAAAGACTTAATCCATGATCACTTTGGAGAAACATCGACTAAGCATCAATGTCTTAAACTACTTAAAGTTTAGGCCTTTACATGAAAATGTGTAAAATCTCTAAACTTTTCCAATCACTTAAACCTAACATCCTTTGGTACAAAGGAGCCCTTGGTCATGATCATCTTGGAATAGAACTCAAATACAAGTCCATACAAGCGAAGTTAAACAAAACCCACCAAAACCAAAAAGCATGGTTTCGGCCTCATCAAGAAAATAGGGTTAGAAATTTTTGTTTTTCACAACCTTTTAGTATGTTGTAGTAGGAGTAAAAATAAGAACATAGAAATTGGTTTCAACTCAAACGGAGTTTTCTACCATTTTAAAGAGATTTTAGAAGTTTGAAAGCTTAAAGGAAACTTAAAGCAAAACTATGAACATAAAGACAAGAACTTGAAAAATAAACAATATAGGATCATTACCCTCATCAATATGAAGAACTTTGATGAAGAACTTAAAGTAAAAAGCTTGATAAAAAGATGAACTTTTGAAGAGAGAAGAAGAAAAAGTAAGGAAATAAGTGTAAGTGTGAAATGTGTGAAGTGAAGAAAACTGATTAAGTGTTGTCGGTTGAAGTTTATATAGAAGGGGGAGAAGAAGAAGGGGTCATGGCTAAAAGGAAAAAAGAAGAGAAAAAAATTTGGTTTGCTTGTAGGGAAAGAAAGAAGGTAAGGTGTGGTAAGGTGGAGGTATGGTGTGGAGGTAAGGTTGGAGAGAGAATGTAAGAAAAGGTGATTTGATGAAAAGGTGAAGTATAACTTTCACATCAGTCATTCCATTCCCTCTTTGATCTGCTCCATTGTGCATCAGATGACTTTCCCGATTGTATTTCCCGACGATTTCGCCTGGGTAACACTCGAAATTTTGCCTCGAACAAGATTTTTTTGCAAAACTCCAAAACCACAGAAAACTTGAAAAAAAGACTAATCGTCTCGTTCACGAGTCAAGATTAGGTCTCTAGCTCAGTAAAGTTGTACTGGCTGTGAAAACCCGCATCGACTCTCGTCCTCGAATTTTCGACCGAAAATTTTACTGTGACTTCATACAGTAAAACTACACAAGAAAATAATTTTATTTAAAATAAAGTCATCTTCTGGATTTTATCACAAATAATTACATTAAAACATGTATTTACCGATAAAGAAGCATACGGAAAACAGGGTGTTACAACTCTACCCCTCTAAAAAGAATCTCGTCCTCGAGATTACGTACCTTGAAATAACTCAGGGTACTGCATTTTTATCTTGTCCTCAACTTCCCACATTGCTTCTCCGGGTGTCTCATTCCAAATGACTTTTACTAGAGGAATTTGTTTACCTCTGAGCTGCTTTGTCATCTTATCCGCAATTCGTACTGGTGACGTCACAAAATACAAGTTCTCTTTTAATTGTACATTATCTGACTTTATGATATGTGATGGATCAGGAATATATTTTCTCAACTGAGAGACATGAAAGACATCATGGATGTTGGGAAGAAAAGGTGGTAAGGTTATCTTATAAGCTACTGGACCTTCACGACGAAGGATTTGGTAGGGTCCAAGGAATTTGGGAGTGAACTTCCGAGATTTAATCACTCTGCCAATCCCAGTCGTTGGCGTGACTCTCAAGAACACATGCTCGACTTCCTCCTACTCCGAGGGGGTCGCCGTCTCTTATCCGCGTAACTTTTTCGTCTACTTTGGGCCGTCCTCATTTTCTCCTCGGATTATCTTCACTTTCTCGGTCGTCTCGCTGCACCAGCTCTGGTCCTAACAATAGGCTTTCTCCATCCTGATACCAACATAGTGGTGTTCTCGCACCGTTGACCATATAGAGCTTCATAGGGTGTGATATGATCCTAGAAAGGAGCATGTAAATTTTCGGATCTATCCTTGAGTGACTGCCAAAATATGAAGAAGAAGAAATACAAAAATGGATGAAGGTAAGGAATGGAAGGTAGGCACCACAAATCCAAGGGGATTTGATAAGCCAAGGTGAGGTTCGCCACAAAAATCTTGGATTCTTGATAAGAACAAGGGCGGTTCAACTAAGAACCAAAGAGAACAATATTCTCTCACAAATGGACTTAATCCAAATTGAACACAAAGTTGTCATTTCATGTGTTTAGGCATGTTACATATAGAGAAATGACTCCCACATAACTCATCCACTTAACTCACCTAATCATGGCATTAAAACACCCAATAACGCCCACCTAACTCAGCCACCATAATCATGCGTTAATTGGCCTAAACCCCCCATAATCAGCCCCCTAATTATGTGGTGGTTACACTTGTTTCTCACATTAAAAGTGTAATCCCCCCATAATCAATACAAAATACATAGAAGACTAATAATTCAAAAGGAGTTACTTGTGGTATGCAAACCAAAAGATACCTCCAACTAAGCCTAGAATTCGTGTAAAACTGAAAACAATATTTTCATCATGATATAAGCCAAATCTGGTCAAGAGGATTGAAATACAATTTGTAGATAATTTCCTTAGCTTTCCAACGCATCAAAGAACGTATCAATCGGAGATTTGTAGATCAAGATACAGCCCAAACAAGAATACGGGTTCATCACAAATGAAAATAAAATTTTCATCCAAACTAATTTGGCCTTAAATTGGACATCATTCTTGGTTTGCATCATTCCCTCCCTCTTGAAGAGAATTTGACCTCGAATTAATTTCCTTAAGGAGTCTTCTTTATCGTCCGGGATCGAATGGAAATTGATAGAAATCATCAAATGTAGCAAGTAGGCATAATACATTTCCATCTTGTACAATTAACATCCTAACACATTCCTCAAAATTGTTGTGATTCTGAATCAAATGAACAACATACCTTTGGGAGGCCATGCATGTTTACAAAACATGGGGTTCTTCCTTTGGGATTAAATCTTTAATTACATTGAATGTCTTGCAAGCTTCCTTTGGAGGAACAAACTCGATTTCCTTCGAAAGAGAGTCAACACAACTAGGTGAAGAATTAGGAATGGCACCAAAACAAGTATTCAAGTTTTTTTTTTGCCTCACATTCTTTTTTGCTCTCATATTTTTCTTTTTCCTCATTCTTTTCCATACTTTCATCTTTCTTTTCTTTCTCTTCAAATGTACTCTCAACTTTTACCTCTTTCTTTTCTTCATTCACTAAACCCTCTTCCTTTATTTTTTTCTCACTTATTTTTATTTTCTCACTCTCTCCTTTCAAGTGCATTTGATCTTCATACACTTGTTTTGGTGACAATTGTCTAATATTAATTTTGAGATTATTCAATACCAATGAGTACTTGTTGTTGTTGACATCATATCTCGCTTGTCGTTCAACCCTCCAAGGACGGCCAAGTGACAAGTGCATCGCTTTCATGGCCACCACATCACATAACACCTCATCTTCAAATCTCCCAATCTGGAACGACACTCGTACTTGTTTGTTCACCATCACGTCACCGAGATCACTAAACTCCGGGATTCTCCAAATGACATACGGTTGTGGATGTTCTATAAGAGGAAGTCCCAACTTTTGCACCATGGTGGTACTAGCTATGTTAACGTAACCCTTTCTATCAATGACCAAGCTACATATCTTGTCTTTCACATAGCATCTAGAATAGAAATGATCCTCCCTTTGCTTGGCATCATTTTTCTTTATTAGTGACTCCATGAAGAACCCACTAAGAAAAATTCAAACTTCTGGAAAAAAAAATTTAAAAAACAAAAAAATCATAAGTCACTCTAGGAAGGATGGCTCTAGATACCAAATGATATGATCCTAGAAAGGAGCATGTAAATTTTCGGATCTATCCTTGAGTGACTGCCAAAATATGAAGAAGAAGAAATACAAAAATGGACGAAGGTAAGGAATGGAAGGTAGGCGCCACAAATCCAAGGGGATTTGATAAGCCAAGGTGAGGTTCGCCACAAGAATCTTGGATTCTTGATAAGAACAAGGGCGGTTCAACCAAGAACCAAAGAGAAACAATATTCTCTCACAAATGGACTTAATCCAAATTGAACTCAAAGTTGTCATTTCATGTGTTTAGGCATGTTACATATAGAGAAATGACTCCCACCTAACTCAGCCACATAACTCACCTAATCATGGCATTAAAACACCCAATAACTCCCACCTAACTCAGCCACCATAATCATGCGTTAATTGGCCTAAACCCCCCATAATCAGCCCCCTAATTATGTGGTGGTTACACTTGTTTCTCACATTAAAAGTGTAATCCCCCCATAATCAATACAAAATACATAAAAGACTAATAATTCAAAAGGAGTTACTTGTGGTATGCAAACCAAAAGATACCTCCAACTAAGCCTAGAATTCGTGTAAAACTGAAAACAATATCTTCATCATGATTTAAGCCGAATCTGGTCAAGAGGCTTGAAATACGATTTGTATATAATTTCCTCAGCTTTCCAACGCATGAAAGAACGTATCAATCGGAGATTTGTAGCTCAAGATACAGTCCAAACAAGAATATGGGTTCATCACAAATGAAAATAAAATTTTCATCAAAACTAATTTGGCCTTAAATTGGACATCATTCTTGGTTTGCATCAGGCTGCCATTCCTATGCTTGAGTGGAAACTGTTGTTATAGGTAAACTCTATCAACGGTAATGACTCATCCCAACTCCCTGCATCCTCCAAAATGCAGGCTCTAAGCAAGTGTTCAAGCGATCAATCGCCCTTTCCGATTGTCCATCGATCCATGGATGATACGCAAAACTCAATTTGACTTTTGTTCCCAAAGAGTTTTGTAGTCCCTTCCCGAACTCGATAAATCTCGGATCACGATCCGAAATAATACTCGAGGGTATACCGTGCAACCTAACAATCTCATCGATGTACAATCGAGTAAACCTTTTCATTGGTTACTTCATGTTGATAGGTAGAAAGTGAGAAGACTTGGTCAACGATCTACAATTACCCATATAGCCTCATACCCTTTTCTAGTTCTTGGTAAACTGGTTACGAAATCCATTGATATCCCGGCCCCACTTCCATTCGGGAATATCTAAAGATTGCAACATTCTCATGGGTCTCTCGATGTTCTACTTTGGCTTTCTCGACATACTAGACATGAAGCGACAAATTCCATTACATCTCTCTTCATTCCGTACTCACCAATACAACTTCTTTATGACTTGATACATTTTGGTGGCTCCTGGTGCATACTCAACTTACTCTTATGAGCCTCTTCTAAAATCAGCTTCCTCACCAACATCGTCAGTACACAAATCCTTTCACCAAACCTCAAGATCCCATCTTTTCCATCTCTCGAACTCCGACAATGCTCCTTGCCGCACTAAGTCCCTTTTCTGGTCTCAGAGATACCGACCAAGATCTTGCTTCTCCTTTATCTGCTCCATCAATCCATTTGACACGGTGATCTTGTTTAGACACGACCTTCCCCGGCGTAACCTCAACCGACAAACTCAGATCTCGAAATTGTTCCAACAATCCCTGCTCCCTAACCATCATCATTGACGCGTGAGTCGACTTTCTTCTTAGTGCATCGGCCACTATATTCGCCTTCCCTGGGTGATATTGTGGTTGAAAGTCGTAATCCTTTAGAAACTCTAACCAACGCCTCGATGCATATTCAACTCCTTCTGGTTGACCAGGTACTTCAAGCTTTTATGGTCACTGAAAACATTAAAAGTAGCTCCATACAAGTAATATCTCCATATTTTCAAAGCAAAAACCACAGTCGCCAACTCTAAATCATGCGTCGGGTAGTTCTTCTCGTGAATCTTCAACTGCCTCAAAGCATAAGCCATGACTTTCCGGTTCTGCATCAGCACACAACCCAACCCTTGATACGAATCGTCACAGTAAATCTCAAAAGATTCCCTAGGATTGGGTATGAACAACACAGGTGAGGTCGTCAACCTCCTTTTCAGCTCTTGAAAGCTTCTTTCACAGGCTTCTGTCCAAACGAACGCTTCATCCTTATGAGTTAACTGAGTAAGAGGTCCTACAATCTTGGAAAATCCTTCAATGAACCTCCTGTAGTAGCCAGTCAAACCCACAAAACTACGGATTTCTGTTGCCGTTGTTGGCCTTTTCCATTCCAACACAGCCCCGACCTTCGTTGGATCCACAACGATTCCTTCGCGAGATATCACATGACCCAAGAATTGAACTTGATCCAACCAAAACTCACACTTTTCCGGTTTCGCATAGAGTTGCTTCTCTCTCAGGACTTGAAGAACAATGCTAAGGTGTTCGACATGTTTCTCCTTGTTTGGAGAATATATCAGAATGTCATCAATGAAGACGACCACGAACTGATCCAAATAAGGACAAAAGATTCTATTCATTTAGTCCATGAATATAGCAGGTGCATTCGTCACTCCAAACGGCATCACCAAATACTCATAATGCCCATAGCGTGTTTGAAACGCTGTCTTAGGAACATCCTCTGCTTTTACTCGAATTTGGTGAGAGCCTGACCTCAGATCTATCTTTGAAACCACTGTCGTGCCATGTAACTGATCCATAAGACCATCTATCCTTGGAAGAGGATATCTGTTTCTGATCGTAACTTTGTTCAACTGACGAAAGTCCACATATAGCCTAGTCGTTCCATCTTTCTTCTTCACTAACAGAACTAGAGCTCCCCACGGTGATACACTAGGTCATATAAACTCCTTCCTCATCACATCCTCAAGTTGCTATTTCAAGGTTTCTAACTCTGATGGTGATATGCGATACGGTGCCATGGATATTGGTCCAAAGGTTCGGAATCGATCAATCACGAACTTGATATCTCGAACATGTGGCAATCCAGGTACATCCTCGGGAAAACTTCGGAAACTCTCGAACGAGCGGTATGGATTCTAAGTCAAACTTGCTCTCGACGCGTCAAGAAAACAACAGAATGTATCATTGGGCTCCCTCTTTCAAAGAAGCTCTTACCGACTAGTAGATAATAATCCGTAAATCTCATCCTTAAAAACTAAGGTTTTCCCGAGCACAATCTATTAGAATATGGTTGGAAGATAACCAATCCATGCCTAAGATCACATCTAGTTGTACTAAAGGCAAACAGATCAAGTCTGCAAGGAAATTTCTACTCTGAACAATGATAGGACAATTTAAGCAAACAAAATTACCAGTCAGAGGTTTAGCAGTTGGGGAGGAAACAATCAGATTATAAGGTAAGGAAGAAACATGCAAGTTTAGAGTTTTCACACGATCCATCGAAATAAAAGAATAGGTTGCACCCGAATCAAACAGTACAATTAAGAGATTACCATCAATGTCACACTCACCCTACACGAGATTGCTGGAGTTTGATGCCTATGCACCACTCATCGTGTAAACTCTTCCCTTGGCAGTTGGCTTGCTTGCTCTGGTATGTTTGATTGATTGCTCCCTCTTCGGCGCACGGCATTCCCTTGCCAAGTGTCCAATGCGGTCACAGTTGTTGCACTTGGAGTCCTTCTTTGGGTAAACATTAGCAAGGTGGTTCGGATCTCCGCATCTGAAGCATCTTCGTTCTTGGCCTTGATCGTTGTTTCTCTGGCCTCCACTCCCTGTCCCCGAAAAACTGGGATGAGCTTGTTGTTGCTTCTGGTTGTAGCTAGGTGCCTGATAATATGGCTTCCTCTGCTTCCACTTAGAACTCTGGCCTTGGTTCTGGCACTTAGGACGAACAGTTCCCCCTACGCTTCCTCTATTATCCCATCCTCTGTACATCATCTCAATCTTTCGGCACTTTTCCACTAACGCTTGGAAATTCCAAATTTCCAAGGGCAGTACTGACTCTTTGATCTCGAAGCGCAAACCGGCTTCAAACTGTTCACACTTCCACTCTTCGTTGGGGTTGTTTTGAAAGAAGCGGAAGAATTTGGCAAGTGATTCGAACTTGGCCGCATACTCCCCTACCATCAGGTCTCGCTGACTCAGTCTCATAAACTCTTGTTCCTTCTCCTTTCGGGCACTCTGGGGAAAGTATTTGTCCAGAAACTTGCCGCGAAATACTCCCAGTGTGATCGCCGATGTTCAAACTCTAACAATTGCTTAGTACCCTTCCACCAAGATTTCTCGGCATCTCCCATGAGCTGAAACGTCGAATAAGGTACCTTGAATTCTTCAGGGGTATGCACCAACTCGAAGATCTTTTCTAGATCTTGAATCCAAAGGTCCGCTTTAATATGATCCACGTCTCCGTTGAACTGAGATGGGTTCTGACGTCTGAAGGCGTCCAGATGTCTTCCCTCCGCAGCTTGCTCTGCTCGCAGTTGTTCTTGCAGATTCTGAGCAAGCAGATTGGTAGTCCAAGAGCTATAGCAGCAGCTACATCATCCAGCGTTTGAGCAGGGAAGTCTATTCCTCCGTTGCCTCGTCCATG
>CM061069.1:3734732-3779677 GCA_030762895.1 Sophora flavescens | reverse complement strand
TACAGCCAGGGAGGTGGAAGTGCCACTGTCCATGTCTTGATCGTGTGAATCCACCGGATTGGTTCTCCGTTGGCATTAGACTCCGTCATTGTAATCGATCCCCGATACGTAGCTGTCGTCGCATCATCGCTCACCGTCTAGTTCCTCACTAGCCCAGCCTCGTCGAACACCTCATTCCTCGAAATCGAGGGTGCTAGGGGAACGTTGGGTTCCATCTAAAGCACGTACATATACCGATACAAGAAAAGGAAAATAACATATAAATATGCAAGTGTGAGATACCATCATAAGATATATCCCACAACAACCATATACATGATACATGCAAAACATAATCAAGTCAACAGTTAAATCATGCATAATCATAATATAACTGTGTTATATTAAGGGATCTCAAGCCCACACAATCAATTTTCGAAAATATGCATGATACTTCAATATCAGGCTCTATCCTAATCTCATGAGATCTCGACACCGTGTTTCACTGGAGAAGAATTAGAGTTGGTCAATCTCTAGCCCACCGGCAGTTGCCTCCATACCATCATGCATTTAAGGTCTCAGGACGAGCAATTTCACATGTGCCTCTGAACCGGTCACATGGACAGACTCCCAGATACGACATTGTATCTGATATATAAGAAAGGCACGTCTGCCTGGGGAAATGCACATAGAAATATTTTGTTTACAAGGTTTTCTTTGTGTTCATTCATTTTCGCCGTCGAAGATCAAAGCTAACGACTAAATTATCATTTCCCCATCACTTGAAAACTCAGAAATATAGGACACACAGTCCGAATGCTCAATCACAATGCCGTAAACAGTGGCCGCAGTCCAGGGTTGTGGTCATAAAAATCAATTATACTTTTATTCATGTTTTAAACTTAACATGATAAGGACAATAGCCCACAACAATGAAATCAGAACGCACTGTCCTCGATTCCGAGAATTGGACTCTCAGTCCATAACATCATGAATAGGACTCATAGTCCCGAATTAACACTGATCCAAGATCACGTGCGCATAACTGAATACTAGAGGCGACGTCTCGTGTTCTAGATTCTCATTCTTAAGTAATTATTTTTTTCGTTCAGTGAAAATCAAATTCAAAACCGAATCCTCGATAACCTATCCAGGATATCGGAAAGTTTCTAAAGCATTTAGGAAAAACCTTTTCTTTGAAAATCTTTTATAAAGCATCCTTGAAATACTTTTATCTTTGAAAAATTTCCCCCAATAGGACATTGCCAAATAGTTCATGAAAGTTTTCACTTGAAAACACATAGTTCGAAATGAATTTTTCTATTGTATAACAATAGTTCTGATCAGCCTCTGGCTCGAGTAGTTTTATAACTAGTAAGACCTTGGTTTTAGCACTAATTATTCGAGTTTAATCTCGTTTTCGCCCAAATTTGGATTTAATCGTCCTCAAGCAACATTTTGAGTTTCTTAAGTTGTTTTAGGATATTTTATTTAATTTTGTGTCAAATAAAGCATTCACTGCTATCTCATGTTTTCAGGTTAATAAGAAGAGCAAAAAGGGGAGGACTCTTGAAGCATAAGCCATCACAGCCAGGCCGTGACACTGGTCACGGCCGTGATAAGCCACCCATGAAGATCAGAGACCATCACGGTCCAGCCGTGATAACCATCACGGGACGTGATAAGAAGACCCTGGAAGTCGAAAGTATCACGACCCGGTCGTGATACCCATCACGGGCGTGATGAGAGAACCCTGAAGAACAGAATTGATCACGACCCAGCCATGATGGAGGTCACGGTCGTGACAGATCAGCACCCAAAGTCAGAATGCATCACGGCCGTGACAGACTGGAATTTGAATGCGTGCCCTTGGCGAGAATTGCCACGGCCTGGCGTGATGGCCATCACGGCCGTGACGATTGGCCACTCTATAAACAGGAGCACAACAGACACAAAAGAACATCCAATTTTCACTGTTTAGAATATTTTTCAAGGGTTTGTATTATGTTTATGATGGAGAACTAATCACCAGAGATTAGTCTGCTGTAATCGGTTTCCGCCGACACTTGAGGTTCCGTAATTTTCCAATCGAATTGCTCATCTCTTTCAATATTATTTTGTATGCCTTGTTTGCTTAATTCAAGTTATATAGAATAATTGTTGATTAATTTTGATGATTGTATGTTCCTATACCTTTATCGCGTTTGCTTAATTCGCGTGTGTTTGTCGTGTTTACTTAATTCACGAGTGCTTCACCCCGTTTGCTTAATTCGGGAATTAGGAACATATATCTCGTAGTGTCAATTGCGCTTGTCTAATTGCCGCTACAATTAAAAAGAGATTAGAATCCGCTTAGGGCTTGGAATTTATGTGAATCAATGATAGTTGGGAAACCGGGAACAGTAGATTAATCGTTTTAGCTTATTGATAATCACTTGTTTTCTTAATTGTTTTCTTTTAATTGAATCATTCAATCTAACCCCCCCACCAAAAATAAAAACTGATTTTAAGGTTGATAACAATCCAAGAGTCCTTGAGAGACGATACTCGAGTTGTCGCGCCCTAACTACGCTTTTTCCAATCACTCACTTTTCGACCCGTATGCGACAGCGTGTCAAAATTGGCGCCGTTGCCGGGGACTCTTGTTGTTATTTTCGCATATTTTTTTTTCTTTTTTGGTTTTGTGCTGAATTAGTTATGGCCGCTAGGTCTGGTTATGAATCCTAGTACTTCCCATGGGTGATTATATGCAAAATTATATGCGTTATGTTGATTATGAGCCATCATGCATATATTATCCTGGCTTTACTGGTGGTTATGAGTTTAGCAGTGGTTTTGGCATGGTTGGAGTGAATGAGGTGCAACCTTTTTATCATGGCCAACATGGTGGAGAACATGGCAGCTTGGATGAGTTGGCTTCTTTGGTTCATCAATTGACAATAAGCCAGCATCAATATCAGCTGACCCATCGCCCAACCCAGTCTGGAGGAATTGGTGCAACAAATGGCAGAAGACACTCTTGAATTCCAATAGAGGACAGAAGCAAGTCTTCAGGATTTGGCCACTCAAATTGGTCACATTGCCTCCGCCTTGACTACACTTCAATCACAACGTCTCCTTGAATTGCAGTCAGATTCGCAAATAGATATTCTTGGCAATAATTCTTCTGAGCATTTTGTTTCTCAAATAGAGTTGCCTTCTGACATTGTTGATGACACTTATTGTGATTTGATTGCAGCTACTAATTTTCCATCCTTTTCTGGTTTTGATGATGTTTACTCATGTGCTGATTGTACTAACACTGACTTTTGTGCTGTGTGTGCTGAGATTACTGCATGTATAGAAGGTGAAGGATTTGGTAATGCAGTGAGTGCAGATTGTACAAAAGACAAAGCAGCACCAGTGACCCTCTCCACTGGTTTGCCACCTCCCACTGTGGAACAACCAACGATGGAGTTCAAGCCTCTGCCCGAGAGTCTGGATTTTGCACCCTTGAATATGAAGGCACCATGGCCAGTCCAAGAGGCTGAACCCCATTTTTATTGGGAAGACTTAGTTGACAAGGAGGTCATCTTTGACCCAAGAGGGAGTGAGAAGTTCGTCGCACTTGGCGAGGTCACCATGATTGTCAAGCGCTCACTTTCATAGTCGTGCTGCATGCCATGGGATCCGGGAGGATCATATTGCACTTTGAGCATTCCTTGGCCGCTGTATCACAGGCAGTGGGATCCCGGTGGAACGGCCTTCATGAGTTTTTCTAAACCATTTTCTTTTTAATTATCTTCGCTTTGTTTTTCTTTGCTTTGTGTCGTATGTGTGTGAGTCTTGCGTCGGTGAGCTTGATGGATTTTAATTGAATTAGCATAGATGGATTGCATGATATGTGTTGACTGTTGATGATTTCCCCCTAGGTTTTGAAAAATTGAAAATTGATCCCCATGTGAAAAATTGAAAATTAAACTTTGAGATATTCTATTGTGATTGCATGATTTATGATAAGTTTGGGGTGAAGGGATGCACACACTAGGGATTGAAACTCGGTCAAACAATTTGCGAAAAATGTCCAGGTGAGGATTTGAGACTCCAACATGTTTTTAATTGTTTGAATCACTTTTAAGTTGCACTTTCCCGGATTTGCTTGAATCCCTTCATGGTTTGCATGCTTATGTGGTTGCATCAAATGATTTAGGCAATTTTTCTTTGAAATAACTACTTGGCCTAAAAGAACCATCCCTAATGCATGTTCCCTAGTTAGCCACATTGAGCCTAATAAGCCTATTGTTTCTTGATGACCTTATGCTATAAGCCAAAAATCTGGAAAAACCATGTTAACCCAATCTTAGGATTAGGAGAGCATGAAAGCTTAGCAAGAGAAGGGTTGCAAGAAACTAAGTTTAGGGGTGGCTACAAGGTTTGATATGTCATTCTGGGTTGAGAAAAATAAAAATAAAGGTTGGAACCAAAGGCAAAGAAAAAAAAAAAGAGCAAAGAACAAAATGTCAAAAAAAAAAAGGGTATTAGAAGAAAAAGTTGTAGTCACCCAAGGCAAAAAGAAAAATGGAAAAAGGAATTTGCGTGGGAGTTCAATGTGTCAAAATGCTCATGCTCTCTTGGTTCCTAGGGACTAAAGCCTATTAACTTTGAATATCCTACCTTTAACTAGGCCCCATTACAACCTTTAAAAGACCTTTTGATGTTGCATTCATGTTTTCGTGGGAACTTTGTTTGAGATGAAAATCAAATTCATGGGAAGTGCTCTTGAAATGTGAAATTTAGTGAAAAGTTGATAGCCTAGACATTTGAGTGATTGAGTGAAATACTAAATGCCCTTGTGAGGAAGGCAATTGTTTGAAATTGGTGATCTCCCTTTTTGTGTGTAGCTTGGATCCTTTGCTTAAATTGATTATTGCATGAATGATGAAATTCTCAATTGTTTAGAGTAAATGAATGTGGGGATTACATTGTTGCAAAGGGGAAAACATTGAAAAAATTGTTTTGTTAGAACTGCATGAAATTTGTGCGAAATTGGTTGAATCCTTTAAGCTTGACAAGTTTGAGTCTTTTTGAGTTTTAGTTTGCTTGGGGACAAGCAAAGTTTAAGTTTGGTGTATTTTGATCAGCCTCTGGATCGACTAGTTTTATAACTAGTAAGACCATTGTTTTAGCACTAATTATTCGAGTTTAATCTCGTTTTTGCCCAAATTTGGATTTAATCGTCCTCAAGCAACATTTTGAGTTTCTTAAGTAGTTTTAGGATATTTTAGTTAATTTTGAGTCAAATAAAGCATTCACTGCTATCTCATGTTTTCAGGTTAATAAGAAGAGCATAAAGGGGAGGACTCTTGAAGCAGAAGCCATCACGGTCAGGCCGTGACACTGGTCATGGCCGTGATGAGCCACCCATGAAGATCAGAGACCATCACGGCCCACCCATGATAACCATCACGGGCGTGATAAGAAGACCCTGGAAGTCAGAAAGTATCACGGCCCAGTCGTGATACCCATCACGGGCGTGATGAGAGAACCCTGAAGAACAGAATTGATCACGGTCGTGACAGATCAGCACCCAAAGTTAGAATGCATCACAGCTTGACAAACTGGAATTTGAATGCGCGCCCTTGGCAGAATTGGTCACGGCCTGGCCGTGATGGCCATCACGGCCGTGACGTGCGGCCACTCTATAAATAGGAGCACAGCAGACACGGAAGAACATCCAATTTTCACTGTTTAGAATATTTTTCAAGGGTTTGTATTATGTTTATGATGGAGAACTAATCGCCAGAGATTAGTCTGTTGTAATCGGTTTCCGCCGACACTTGAGGTTCCGTAATTTCCCAATCGAATTGCTCATCTCTTTCAATATTGTTCTGTATGCCTTGTTTGCTTAATTCAAGTTATATAGAATAAGTGTTGATTAATTTTGATGATTGTATGTTCCTATACCTTGATCGCGTTTGCTTAATTCGCGTGTGTTTGTCGTGTTTACTTAATTCACGAGTGCTTCACCCCGTTTGCTGAATTCGGGAATTAGGAACATACATCTCGTAGTGTCAATTGCGCTTGTCTAATTGCCGCTACAATCAAAAAGATATTAGAATCCGCTTAGGGCTTGGAATTTATGTGAATCAATCATAGTTGGGAAACCGGGAACAGTAGATTAATCGTTTTAGCTTATTGATAATCACTTGTTTTCTTAACTGGTTTCTTTTAATTGAATCATTCAATCTAACCCCCCCCCCCCCCCCCCCAAAAAAAAAAACTGATTTTAAGTTTAGTAACAATCCAAGAATCCTTGAGAGACGATACTCGAGTTGTCGCGCCCTAACTACACTTTTTCCAATCACTCGCTTTTTGACCCGTGTACGACAGCGTGTCAAGTTCACCAAACCATTTCAACATTTAAAACAGTTCTTTGAGTTAAAGAGCTTTTGGAAAATAACACCAATCTTTTCATCTTCAAAGCTTATTCAGGTTTTTAATCCTTATAACAATTGAGCACAGACACAAGTCTGGGTTAGCAAACTTTCAATCAACAGCAGTATATATTCTCAGTTGAAAACAGTTCATCACAGATATGCATTATAACATTTAGAGTAAGTATATTCAACATCAGATAATAGCATAATAGTTCAAGTACATCAGATCACCAAGTAAGTTCAATCAACATATAAATATCCAGTTAAACACCTACACACATGCATACAGTTATTGACTATCTTTAGGAAATCCCATCTTACCTCACGTGGAAGTTAAGAGTTTCGGATTCGAAGAGAAAAGCTCATGAACGTCCTCGCTCCGCTTGGCGATGGAAGTCTAAGGTTACAAAACATGAAATCATGTGTTAAAACTCAATCAAAGAACACTAACCACAAGGTATAGGTTCGGTTTAGACAATAATTTAGGATTAGGGTTTTTTTTCCCGAAATTTATACAACTCATGGATTTATGATCCTTAAGTGCTAGAAGTTCTTAAACACCAATCATTTAACAAAGTTGAATTAAAAATCCCACTAAGTACTTAACTTAGGGTTTTCGGCCTTCACTAATAAATAGGCTAGAAATTTCTAAACTTTCCAATCTCTTTAGGTTAGCATCCATACATAGTAAGGAGCTTGAAACCACGATCATTTTGGAAAATGGAAAAAAACAAATGTCTTAGGCCATGAACACCTAGGTTCGGCCTTGACATGTTTGTGAGACTAAAAATCTTTAAATCTTCCAATCTTTTGGACATAGCCTCCTTTAACATAAAGAAGCTTAAATCCTTAATCATTTTGGAAGGACAAAACAACACATTCCTGGGTCCAAACATATGAGTTTCGGCCATCATAGGGAACTTAATGAAAAAGATTTAAACTTTCCAATCACTTTAGACATAGCATCCTTTATTATAAGGAGCTTTAATATATGATCATTTTTGAAGAAAACAAAACTTAATATTTATGCCAAAAACCTCTAAAGTTTCGGCCTTGATACAAAATAAAGGTTAGAAATTTTCAAACTTTCCAATCCCTTGGATTTAGCAGCCTTCTACATCAAAAAGACTTAATCCATGATCACTTTGGAGAAACATCGACTAAGCATCAATGTCTTAAACTACTTAAAGTTTAGGCCTTTACATGAAAATGTGTAAAATCTCTAAACTTTTCCAATCACTTAAACCTAACATCCTTTGGTACAAAGGAGCCCTTGGTCATGATCATCTTGGAATAGAACTCAAATACAAGTCCATACAAGCGAAGTTAAACAAAACCCACCAAAACCAAAAAGCATGGTTTCGGCCTCATCAAGAAAATAGGGTTAGAAATTTTTGTTTTTCACAACCTTTTAGTATGTTGTAGTAGGAGTAAAAATAAGAACATAGAAATTGGTTTCAACTCAAACGGAGTTTTCTACCATTTTTAAGAGATTTTAGAAGTTTGAAAGCTTAAAGGAAACTTAAAGCAAAACTATGAACATAAAGACAAGAACTTGAAAAATAAACAATATAGGATCATTACCCTCATCAATATGAAGAACTTTGATGAAGAACTTAAAGTAAAAAGCTTGATAAAAAGATGAACTTTTGAAGAGAGAAGAAGAAAAAGTAAGGAAATAAGTGTAAGTGTGAAATGTGTGAAGTGAAGAAAACTGATTAAGTGTTGTCGGTTGAAGTTTATATAGAAGGGGGAGAAGAAGAAGGGGTCATGGCTAAAAGGAAAAAAGAAGAGAAAAAAATTTGGTTTGCTTGTAGGGAAGGAAAGAAGGTAAGGTGTGGTAAGGTGGAGGTATGGTGTGGAGGTAAGGTTGGAGAGAGAATGTAAGAAAAGGTGATTTGATGAAAAGGTGAAGTATAACTTTCACATCAGTCATTCCATTCCCTCTTTGATCTGCTCCATTGTGCATCAGATGACTTTCCCGATTGTATTTCCCGACGATTTCGCCTGGGTAACACTCGAAATTTTGCCTCGAACAAGATTTTTTTGCAAAACTCCAAAACCACAGAAAACTTGAAAAAAAGACTAATCGTCTCGTTCACGAGTCAAGATTAGGTCTCTAGCTCAGTAAAGTTGTACTGGCTGTGAAAACCCAGACCGACTCTCGTCTGAATTTTCGACCGAAAATTTTACTGTGACTTCATACAGTAAAACTACACAAGAAAATAATTTTATTTAAAATAAAGTCATCTTCTGGATTTTATCACAAATAATTACATTAAAACATGTATTTACCGATAAAGAAGCATACGGAAAACAGGGTGTTACAACTCTACCCCTCTAAAAAGAATCTCGTCCTCGAGATTACGTACCTTGAAATAACTCAGGGTACTGCATTTTTATCTTGTCCTCAACTTCCCACATTGCTTCTCCGGGTGTCTCATTCCAAATGACTTTTACTAGAGGAATTTGTTTACCTCTGAGCTGCTTTGTCATCTTATCCGCAATTCGTACTGGTGACGTCACAAAATACAAGTTCTCTTTTAATTGTACATTATCTGACTTTATGATATGTGATGGATCAGGAATATATTTTCTCAACTGAGAGACATGAAAGACATCATGGATGTTGGGAAGAAAAGGTGGTAAGGTTATCTTATAAGCTACTGGACCTTCACGACGAAGGATTTGGTAGGGTCCAAGGAATTTGGGAGTGAACTTCCGAGATTTAATCACTCTGCCAATCCCAGTCGTTGGCGTGACTCTCAAGAACACATGCTCGACTTCCTCCTACTCCAGGGGTCGTCGTCTCTTATCCGCGTAACTTTTTCGTCTACTTTGGGCCGTCCTCATTTTCTCCTGGATTATCTTCACTTTCTCGGTCGTCTGCTGCACCAGCTCTGGTCCTAACAATAGGCTTTCTCCATCCTGATACCAACATAGTGGTGTTCTGCACCGTTGACCATATAGAGCTTCATAGGGTGTGATATGATCCTAGAAAGGAGCATGTAAATTTTCGGATCTATCCTTGAGTGACTGCCAAAATATGAAGAAGAAGAAATACAAAAATGGATGAAGGTAAGGAATGGAAGGTAGGCACCACAAATCCAAGGGGATTTGATAAGCCAAGGTGAGGTTCGCCACAAAAATCTTGGATTCTTGATAAGAACAAGGGCGGTTCAACTAAGAACCAAAGAGAACAATATTCTCTCACAAATGGACTTAATCCAAATTGAACACAAAGTTGTCATTTCATGTGTTTAGGCATGTTACATATAGAGAAATGACTCCCACATAACTCATCCACTTAACTCACCTAATCATGGCATTAAAACACCCAATAACGCCCACCTAACTCAGCCACCATAATCATGCGTTAATTGGCCTAAACCCCCCATAATCAGCCCCCTAATTATGTGGTGGTTACACTTGTTTCTCACATTAAAAGTGTAATCCCCCCATAATCAATACAAAATACATAGAAGACTAATAATTCAAAAGGAGTTACTTGTGGTATGCAAACCAAAAGATACCTCCAACTAAGCCTAGAATTCGTGTAAAACTGAAAACAATATTTTCATCATGATATAAGCCAAATCTGGTCAAGAGGATTGAAATACAATTTGTAGATAATTTCCTTAGCTTTCCAACGCATCAAAGAACGTATCAATCGGAGATTTGTAGATCAAGATACAGCCCAAACAAGAATACGGGTTCATCACAAATGAAAATAAAATTTTCATCCAAACTAATTTGGCCTTAAATTGGACATCATTCTTGGTTTGCATCATTCCCTCCCTCTTGAAGAGAATTTGACCTCAAATTAATTTCCTTAAGGAGTCTTCTTTATCGTCCGGGATCGAATGGAAATTGATAGAAATCATCAAATGTAGCAAGTAGGCATAATACATTTCCATCTTGTACAATTAACATCCTAACACATTCCTCAAAATTGTTGTGATTCTGAATCAAATGAACAACATACCTTTGGGAGGCCATGCATGTTTACAAAACATGGGGTTCTTCCTTTGGGATTAAATCTTTAATTACATTGAATGTCTTGCAAGCTTCCTTTGGAGGAACAAACTCGATTTCCTTCGAAAGAGAGTCAACACAACTAGGTGAAGAATTAGGAATGGCACCAAAACAAGTATTCAAGTTTTTTTTTTGCCTCACATTCTTTTTTGCTCTCATATTTTTCTTTTTCCTCATTCTTTTCCATACTTTCATCTTTCTTTTCTTTCTCTTCAAATGTACTCTCAACTTTTACCTCTTTCTTTTCTTCATTCACTAAACCCTCTTCCTTTATTTTTTTCTCACTTATTTTTATTTTCTCACTCTCTCCTTTCAAGTGCATTTGATCTTCATACACTTGTTTTGGTGACAATTGTCTAATATTAATTTTGAGATTATTCAATACCAATGAGTACTTGTTGTTGTTGACATCATATCTCGCTTGTCGTTCAACCCTCCAAGGACGGCCAAGTGACAAGTGCATCGCTTTCATGGCCACCACATCACATAACACCTCATCTTCAAATCTCCCAATCTGGAACGACACTCGTACTTGTTTGTTCACCATCACGTCACCGAGATCACTAAACTCCGGGATTCTCCAAATGACATACGGTTGTGGATGTTCTATAAGAGGAAGTCCCAACTTTTGCACCATGGTGGTACTAGCTATGTTAACGTAACCCTTTCTATCAATGACCAAGCTACATATCTTGTCTTTCACATAGCATCTAGAATAGAAATGATCCTCCCTTTGCTTGGCATCATTTTTCTTTATTAGTGACTCCATGAAGAACCCACTAAGAAAAATTCAAACTTCTGGAAAAAAAAATTTAAAAAACAAAAAAATCATAAGTCACTCTAGGAAGGATGGCTCTAGATACCAAATGATATGATCCTAGAAAGGAGCATGTAAATTTTCGGATCTATCCTTGAGTGACTGCCAAAATATGAAGAAGAAGAAATACAAAAATGGACGAAGGTAAGGAATGGAAGGTAGGCGCCACAAATCCAAGGGGATTTGATAAGCCAAGGTGAGGTTCGCCACAAGAATCTTGGATTCTTGATAAGAACAAGGGCGGTTCAACCAAGAACCAAAGAGAAACAATATTCTCTCACAAATGGACTTAATCCAAATTGAACTCAAAGTTGTCATTTCATGTGTTTAGGCATGTTACATATAGAGAAATGACTCCCACCTAACTCAGCCACATAACTCACCTAATCATGGCATTAAAACACCCAATAACTCCCACCTAACTCAGCCACCATAATCATGCGTTAATTGGCCTAAACCTCCCATAATCAGCCCCCCTAATTATGTGGTGGTTACACTTGTTTCTCACATTAAAAGTGTAATCCCCCCATAATCAATACAAAATACATAAAAGACTAATAATTCAAAAGGAGTTACTTGTGGTATGCAAACCAAAAGATACCTCCAACTAAGCCTAGAATTCGTGTAAAACTGAAAACAATATCTTCATCATGATTTAAGCCGAATCTGGTCAAGAGGCTTGAAATACGATTTGTATATAATTTCCTCAGCTTTCCAACGCATGAAAGAACGTATCAATCGGAGATTTGTAGCTCAAGATACAGTCCAAACAAGAATATGGGTTCATCACAAATGAAAATAAAATTTTCATCAAAACTAATTTGGCCTTAAATTGGACATCATTCTTGGTTTGCATCAGGCTGCCATTCCTATGCTTGAGTGGAAACTGTTGTTATAGGTAAACTCTATCAACGGTAATGACTCATCCCAACTCCCTGCATCCTCCAAAATGCAGGCTCTAAGCAAGTGTTCAAGCGACTGAATCGTCCTTTCCGATTGTCCATCAGTCTGTGGATGATACGCAAAACTCAATTTGACTTTTGTTCCCAAAGAGTTTTGTAGTCCCTTCCAGAACTCTGATGTAAATCTCGGATCACGATCCGAAATAATACTCGAGGGTATACCGTGCAACCTAACAATCTCATCGATGTACAACTGAGTAAACCTTTTCATTGGTTACTTCATGTTGATAGGTAGAAAGTGAGAAGACTTGGTCAGTCGATCTACAATTACCCATATAGCCTCATACCCTTTTCTAGTTCTTGGTAAACTGGTTACGAAATCCATTGATATCCCGTCCCACTTCCATTCGGGAATATCTAAAGATTGCAACATTCCTGCGGGTCTCTGATGTTCTACTTTGGCTTTCTGACATACTAGACATGAAGCGACAAATTCCATTACATCTCTCTTCATTCCGTACCACCAATACAACTTCTTTATGACTTGATACATTTTGGTGGCTCCTGGGTGCATACTCAACTTACTCTTATGAGCCTCTTCTAAAATCAGCTTCCTCAGCTCAACATCGTCAGGTACACAAATCCTTTCACCAAACCTCAAGATCCCATCTTTTCCATCTCTGAACTCTGACAATGCTCCTTGCCGCACTAAGTCCCTTTCGGTCTGCAGATACTGACCAGTATCTTGCTTCTCCTTTATCTGTTCCATCAATCCATTTGACACGGTGATCTTGTTTAGACACAGCCTTCCTGGCGTAACCTCAACCGACAAACTCAGATCTCGAAATTGTTCCAACAATCCCTGCTCCCTAACCATCATCATTGACGCGTGAGTCGACTTTCTTCTTAGTGCATCGGCCACTATATTCGCCTTCCCTGGGTGATATTGTGGTTGAAAGTCGTAATCCTTTAGAAACTCTAACCAACGTCTCTGATGCATATTCAACTCCTTCTGGTTGACCAGGTACTTCAAGCTTTTATGGTCACTGAAAACATTAAAAGTAGCTCCATACAAGTAATATCTCCATATTTTCAAAGCAAAAACCACAGTCGCCAACTCTAAATCATGCGTCGGGTAGTTCTTCTCGTGAATCTTCAACTGCCTCAAAGCATAAGCCATGACTTTCCGGTTCTGCATCAGCACACAACCCAACCCTTGATACGAATCGTCACAGTAAATCTCAAAAGATTCCCTAGGATTGGGTATGAACAACACAGGTGAGGTCGTCAACCTCCTTTTCAGCTCTTGAAAGCTTCTTTCACAGGCTTCTGTCCAAACGAACGCTTCATCCTTATGAGTTAACTGAGTAAGAGGTCCTACAATCTTGGAAAATCCTTCAATGAACCTCCTGTAGTAGCCAGTCAAACCCACAAAACTACGGATTTCTGTTGCCGTTGTTGGCCTTTTCCATTCCAACACAGCCCCGACCTTCGTTGGATCCACAACGATTCCTTCGCGAGATATCACATGACCCAAGAATTGAACTTGATCCAACCAAAACTCACACTTTTCCGGTTTCGCATAGAGTTGCTTCTCTCTCAGGACTTGAAGAACAATGCTAAGGTGTTCGACATGTTTCTCCTTGTTTGGAGAATATATCAGAATGTCATCAATGAAGACGACCACGAACTGATCCAAATAAGGACAAAAGATTCTATTCATTTAGTCCATGAATATAGCAGGTGCATTCGTCACTCCAAACGGCATCACCAAATACTCATAATGCCCATAGCGTGTTTGAAACGCTGTCTTAGGAACATCCTCTGCTTTTACTCGAATTTGGTGAGAGCCTGACCTCAGATCTATCTTTGAAACCACTGTCGTGCCATGTAACTGATCCATAAGACCATCTATCCTTGGAAGAGGATATCTGTTTCTGATCGTAACTTTGTTCAACTGACGAAAGTCCACATATAGCCTAGTCGTTCCATCTTTCTTCTTCACTAAAAGAACTAGAGCTCCCCACGGTGATACACTAGGTCATATAAACTCCTTCCTCATCACATCCTCAAGTTGCTATTTCAAGGTTTCTAACTCTGATGGTGATATGCGATACGGTGCCATGGATATTGGTCCAGTGCCTGGAATCAGATCAATCACGAACTTGATATCTCGAACATGTGGCAATCCAGGTACATCCTCAGGGAAAACTTCTGGAAACTCTCGAACGACAGGTATGGATTCTAAGTCAAACTTGCTCTCGACGTCGGAAGAAAACAACAGAATGTATCATTGGGCTCCCTCTTTCAAAGAAGCTCTTACCTGACTAGTAGATAATAATCCAGAAATCTCATCCTTAAAAACTAAGGTTTTCTGAGCACAATCTATTAGAATATGGTTGGAAGATAACCAATCCATGCCTAAGATCACATCTAGTTGTACTAAAGGCAAACAGATCAAGTCTGCAAGGAAATTTCTACTCTGAACAATGATAGGACAATTTAAGCAAACAAAATTACCAGTCAGAGGTTTAGCAGTTGGGGAGGAAACAATCAGATTATAAGGTAAGGAAGAAACAGGCAAGTTTAGAGTTTTCACACGATCCATCGAAATAAAAGAATAGGTTGCACCCGAATCAAACAGTACAATTAAGAGATTACCATCAATGTCACACTCACCCTACACGAGATTGCTGGAGTTCGATGCCTATGCACCACTCATCGTGTAAACTCTTCCCTTGGCAGTTGGCTTGCTTGCTCTGGTATGATTGATTGATTGCTCCCTCTTCGGCGCACGGCATTCCCTTGCCAAGTGTCCAATGCGGTCACAGTTGTTGCACTTGGAGTCCTTCTTTGGGTAAACATTAGCAAGGTGGTTCGGATCTCCGCATCTGAAGCATCTTCGTTCTTGGCCTTGATCGTTGTTTCTCTGGCCTCCACTCCTTGTCCCCGAAAAACTGGGATGAGCTTGTTGTTGCTTCTGGTTGTAGCTAGGTGCCTGATAATATGGCTTCCTCTGCTTCCACTTAGAACTCTGGCCTTGGTTCTGGCACTTAGGACGAACAGTTCCCCCTACGCTTCCTCTATTATCCCATCCTCTGTACATCATCTCAATCTTTCGGCACTTTTCCACTAACGCTTGGAAATTCCAAATTTCCAAGGGCAGTACTGACTCTTTGATCTCGAAGCGCAAACCGGCTTCAAACTGTTCACACTTCCACTCTTCGTTGGGGTTGTTTTGAAAGAAGCGGAAGAATTTGGCAAGTGATTCGAACTTGGCCGCATACTCCCCTACCATCAGGTCTCGCTGACTCAGTCTCATAAACTCTTGTTCCTTCTCCTTTCGGGCACTCTGGGGAAAGTATTTGTCCAGAAACTTGCCGCGAAATACTCCCCAGGTGATCGCCTGATGTTCAGCCTCTAACAATTGCTTAGTACCCTTCCACCAGTACTCGGCATCTCCCATGAGCTGAAACGTCGAATAAGGTACCTTGAATTCTTCAGGGGTATGCACCAACTCGAAGATCTTTTCTAGATCTTGAATCCAAAGGTCCGCTTTAATATGATCCACGTCTCCGTTGAACTGAGATGGGTTCTGACGTCTGAAGGCGTCCAGATGTCTTCCCTCCGCAGCTTGCTCTGCTCGCAGTTGTTCTTGCAGATTCTGAGCAGCAGCATTGGTAGTCTGAAGAGCTATAGCAGCAGCTACATCATCCAGCGTTTGAGCAGGGAAGTCTATTCCTCCGTTGCCTCGTCCATGTCCACGAGCACCTCTTGGATTCATACTGACCTGTATCACACAAGCAGTCGGATGACGGTCCAAAAGAGAGAACTCGCCGGTCACAACATATTACCTCAAAGGAAGTAATTCAAACATCATCCAAACAGAGAAAACACAACAGCAACATAACAGACCTAACCCAGACATTCCCGAAAGACTCGACTAACTCTGATACCAACTAATGTGACACCCTAAACTCAGTCATCACATGGTTACCCTTATTGCGGAAAAGAACACATTAAAATGTTGGTCGCTTTCGGAAAAGAAAACCTTTTGTATCAAATTGCTGAAAAGGTACTTAATTTTTTTAAAAAAAAGAGGTTAAGAAAAGGTGATGAACACTCAAAACATGAATATGAACATCATACATAGATACATATATAACATTTCCCCATTGGGATCTTAAGTTTTTGGATTACAAAGCGGGCCTTAAACAAAGAGGCTAACTTCACTGAAAACATAAACTAAAGAAACAGATAAAACATCAATATGGGAATGAGGAATCTGGGTACTGAACTCAAAAGAAGACTCTAAAAAGCCAGGGACAAACAGAACTACTCCAAAAAGCTGACGATGATCACCAAAGCCTCCTACAATCTGAGTGGCCACAAACACTACCTCCAGACGAGATATCAGACTCCGGATCGATAACCTCACCACCATCGTCGATCGGAACATCGTCCTCTACGAGGTCCTGTGGATGGTACTCTGCCTCTAGGTCGTCCTCCTACCAGTCTCCTACCAACTCAAGAGGCTCCTCCTCCGGATCCTCTTCTGGATCCTCTTCAGGGTCCTCCTCGATAGGTTCATCCGGCTCAACGTGTGGATGAAGAAGTCCAACCATCTGTAGAGTATGAAGGTACAGCCAGGGAGGTGGAAGTGCCACTGTCCGTGTCTCAATCGTGTGAATCCTCCGGATCGGTTCTCCGTTGGCATTAGACTCTGTCGTCGTAATCGGTCCCTGATACATAGATGTCGTTGCATCATCACTCACCATCCAGTTCCTCACTAGCCCAGCCTCGTCGAACACCTCATTCCTCGAAATCGAGGGTGCTAGGGGAACGTTGGGTTCCATCTAAAGCACGTACATATACCGATACAAGAAAAGGAAAATAACATATAGATATGCAAGAGTGAGATACCATCATAAGATATATTCCACAACAACCATATACATGATACATGCAACACATAATCAAGTCAACAATTAAATCATGCATAATCATAATATAACCGTGTTATATCAAGGGATCTCAAGCCCTCACAATCAATTTTCGAAAATATGCATGACACTTCAATATCAGGCTCTATCCTAATCTCATGAGATCTCAACACCGTGTTTCACTGGAGAAGAATTAGAGTTGGTCAATCTCTAGCCCACCGGGCAGTTGCCTCCATACCCTCATGCGTTTAAGGTATCCGGATGAGCAACGTCACATGTGCCTCTGTACCAGTCACATGGACAGACTCCCAGATACCACCTTATATCTGATATATAAAAAGGCACGTCTTCCCGGGGAAATGCACATGGAAAATATTTTGTTTACAAGGTTTTCTTTGTGTTCATTATTTTTCGCTGTTGAAGCTCAAAGCTAACGACTAAATTATCATTTCCCCATCACTTGAAAACTCAGAAACATAGCACACACTGATCGAATGCTCAATCACAACGCCCTAAACTGTGGCCGCAGTCCAGGGTTGTGGTTATAAAAATCAATTATACTTTTATTCGTGTTTTAAACTTAACATGATAAGGACAATAGCCCACAACAATGAAATCATAACGCACTATCCTCGATTCCGAGAATTAGACTCTCAGTCCATATCATCATGAATAGGACTCATAGTCCCGAATTAACACTGATCCAAGATCATGTGCGCATAACTGAATATTAGAGGCGATGTCTCGTGTTCTAGATTCTCTTTCTTAAGTACTTATTTTTTATCATTCAGTGAAAATCAAATTCAAATCCGAATCCTCGATAAACTATCCAGGCTATCGGAAAGTATCTAACACATTTAGGAAAAACCTTTTCTTTGAAAATCTTTTATAAAGCATCCTTGAAAATACTTTTATCTTTGAAAATTTTCCCCCAATAAGACATTGGCAAATAGTTCATGAAAGTTTTCAATTGAAAACACATAGTTCGAAAAGGATTTTTCTATTGTATAACAATAGTTCACCAAACCATTTCAACATTTAAAATAGTTCTTTAAGTTAAAGTGCTTTTGGAAAAGAACACCAATCCTTTCATCTTCAAAGCTTATTCAGGTTTTTAATCCTTATAACGGTTGAGCACAGATACAAGTCTGGCTTAGCAAACTTTCAATCAACAACAATATATTCTCAGTTGAAAACAGTTCATCACAGATATGCATTATAACATTTAGAGTAAGTATATTCAACATCAGATAATAGCATAATAGTTCAAGTACATCAGATCACCAAGTAAGTTCAAGCAACATATAAATATCCAGTTAAACACCTACACACATGCATACAGTTATTGAATGTCTTTAGGAAATCCCCTCTTACCTCACGTGGAAGTTAAGAGTTTCGGATTCGAAGAGAAAAGCTCACAAACGTCCTCGCTCCTCTTGGCGATGGAAGTATAAGGTTACAAAACATGAAATCACGAGTTAAAACTCAATCAAAGAACACTAACGACAAGGTATAGTTTCGGTTTTGACAATAATTTAGGATTAGGGTTTTTTTAACGAAATTTATGCAACTCATGGATTTATGATCCTTAAGTGCTAGAAGTTCTTAAACACCAATCATTTAACAAAGTTGAATCAAAAATCCAACTAAGTACTTGACTTAGGGTTTTCAGCCTTCACTAATAAATAGGCTAGAAATTTCTAAACTTTCCAATCTCTTTAGGTTAGCATCCATACATAGTAAGGAGCTTGAAACCATGATCATTTGGGAAAATGGAAAAAAAATGTCTTAGGCCATGAACACCTAGGTTCGGCCTTGACATGTTTGTGAGACTAAAAATCTTTAAATCCTCCAATCTTTTGGACATAGCCTCCTTTAACATAAAGAAGCTTAAATCCTTAATCATTTTGGAAGGATAAAACAACACATTCCTTGGTCCAAACATATGAGTTTCGGCCATCATAGGGAACTTAATGAAAAAGATTTAAACTTTCCAATCACTTTAGAAATAGCATCCTTTATTATAAGGAGCTTTAATCTATGATCATTTTGGAAGAAAACAAAACTTAATATTTTTGCCAAAAACCTTTAATGTTTCGGCCTTGATACAAAATAAAGGTTAGAAATTTTCAAACTTTCCAATCCCTTGGATTTAGTATCCTTATACATCAAGAAGCCTTAATCCATGATCACTTTGGAGAAATATCAACTAAGCATCAATGTATTAAACTACTTAAAGTTTAGGCCTTTACATGAAAATGTGTAAAATCTATAAACTTTTCCAATTACTTAAACCTAACATCCTTTAGTAAAAAGGAGACCTTGGTCAAGATCATCTTGGAATAGTACTCAAATACAAGTCCATACAAGCGAAGTTAAACAAAACCCACCAAAACCAAAAAGCATGGTTTCGGCCTCATCAAGAAAATAGGGTTAGAAATTTTTGTTTTACACAACCTTTTAGTATGTTGTATTAGGAGTAAAAATAAGAACATAGAAATTGGTTTCAACTCAAACGGAGTTTTCTACCATTTTTAAGAGATTTTAGAAGTTTGAAAGCTTAAAGGAAACTTAAAGCAAAACTATGAACAGAAAGACAAGAACTTATAAAAAACATAGGATAATTACCCTCATCAATATGAAGAACTTTCATGAAGAACATAAAGTAAAAAGCTTGATAAAAAGATGAACTTTAGAAGAGAGAAGAAGGGAATGTAAGGAAATAAGTGTAAGTGTGAAATGTGTGTAGTGAAGAAAAGTGATTAAGTGTTGTAGGTTGAAGTTTATATAGAAGGGGGGGAAGAAGAAGTTCTCACGGCTGGAAGGAAGAAAGAAGAGAAAGAAAAGTTGGTTTGCTTGTAGGGAAAGAAAGAAGGTAAGGTGTAGTAAGGTGGAGGTATGGTGTGGAGGTAAGGTTGGAGAGAGAATGTAAGAAAAGGTGATTTGATGAAAAGGTGAAGTATGGCTTATTGAAATGGTGTCATAACTTTCACATCAGTCATTCAATTCACATCATATACCTTTCCCGATCATTTTTCCCGACGATTTCACCTGGGTAACACTCGGAATTTTTCCCGGAACAAGAATTTTTTGAAAAACTCCAAACCCACACAAAACATAAAAAAATACTAATCGTCTCGTTCATGAGTTAAGATTAGGTCTCTAGCTCAGTAAACTTGTACCGACTGTGAAAACCCAGACCGACTTTCGTCTGAATTTTCGACCAAAAATTTTATTGTGACTTCATACAATAAAACTACAGAAGAAAATAATTTTATTTCAAATAAAATCATCTTCTGGATTTTATCACAAATAATTACATTAAAGCATGTATTTACTAATAAAGAAGCATACGAAAAATAGGGTGTTACAGTGTGCGGCTCCTCGATGTTGGTTGTGCATGGACGTGGTGTTAGGTGATGCCTTACGGGGCGTAGCCGAAGCACCAAGAGACGGGTGATCATCCTGAAGTGGCCTTGGAAGGGATGGCAAACACCATATCGGCTGAAGGCGAATCGGAAAGGATCCTCGTGATGTTTTTGGTTTTTAAAAATGTTGGCATTCGATATTTATCAATTTCGTGGGTTACTCGATGGTGTGGTGAGGTTGTGGGTGCGCGGCTCCTCGACCTTTTCGGTGGATGGATGTGGTGTTACGTGATGCCTTCCAGGGCGGAGCCGAAGCACTAAGAGACGGGTGATGGTCCTGAAGTGGCCTTGGAAGGGGTGGCCAACACCATATCTGTTGAAGGCGAATCGGAAAGGATCATCGTGATGTTGTTTATTTCTAAAAATGTTGGCTTTCGATATTTGTCAATTTCATGGGGTACTCGAAGGTGTGGTGGGGCTGTGGGTGCGCGGCTACTCGACCCTGATTGTGGATGGACATGGTGTTAGGTGTTGCATTCCGGGGCGGAACCGAAGCACCAAGAGACAGGCGATCGTCCTGAAGTGGCCTTGGAAGGCGTGGCAAACACCATATCGGCTGAATGCGCATCGGAAAGTATCCTCGTGATGTTGTTGGTTTTTGAAAATGATGGCTTTCGATATTTATCAATTTTGTAGGGTACTCGATTGTGTGGCGAGGCTGTGGGTGTGTGGTTCCTCGACCTTGGTTCTGGATGGAGGTGGTGTTAGGTGAACCATTCCGGGGCGGAGTCGAAGCACCAAAGACGGGTGATCGTCCTGAAGTGGCCTTGGAAGGGGTGGCAAACACCAGATCGGTTGCAGACGCATCGGAAAGGATCCTTCCGATGGTGCTGGTTTTTAAAAATGCTGGCTTTCGATATTTAACAATTTCATGGGGCACTCGATGGTGTGGTGAAGTTGTGGGTGGGCGGCTCCTCGACGTTGATTGTGGATAGACGTGGTGTAAGGTGATGCCTTCCGGGGCGGAACCGAAGCACCAAGAGACAGGCGATCGTACTGAAGTGGCCTTGGAACGGGTGGCAAACACCATATCGGCTGAATGCGCATCGGAAAGGATCCTCGTGATGTTTTTTGAAAATGATGGCTTTCGATATTTATCAATTTCGTGCGGTACTCGAAGGTGTGGGGGGGTTGTGGGTGTGCCACTCCTCGACCTTCGCTGTGGATGGGCGTGGTGTTAGGTGATGCCTTTCGGGACGGAGCCGAAGCATCAAGAGACGGGTGATCGTCCTGAAGTGACCTTGGAAGGGGTGGCAAACACCATATCAGCTGAAAGAGCATCGGAAAGGATCCTCGAGATGTTGTTGGTTTTTAAAAATGTTGGCTTTCGATATTTATCAATTTTGTGGGGTACTCGATTGTGTGGCGAGGCTGGGGTTGCACGGTTCCTCGACCTTTGTTCTGGATGGACGTGGTGGTAGGTGATGCATTCCAGGGCGGAGACGAAGCACCAAAGACGGGTGATCATCCTGAAGTAGCCTTGAAAGGGGTGGCAAACAGCAGATCGGCTGAAGGCGCATCGGAAGGATCCTTGCGATGTTGATGGTTTTTAAAAATGCTGGCTTTCGAAATTTATCAGTTTCATGGGGTACTCGATGGTGTGGCGAGGTTGTGGGTGCGCGACTCCTCGACTTTGGTTGTGGATGGACGTGCTGTTAGGTGATGCCTTCCGGGGCGGAGCCAAAGCACCAAGAGACATGTGATCATCCTGAAGTGGCCTTGGAAGGGGTGGCCAACACCATATCTGCTGAAGGCGAATCGAAAAGGATCCTCGTGAGGTTGTTTGTTTCTAAAAATGTTGGCTTTCGATATTTATCAATTTCGTGGGGTACTCGAAGGTGTGGTGGGGCTATGGGTGCGCAGCTCCTCGACACTGATTGTGGATGGACATGATGTTAGGTGTTGCATTTCGGGGCGGAACCGAAGCACCAAGGGACAGGCGATCATCCTGAAGTGGCCTTGGAAGGGGTGGCAAACACCATATCGGCTGAATGCGCATCGAAAAAGATCCTCGCGATGTTGTTGGTTTTTGAAAATGATGGCTTTCGATATTTATCAATTTCGTGGGGGTACTCGAAGGTGTGGTGAGGCTGTGGGTGTGCCCCTCCTCGACCTTGGTTGTGGATGGGCGTGGTGTTAGGTGATGCCTTCCAGGGCGGAGCCGAAGCATCAAGAGACGGGTGATCGTCCTGAAGTGGCCTTGGAAGGGGTGCCAACACCATATCTACTGAAGGCGAATCGGAAAGGATCCTCGTGATGTTGTTGGTTTCTAAAAATGTTGGCTTTCGATATTTATCAATTTCGCGGGGTACTCAAAGGTGTGGTGGGGTTGTGGGTGCGCGGCTCCTCGACCCTGATTGTTGATGGACATGGTGTTAGGAGTTGCATTCCGGGGCGGACCCGAAGCACCAAGAGATAGGCGATCGTCCTGAAGTGGCCTTGGAAGGGGTGGCAAACACCATATTGGATGAATGCGCATCGGAAAGGATCCTCGCGATGTTGTTGGTTTTTGAAAATGATGGCTTTCGATATTTATCAATTTAGTGGGGTACTAGATTGTGTGGCGAGGCTGTGGGTGTGCGGTTCCTCGACCTTGGTTCTGCATGGACGTGGTGTTAGGTGAACCATTTCGGGGTGGAGCCGAAGCACCAAAGACTGGTGATCGTCCTGAAGTGGCCTTGGAAGGGGTACCAACACCAGATCGGCTGCAGGCGCATCGAAAAGGATCCTTTCGATGTTGCTGGTTTTAAAAAATACTGGCTTTCTATATTAATCAATTTCGTGGGGTACTCGATGGTGTGGCGAGGTTGTGGGTTTACATCTCCTCGACGTTGGTTGTGGATGGACGTGGGGTTAGGTGATGGCTTCTGGGGCGGACCCGAAGCACCAAGAGACAGGCGATCATCCTGAAGTGCCCTTGGAAGGGGTGGCAAACTCCATATCGGCTGAATGCTGATTGGAAAGAATCCTCGAGAAGTTGTTGGTGTTTGAAAATGATAGCTTTCGATATTTATTAATTTCGTGGGGTACTCGAAGGTGTGGTGTTGCTGTAGGTGTGCCACTCCTTGACCTTGGTTGTGGATGGGCTTGGTGTTAGGTGATGCTTTCCGGGGTGGAACCGAAGCAACAAGAGACTGGTGATCGTCCTGGAGTGGCCTTGGACGGGGTGGCAAATGCCAGTTCGACCGAAGGCACATCGGAAAGGTTCCTTGCGATGTTGTTGGTTTTTTAAAATGATAGCTTTCGATATTTATCAAACTCGTGGGGTACTCGAAGGTGTGGTGGGGCTGTGGGTGCGCGGCTCCTCGACCCTGACTGTGGATGGACATGGTGTGAGGTGATGCCTTCCGGGGCGGAACCGAAGCACCAAGAGACAGGCGATCTTCTTGAAGTGGGCTTGGAAGGGGTGGCAAACACTATATCGGCTGAATGCACATCGGAAAGGATCCTCGCGATGTTGTTGGTTTTTGAAAATGATGGCTTTCGATATTTATCAATTTCGTGGGGTACTCGAAGGTGTGGTGAGGTTGTGGGTGTGCCGCTCCTCGACCTTGGCTGTGGATGGGCGTGGTGTTAGGTGATGCCTTCCGGGGCTAAGCTGAAGCATCAAGTGACGGGTGATCGTCCTGAAGTGGCCTTGGAAGGGGTGGCAAACATCAGATCGGCTGAAGGCGCATCAAAAAGGATCCTCGAGATGTTGTTGGTTTTTTAAAATGTTGGCTTTCGATATTTATCAATTTTGTGGGGTACTCTATTGTGTGGCGAGGCTGTGGGTGCGCGATTCCTCGATTTTCTTTGTGGATGGACGTTGTGTTAGGTGATGCATTCTGGGGCGGAGCTGAAGCACCAAAGACGGGTGATCGTCCTGAAGTGGCATTGGAAGGGGTGGCAAACACCATATCTGCTGAATACGCATCGGAAAGGATCCTCGAGATGTTGTTGGTTTTTAAAAATGTTGGCTTTCAATATTTATCAATTTCATGGGGTACTCGATGGTATGGCGAGGTTGTCGGTGCGCGGCTCCTCGACATTGGTTGTGGATGGATGTGGTGTTAGGTGATACCTTCCGTGGCGGTGCCGAAGCACCAAGAGAAGGGTGATCATCCTGAAGTGGCCTTGGAAGTGGAGGCAGACACTAGATCGACTGAAGGCGCATTAGAAATGATCACCGTGATGTTGCTGGTTTTTAAAAATGTTGGCTTTCGATGTTTATCAATTTCGTGGGGTACTAGATGGTGTGGTGAGGCTCTGGGTGCGAGGCTCCTTGACATTTTCTGTGGATGGACGTGGTATTAGGTGATGCCTTCCGGGAAGGTGCCGGAGCACCCAGAGACGAGTGATTGCCCTGAAGTGGACTTGGAAGTGGTGGCAAACCCCGGATCGACTGAAGGAGCATCGGAAAGGATCCTTGCGATGTTGTTGGTTTTTAAAAATGTTGGCTTTTGATAGTTATCAATTTTGTGGGGTACTCGATGGTGTGGCGAGGCTGTGGGTGCGCGGCTCCTTGTCCTTGGTTGTGCATGGACGTGGTGTTAGGTGATGCCTTCCAGGGTGGAGCCGAAGCACCAAGAGACGGGTGATCATCCTGAAGTGGCAATAGAAGTGGTGGCAAACACCGGATCGACTGAAGGAGCATCGAAAAGGATCCTTGCGACGTTGTTGGTTTTTAAAAATGTTGGATTTCCATATTTATCAATTTCTGGGGGTACTCGATTGTGTGGCAAGGCTGTGGGTGCACGGTTCCTCAACCACGGTTGTGGATGGACGTGGTGTTAGGTGATGCCTTCTGGGGCGGAGCCGAAGCACCAATAGACGGGTGATCGTCCTGAAGTGGCATTGGAAGGGGTGGCAAACACCATATAGGCTGAAGGCGAATTGGAAAGGATCCTCGTGATGTTGTTTGTTTTTAAAAATGATGGCAATCGATATTTATCAATTTCGTGGGGTACTCGAAGGTGTGGTGTGGCTGTCGGTTCGCGGCTCCTCGACCCTGATTGTGGATGGACGTGGCGTTAGGTGATGCCTTCCGAGGCGGACCCGAAGCACCTAGAGACAGGCAATCATCCTTAAGTGGCCTTAGAAGGGGTGGCAAACACCATATCGGCTGAATGCGCATCTGAAAGGATCCACGCGATGTTGTTGGTACTCGATTGTGTGGCAAGGCTGTGGGTGCGCGGTTCCTCAACCACTGTTGTGGATGGATGTGGTGTTAGGTGATGCCTTCCGTGGCGGAGCGGAAGTACCAAGAGACAGGTGATCATCATAAAGTGGCCTTGGAAGGGGTGGCAAACACCAGATCGGCTGAAGGCGCATCGGAAAGGATCATCGAGATGTTTTTGGTTTTTGAAAATGATGGCTTTCGATATTTATCAATTTCGTGGGGTACTCGAAGGTATGGTGAGGCTGTGGGTGAGCCGCTCCTCGACCTTGGCTTTGGATGTGCATGGTGTTAGGTGATGCCTTCCGGGGCTGAGCTGAAGCATCAAGTGACGGGTGATCGTCCTGAAGTGGCCTTGGAAGGGGTGGCAAACATCAGATCGGCCGAAGGCGCATCAAAAAGGATCCTAGAGATGTTGTTGGTTTTTTAAAATGTTGGCTTTCGATAGTTATCAATTTTATGGGGTAGTCTATTGTGTGGCGAGGCTGTGGGTGCGCGGTTCCTCGACCTTGTTCGTGGATGTACGTTGTGTTAGGTGATGCATTCCAGGGCGGAGCTGAAGCACCAAAGATGGGCGATCGTCCTGTAGTGGCATTGGAAGGGGTGGCAAACACCATATCGGCTGAATACGCATCGAAAAGGATCCTCGAGATGTTGTTGGTTTTTAAAAATGTTGGCTTTCTATATTTATCAATTTCGTGGGGTACTCGATGGTGTGGCGAGGTTGTCGGTGCGCGGCTCCTCGACATTGGTCGTTGATGGATGTGGTGTTAGGTGATGCCTTTCGTGGCGGAGTCGAAGCACCAAGAGAAGGGTGATCATCCTGAAGTGGCCTTGGAAGGGGAGGCAAACACTAGATCGACTGAAGGCACATTAGAAACGATCACCATGATGTTGTTGGTTTTTAAAAATGTTGGCTTTCGATGTTTATCAATTTCGTGGGGTACTCGATGGTGTGGTGAGGCTGTGGGTACGAGGCTCCTTGACCTTTTCTGTGGATGGACGTGGTATTAGGTGATGCCTTCCGGGAAGGTGCCGGAGCACCTAGAGACGGGTGATTACCCTGAAGTGGGCTTGGAAGTGGTGGAAAACCCCGGATCGACTGAAGGCGCATCGGAAAGGTTCCTTGCGATGTTGTGGCGAGGTTGTGGGTGCGCGGCTCCTTGTCCATGGTTGTGCATGGACGTGGTGTTAGGTGATGCCTTCCGGGGCGGAGCTGAAGCACCAAGAGACGGGTGATCATCCTGAAGTGGCAATGGAAGTGGTGGCAAACACCGGATCGACTGAAGGAGCATCGAAAAGGATCCTTGCGACGTTGTTGGTTTTTAAAAATGTTGGATTTCCATATTTATCAATTTTTGGGGGTACTCAATTGTGTGGCAAGGTTGTGGGTGCGCGGTTCCTCAACCACGGTTGTGGATGGACGTGGTGTTAGGTGATGCCTTCCGGGGCGGTGCCGAAGCACCAAGAGACGGGTGATCATCCTGAAGTGGCCTTGGAAGGGGTGGCAAACACCATATAGGCTGAAGGTGAATTGGAAAGGATCCTCGTGATGTTGTTTGTTTTTAAAAATGATGGCAATCGATATTTATCAATTTCGTGGGGTACTCGAAGGTATGGTGGGGCTGTGGGTTCACGGCTCCTCGACCCTGATTGTGGATGGACGTGGCGTTAGGTGATGCCATCCGAGGCGGACCCGAAGCACCTAGAGACAGGCAATCATCCTTAAGTGGCCTTAGAAGGGGTGGCAAACACCATATCGGCTGAATGCGCATCGGAAAGGATCCACGCGATGTTGTTGGTACTCGATTGTGTGGCAAGGCTATGGGTGCGCGGTTCCTCAACCACGGTTGTGGATGGATGTGGTGTTAGGTGATGCCTTCCGTGGCGGAGCGGAAGTACCAAGAGACAGGTGATCATCATAAAGTGGCCTTGGAAGGGGTGGCAAACACCAGATCGGCTGAAGGCGCATCGGAAAGGATCATCGAGATGTTTTTGGTTTTTGAAAATGATGGCTTTCGATATTTATCAATTTCGTGGGGTACTTGAAGGTGCACTAGTGGAAAATATACATTAGACTGTAAAGGTTTACGTCAGTTAACCAAAAACTAGACGTTAAAAAGGGGGCGATGGCAGTTTTGTAAATATCAGACTTCATTAATTCACTGTTAACGTCATTTGTTTTAAGGACTGACGTTAAAAGTGAGGCAGTGGCAGTTTTGTAAATATGAAATCACTATTTGCGTCAGTTGTTTAATGAACTGACGTTAAAAGTGTTTTGCAAGAAATTATTAACACTTTTAACATCAGTTGTTTATAAAACTGACGTTAGAAGTGTGATTTTTACTTCAGTTAAATAAATAACTGACTTAAATAATCAACTCATTTCTATCTTTCTTTCGTTGTCATCCCCCTGTTGTCATTCTTAACGCAGATCATCACTCCATATAGTGCAGTTTATTTCTAATCTTTTTTTAAAAAAAGTTTATTTTTAATCTTAATTAATTAGCTTGAATTAGTAAATTAACAAATTCTTGTGCAAATTAAAATAAATAAACACTTAACATAAAACAAGTTATATATGTAAAATCAAATCGTATCTCATTGAAGTGATTCATAAGTTACAATTACATGTTTAAAAGATAAAAAATTTCCGCAAGATAGCACTAAAATATAAAAAAGTTTTTGCTTCAATATCATTTTCTTCTCAGTCCTGTCCTCAGAAACTCCAACATTGAATGGATCCCCTCCCTCATTTGAAGTCCTTGATGCTCCATCTGAATCCACAGTCACTTTGGATCCGTGGCAGAGTGAAGGGTGCACTCGATCTGTTTCAGCAATATTCTTGGAACAGCCACTTGGTTCCAAAGCTGAGGTTTTGGAACTGTGGCTGCTGATTCTCCAGAAGGATGATGGTGTGTGCAATTCACATAATGCGATTTACACACCCTTATCACCGATGTAATGCGATTTACACAACCTCAGAAGTTGTTTGACCATTAAGACAGAGACCTTTAAGTCTAGGTATAGGAAGAAAGAGTGATGAAGTTAATCTCCATGGCAGAGCCATATTGTGAAGCAGAAAAATTAAAGGAAGGAAGGAAGCTATTTATAGGAGTAGGGGCTGAAGTTACTAGGCGTCGTAAGTTGCTAAAAAATTAAATTGATCATTAAGAGCATTAGGTTCCAAGGCGCATTGGGAGTTGGCAGTCATATATTATAAACGTGCAGAAAAGAAAACGCCCGAAGGATTAGGAAGAAATAGACCTTTAAGTCTAGGTATAAACTTAGTGCTCATAAAGAGGATTATAGGTTACAATGTGCATGTGTAAGTAGCACAACAGTAATGGGTAATTTAGTAGCAGAGTAGTCAAAGGAATGAATGCTAGCTTTTGCAGAAACTTATACACTTTTAACGTCAGTTGTTGAATAAAAATGACGTTAAAAGTGTTTTTAAAATAAAAAATATTTATTTTTAACGTCAGTTGTTTATACAACTGACGTTAAAAGTGTGATTTTTACTTGATTAAATAAACAAGTGGCGTAAATAATCCTATATCCCTATCTGAAATGCCTTGTTGTCACTCTTATCACAGGTCTGTTAACGTCATTTTTTGAATAAAACTGAAGTTAATAGTGTTTTTAAAATAAAAAATATTTATTTTTAACGTCTGTTGTTTATACAATTGACGTTAAAAGTGTGATTTTTACTTCAGTTAAATAAAGAGTTGACGTAAATAATCCTATATCCCTAGCTATCTGAAATGCCCTGTTGTCACTCAATTAACACAGGTCTCAGAGCCATTTTGTGAAGGAATAGAAATATAGAGGAAAAGAAGAGGCAATATTACAGACTGATATAGAAGAATGTTACTTTATACAGAGACACAACACTTTTAACGTCAGTTGTATTCAACAACGGACGTTAAAAGTGTTTTTTTTTTAAAATATTAATATTTAACGTCAGTTTGTTAATAAAAGCGGCGTTAAAAAAAATTAATTGTAACGTCGATTGTTTAATACAACCGACGTTAAATGTTGTTTTATATAACGTTTACACCGCGCCTTCCGCACTTCGCTCCGTACGTACGTCTCTTTTCTCTTTTCATCACGCTCAACCCTAAATCACTCTCAACCCTCACTCTCACTCTCACCCCAAGAGAACCCTAATCGCGAGCTCATCTCCACCGCAACCACCGCGAGGGCTTCTTCGCCACCACCGTGAGGTACACTATTAACCCTAACTCTGTCTTTCCATTCATTCTTTGCAATAACTTGACGTACATCACTCTTTCCCCTTCCCGCGCACTAACTCTCCTTGTCCCTCTGCTCTCAGTAACCACATCGAACGTTGGCCACCACTCGAGCTCCCCTCCCCACCACCACGCGAGCACCTATTTCTGGTGAGTATTTAGGGCACATTTTTGTATTTTTGGTTTTGAGTGTATGTTGAAACTGTAGTCTCAGTAGTTGAAACTTGAAACCGTGAGTTTGAGTTGTTTGGAATGTACGTCTCTGTTTTTGGTTTTGAGTGCATGTTGCTCGCTTGGTTGATCTGTCACGGCGCGTGATGCTAATCACGGCTAGGCCGTGATCGATTACGCCCGTGATGGCATGGTCTGCATTCGATTGGCACGTTACGACCATGATGGACATCAACGCCAGGCCGTGACGATGCTTGGCAATTAATCTTTAAAAACTATAGTTTTCAATCTCCCGTATTGTCCTTATATTGGATATATATATGTTTTGTATATCTACAGGACCTATCTAGTTATGGATCGTAGTTGGATGGTTTGTAAGCGTACTAGTGCTGAGTATTTGAAGGGGGTGGGAGAATTTATAGAATTTGCTCAAAGGAATGTTCCTAATAGTAATGGAATGTTCTGTTGTCCTTGTGTCAAGTGTTTGAATATGAGGAAATGTACGGTGAAGGATATACGTACTCATTTGATTTGTGAAGGGATTTGCTTGAGTTATACAAGATGGATATGGCATGGTGATATGTTGTTGAGTAGTAATACGGCGAGTGTCTCCCAAAGTGAGGACGTTGACGTAGATATGGAGGATGATCGAGTAGAGGACATGATCCGTGATATTGGACAAGAATCTTTTCATCGAGCGCATGTGTATGATAGGTAGTGCGGTGATGCGGATAAACCTTTATATCCAGGGTGTACTACTCATACACGATTGTCGGCGGTGCTAAAATTGGTTTGTGTGAAGGCGAGAAATGGTTGGAGCGATAAAAGCTTCACGGAATTGCTTGAAGTGTTGAAAGACTTGCTTCCGGAGGACAACACATTACCTGACCGTAACTATGAGGCCAAGAAGGTATTGTGTCCTATGGGTATGGAGTATAAGAAGATACACACATGCCCCAATGATTGCATATTGTACACCGGTGTTCATGAAGACAAACACGATTGCCCCAAATGTGGGTTATCACAATACAAAGTGAAGGGTGGTGATGATGATGATGATGTTGATGATGTGAGAAAAAAGGGTCCTCCTACGAAGGTGTTGTGGTATCTTCCAATAATTCCAAGGTTCAAGCGATTGTTTGCCAATGCGAAAGATGCGAAGAATCTTAGATGGCATAATGATGAGAGGAAACGTGATGGAAAGGTTCGTCATCTTGCTGATTCTATTCAATGGAAGAATATCGATACAATGTTTCCGGATTTCGCCGATGAGCCAAGAAACCTAAGGCTTGGACTTGCTACGGATGGAATGAATCCTTATGGAAACATGAGTAGTATTCATAGTTCATGGCCTGTTCTGTTGGTGATTTACAACATGCCCCCTTGGTTGTGCATGAAGCGCAAATACATGATGTTGTCTATGATGATTTCGGGCCCAAAGCAACCGGGAAATGACTTAGATGTTTATCTAGGTCCCTTGATTGAAGACTTGAAAACGTTGTGGGTGGAAGGTGTTGATGTAGTTGATGGGTATTCTCATGAGACTTTCAAACTTCGTGCCATGTTATTTTGCACCATCAACGACTTTCCAGCATACGGTAACTTGTCCATAAGATGCAGTGTCAAGGGGCATAAAGCATGCCCTATATGTGAAGAAGGCACATGCTACACTCAGTTGCATCATGGAAAGAAGACGGTTTACCTTGGGCATCGGAGATTTCTTAGACGTGATCACCCATATCGTAAGATGAAAAAAGCTTTTAATGGATGCCAAGAGACAGTAGAAGCGCCGGCGGCCTTAATTGGAGAGCAGGTTTATCAGAGGGTAAAGGACATCGATGTTATATTCGGCAAGTCCAAAAAGAAAGGTAAAGCTGTTGAGAAAAACATATGGAAGAAGAGGTCGATATTCTTTGATCTTCTATACTGGCGCAAGCTTGATGTCAGACACTGCATTGATGTGATGCATGTGGAGAAAAATGTGTGTGATAGTGTGATCGGGATGCTTCTCAACATTCAGGGCAAGACAAAGGATGGTGTGAATGCTCGTCTCGACCTCGTTGCTATGGGTATACGAGAGCAGTTAGCTCCAGTTGTTGAGGATGGTAAGCGGACTTATTTTGCTGACAAAGATGTCATACTTTGTCAAAAAAAGAGAGACAAAGTTTCTGCGGGTGTCTTCAGGGCATCAAAGTTCCACATTGTTACTCTTCAAATATGAAGAGGCTTGTCTCTAGTGATCTAAAATTGGTTGGCTTGAAGTCTCATGATTGTCACATCTTGATGCAACAACTTCTGCCCGTTGCTATTCGTGGTATTGCTACAAAAAATGTGAGACATGCCATTACTCGGTTGTCCTCATTCTTCAATTCTATATGTAGCAAAGTCGTTGACCCCCGTATGTTGGATGACTTGGAAGTTGAGGCTGCTACAATCTTGTGCCAATTGGAGATGTATTTTCCTCCTTCCTTTTTTGACATAATGGTTCACTTAATTGTTCATTTGGTGAGGGAGATTAGATTATGTGGACCGGTTTTTCTGAGATGGATGTACCCAGTTGAGCGCTACATGAAGATCTTGAAAGGGTACGTGAAGAATCCTCATCGTCCGGAAGCATCTATTGTTCAAAGGTATGTTGCAGAAGAAGCTATTGAGTTTTGTTCGGACTACCTTCATAACACGGATCCTATAGGGGTTCCTAAGCCTCGGCATGATGAGATCAGATGTCAAGGTAAGGGTACACATGGCTTAAGAATTAATAGGAAGGATCGGGAGGAAGTGCTTCAAGAACATTTGTATGTATTGAACAACATCGAATGTGTTCAGCCTTTCTTATTTGAACATAAAAGAAAAGTCAATCAAGAAAACACTCGAATGAGCGAAAGGTGGTTGTTGAACAAGCATAACAAGACTTTCTTACCATGGTTCAAGGAAGAAATGCTTAAGGACGGTAGTACTGCTTTTGATGACGTAAAATGGCTAGCACGTGGGCCTAACTTCAACGTCATATGTTGGAGAGGATACGACATAAATAACTTTTCCTTTTATACAAAGGAACAAGATAACAAGAGTACCATGCAAAATAGCGGGGTTATGATCGTGGCCGAAGAAATGCACTTCTCTAGTGCAAAGGACACAAAACCCGTTACAGCACCGAGACCTTACTTTGGATATATTGAAGATATTTGGGTGCTCGATTACACTAAGCTTACGGTGCCGGTATTTAAATGTAAGTGGGTTGATAGTAACGGTGGTGTACAAACCGACGAATTGGGGTTCACATTGGTAGACCTCAACAAGTTAGGTCATATAAATGAGCCTTTCATAATGGCTTCCCAAGCAAAACAAGTGTTCTACATCACTGATCCTTCTAACAAAAGGTTGTCCGTGGTTCTCCAAGGAAAAAGCATGTATAATGGTAGTGATGAAAATGAAGATTCAAATCTTGATATTCTTGAGACTCCTTATTTTTCAACAAACATGCCTACTATAATCGAGGAGACACAGGTGGACGATGTACATGCCACTCGTGATGATCATCACGAAGGGATATTGATATAGGTAGTTTAAACTTAGTATACATTTATAACCTATATTAATAAATATAAATTGTTTTGAACAGGCATACATATGGATCATTGTTCCATTTTTCCTTTGCAATTCTGTAATGTGTGTGATATTCTGTGTTACTGGGATATTTATTGAATGCAGGGATGGCTTAGGGGAGTGATATTTTAAAACTGAATTTAAAAAAAAAAATACTATTAACGTCAGTTGTATCATACAACTGACGTAAAAAGTATTTTATAAAAATATACAGTACACTAATAACGTCAGTTGTTTATTACAACTGACGTTAAAATTAAGACCTTTAACGTCAGTTCTTTATAACAATTGACGTTAGTTTTAACAAAATTAACGTCGGTTATGTTAAAGAACTGACGTTAATTTTGACAAAATTAACGTCCGTTGTGTTAAAGAACCGACATTAATAGTGTTATATTTAACGTCAGTTCTCAACTGACGTTAAAAGTTTAACTTTTAACGTCAGCTGTATTTACGTCAGTCAGTATTCTGACGTAAAAAATCAATTTTAACTGACGTAAAAAGCACTTATTGCACTAGTGGTGTGGTGAGGCTGTGGGTGTGCCGCTCCTCGACCTTGGCTGTGGATGGATGAGGTTTTAGGTGTTGCCTTCCGGGGCATCCCGAAGCCCCAATAGACGGGTGATCGTCCTAAAGTGGCCTTGGAAGGGGTGGCAAACACCAGATCGACTTATGGCGGATCGGAAAGGATCCTCGTGATGTTGTTGGTTTTTAAAAATGTTGGCTTTCGATATTTATCGATTTCGTGGGGTACTCGATAGGTGTGGTGAGGATGTGGGTGCGAGGCTCCTTGACCTTTTCTATGGATGGTTGTGGTGTTAAGTGATGCCTTCCGGGGCGGAGCCGAAGCACCAAGAGACGGGTGATCGTCCAGAAGTGGCCTTGGAAGTGGTGGCAAACCCCGGATCGACTGAAGACGCATCGGAAAGGATCCTTGCGATGTTGGTTTTTAAAAACGTTGGCTTTTGATAGTTATCAATTTCGTGGGGTACTCGATGGTGTGGCGAGGTTGTGGGTGCGCGGCTCCTTGTCCTTGGTTGTGCATGGACGTGGTGTTAGGTGATGCCTTCCGGGGCGGAGCCGAAGCACCAAGAGACGGGTGATCATCCTGAAGTGGCAATGGAAGTGGTGGCAAACACCGGATCGACTGAAGGAGCATCGAAAAGGATCCTTGCGACGTTGTTGGATTTGAAAAATGTTGGATTTCCATATTTATCAATTTCTGGGGGTACTCGATTGTGTACCAAGATTGTGGGTGCGCGGTTCCTCAACCACGGTTGTGGATGGACGTGGTGTTAGGTGATGCCTTCCGGGGTGGAGCCGAAGCACCAAGAGACGGGTGATCGTCCTGAAATGGCCTTGGAAGGGGTGGGAAACACCATATAGGCTGAAGACGAATTGGAAAGGATCCTCGTGATGTTGTTTGTTTTTAAAAATGATGGCAATCGATATTTATCAATTTCGTGGGGTACTCGAAGGTGTGGTGGGGCTGTGGGTTCACGGCTCCTCGACCCTGATTGTGGATGGACGTGGCGTTAGGTGATGCCTTCCGAGGCGGACCCGAAGAACCAAGAGACAGGCAATCGTCCTTAAGTGGCCTTAGAAGGGGTGGTAAACACCATATCGGCTGAATGCGCATCGTAAAGGATCCTCGTGATGTTGTTGGTACTCGATTGTGTGGCAAGGCTGTGGGTGCGCGGTTCCTCAACCACGGTTGTGGATGTATGTGGTGTTAGGTGATGCATTCCGTGGCGGAGCTGAAGTACCAAGAGACGGGTGATCATCATGAAGTGGCCTTGGAAGGGGTGGCAAACACCAGATCAGCTGAAGGCGCATCGGAAAGGATCATCGAGATGTTGTTGGTTTTTGAAAATGATGGCTTTCGATATTTATCAATTTCGTGGCGTAATCGAAGGTGTGGTGAGGCTGTGGGTGTGCCGCTCCTCGACCCTAGCTGTGGATGTGCATGGTGTTAGGTGATGCCTTCTGGGGCTGAACTGAAACATCAAGTGACGGGTGATCGTCCTGAAGTGGCCTTGGAAGGGGTGACAAACATCAGATCGACTGATGACGCATCAAAAGGATCCTCGAGATGTTGTTGGTTTTTTAAAATGTTGGCTTTCGATATTTATCAATTTTGTGGGGTACTCTATTGTGTGGCGAGGTTGTGGGTGCGCGGTTCCTCGACCTTGTTTGTGGATGGACGTTGTGTTAGGTGATGCATTCCGGGGCGGAGCTGAAGCACCAAAGGCGGGTGATCATCCTGAAGTGGCATTGGAAGGGGTGGCAAACACCATATCGGTTGAATACGCATCGGAAAGGATCCTCAAGATGTTGTTGGTTTTTAAAAATGTTGGCTTTCTATATTTATCAATTTCGTGGGGTACTCGATGGTGTGGCGAGGTTGTTGGTGCGCGGATCCTCGACATTGGTTGTGGATGGATGTGGTGTTAGGTGATGCCTTCCGTGGCGAAGCCGAAGCACCAAGAGAAGGGTGATCATCCTAAAGTGACCTTGGAAGGGGAGGCAAACACCAGATCGACTGAAGGCACATCAGAAATGATCACCGTGATGTTGTTGGTTTTTAAAAATGTTGGCTTTCGATGTTTATCAATTTCGTGGGGTACTCGATGGTGTGGTGAGGTTGTGGGTGCGAGGCTCCTTGACCTTTTCTGTGGATGGACGTGGTATTAGGTGATGCCTTCCGGGAAGGTGCCGGAGCACCCAGAGATGGGTGATTGCCCTGAAGTGGGCTTGGAAGTGGTGGCAAACCCCGGATCGACTGAAGGCGCATCGGAAAGGATCCTTGCGATGTTGTTTGTTTTAAAAATGTTGGCTTTTGATAGTTATCAATTTCGTGGGGTACTCGATGGTGTGGCGAGGCTGTGGGTGCGCGGCTCCTTGTCCTTGGTTGTGGATGGACGTGGTGTTAGGTGATGCCTTCCGGGGTGGAGCCGAAGCACCAAGAGACGGGTGATCATCCTGAAGTGGCAATGGAAGTGGTGGCAAACACCGGATCGACTGAAGGATCATCGAAAAGGATCCCTGCGACGTTGTTGGTTTTTAAAAATGTTGGATTTCCATATTTATCAATTTATGGCGGTACTCGATTGTGTGGCAAGGCTGTGGGTGCGCGGTTCCTCAACCACGGTTGTGGATGGACGTGGTGTTAGGAGATGCCATCTGGGGCGGAGCCGAAGCACAAAGAGACGGGTGATCGTCCTGAAATGGCCTTGGAAGGGGTGGCAAACACCATATAGGCTGAAGGCGAATTGGAAAGGATCCTCGTGATGTTGTTGGTTTTTAAAAATGATGGCAATCGATATTTATCAATTTCGTGGGGTACTCGAAGGTGTGGTGTGGCTGTCGGCTCGCGGCTACTCGACACTGATTGTGGATGGACGTGGCGTTAGGTGATGCCTTTCGAGGCGGACCCGAAGCACCTAGAGACAGGCAATCGTCCTTAAGTGGCCTTAGATGGGGTGGCAAACACCATATCGACTGAATGCGCATCGGAAAGGATCCTCGCGATGTTATTGGTACTCGATTGTGTGGCAAGGCTGTGGGTGCGCGGTTCCTCAACCACGGTTGTGGATGGATGTGGTGTTAGGTGATGCCTTCCGTGGCGGAGCGGAAGTACCAAGAGACAGGTGATCATCATGAAGTGGCCTTGGAAGGGGTGGCAAACACCAGATCGGCTGAAGGCGCATCGGAAAAGATCATCGAGATGTTGTTGGTTTTTGAACATGATGGCTTTCTATATTTATCAATTTCGTGGGGTACTCGAAGGTTTGGTGAGGCTGTGGGTGTGCCGCTCCTCGACCTTGGCTGTGGATGTGCATAGTGTTAGGTGATGCTTTCTGGGGCTAAGCTGAAGCATCAAGTGACGGGTGATCGTCCTGAAGTGGCCTTGGAAGGGGTGGCAAACATCAGATCGGCTGAAGGTGCATCAAGAAGGATCCTCGAGATGTTGTTGGTTTTTTAAAATGTTGGCTTTCGATATTTATCAATTTTATGGGGTAGTCTTTTCTGTGGCGAGACTCTGGGTGCGTGGTTCCTCGACCTTGTTCGTGGATGTACGTTGTGTTAGGTGATGCATTCCGGGGCGGAGCTGAAGCACCAAAGATGGGCGATCGTCCTGAAGTGGCATTGGAAGGGGTGGCAAACACCATATCGGCTGAATACGCATCGGAAAGGATCCTCGAGATGTTGTTGGTTTTTAAAAATGTTGGCTCTCTATATTTATCAATTTCGTGGGATACTCGATGGTGTGGCGAGGTTGTCGGTGCGCGGCTCCTCGACATTGGTTGTTGATGGATGTGGTGTTAGGTGATGCCTTTCGTGGTGGAGTCGAAGCACCAAGAGAAGGGTGATCATCCTGAAGTGGCCTTGGAAGGGGAGGCAAACACTAGATCGACTGAAGGCACATTAGAAACGATTACCATGATGTTGTTGGTTTTTAAAAATGTTGGCTTTCAATGTTTATCAATTTCGTGGGGTACTCGATGGTGTGGTGAGGGTGTGGGTGCGAGGCTCCTTGACCTTTTCTGTGGATGGACGTGGTATTAGGTGATGCCTTCCGGGAAGGTTCCGGAGCACCCAGAGACGGGTGATTACCCTGGAGTGGGCTTGGAAGTGGTGGAAAACCCCGGATCGACTGAAGGCGCATCGGAAAGGATCCTTGCGATGTTGTTGGTTTGTAAAAATGTTGGCTTTTGTTAGTTATCAATTTCGTGGGGTACTCGATGGTGTGGCGAGGCTGTGGGTGCACACTCCTTGTCCTTGGTTGTGCATGGACGTGGTGTTAGGTGATGCCTTCCGGGGCGGAGCCGAAGCACCAAGAGACGGGTGATCATCCTGAAGTGGCAATGGAAGTGGTGGCAAACACCGGATCGACTGAAGGAGCATCTAAAAGGAACCTTGCGACGTTATTGGTTTTTAAAAATGTTGGATATCCATATTTATCAATTTTTGGGGGTACTCGATTGTGTGGCAAGGCTGTAGGTGCACGGTTCCTCAACCACGGTTGTGGATGGACGTGGTGTTAGGTGATGCCTTCCGGGGCGGAGCCGAAACACCAAGAGACGGGTGATCGTCCTGAACTGGACTTGGAAGGGGTGGCAAACACCATATAGGCTGAAGGCGAATTGGAAAGGATCCTCGTGATGTTGTTTGTTTTTAAAAATGATGGCAATCGATATTTATCAATTTCGTGGTGTACTCGAAGGTGTGGTGGGGCTGTGGGTTCGCGACTCCTCGACCCTGATTGTGGGTGGGCGTGGCGTTAGGTGATGCCTTCCGAGGCGGACCCGAAGCACCAAGAGACAGGCAATCATCCTTAAGAGACCTTAGAAGGGGTGGTAAACACCATATCGACTGAATGCGCATAGTAAAGGATCCTCGCGATGTTGTTGGTACTCGATTGTGTGGCAAGGTTGTGGGTGCGCGGTTCCTCAACCACGGTTGTGGATGGATGTGGTGTTAGGTGATGCCTTCCGTGGCGGAGCGGAAGTACCAAGAGACAGGTGATCATCATGAAGTGGCCTTGGAAGGGGTGGCAAACACCAGATCGGCTGAAGGCGCATCGGAAAGGATCATCGAGATGTTGTTGGTTTTTGAAAATGATGGCTTTCGATATTTATCAATTTCGTGGGGTACTCGAAGGTGTGGTGAGGCTGTGGGTGTGTCGCTCCTCGACGTTGGCTGTGGATGGACGAGGTTTTAGGTGTTGCCTTCCAGGGCGTACCCAAAGCCCCAAAAGACGGGTGTTCGTCCTAAAGTGTCCTTGGAAGGGGTGGCAAACACCAGATCGACAGAAGGCGAATCGGAAAGGATCCTCGTGATGTTGTTGGTTTTTAAAAATGTTGGCTTTAGATATTTATCGATTTCATGGGGTACTCGATAGTGTGGTGAGGACGTGGGTGCGCGGCTCCTTGACCTTTTGTATGGATGGTTGTGGTGTTATGCGATGCCTTCCGGGGCGGAGCCGAAGCACCAAGAGACGGGTGATCGTCCAGAAGTGGCCTTGGAAGTGGTGGCAAACACCGGATCGACTGAAAGCGCATCGGAAAGGTTTCTTACAATGTTGTTGGTTTTTAAAATGTTGGCTTTCGATATTTACCAATTTCGTGGGATACTCGATGGTGTGGCGAGAATATGGGTGCACGGCTCCTCGACCTTGGTTGTGGATGGACGTAGTGTTAGGTGATGCCTTCCGGGTTGGAGACGAAGCACCAAGAGATGGCTGATCGTACTAAAGTGGCCTTGGAAGGGGTGGCAAATACCAGATCCTCGGAAAGCGCATTGGAAAAGAACCTCATGATGTTGTTGGTTTTTAAAAATGTTGGCTTTCGATATTTATCAATATTGTGGAGTACTTGATGGTGTGCGAGACTGTGGGTGTGCGGCTCCTCGACCTTGGTTGTTGATGGATGTGGTGTAAGGTGATTCCTTCCGGGGTGGAGCTGAAGCACTAAGAGACGGGTGATCGTCCTAAAGTTGCCTTGGAAGGGTTGGCAAACACCAGATCGGCTGAAGGCGTATCGGAAAGGATCCTCGTGATATTATTGGTTTTTAAAAATGTTATCTTTCGATATTTATCAATTTTGTGGGGTACTCGAAAGTGCGGTGAGGTTGTGGGTGTGCTGCTCCTCGACCTTGGTTGTGGATGTTTGTGGTGTTAGGTGATGCCTTCCGGGGCTGAGCTGAAGCATCAAGTGACGGGTGATCGTCCTGAAGTGGCCTTGGAAGGGGTGGCAAACACCAAATCGGCTGAAGGAGCATCAAAAAGGATCCTCGAGATGTTGTTGATTTTTTAAAATGTTGGCTTTCGATATTTATCAGTTTTGTGGGGTAGTCTATTGTGTGGCGAGGATGTGGTTGCGTGGTTCCTCAACCTTGTTCGTGGATGTACGTTGTGTTAGGTGATGCATTCCGGGGCGGAGCTGAAGCACCAAAGACGGGTGATCGTCCTGAAGTGGCATTGGAAGGGGTGGTAAACACCATATCGACTGAATACGCATCGGAAAGGATCCTCGAGATGTTGTTGGTTTTTAAAAATGTTGGCTCTCTATATTTATCAATTTCATGGTGTACTCGATGGTGTGGCGAGGTTGTCGGTGCGCAGCTCCTCGACATTGGTTGTTGATGGATGTGGTGTTAGGTGATGCCTTTCGTGGCGGAGTCGAAGCACCAAGAGAAGGGTGATCATCCTGAAGTGGCCTTGGAAGGGGAGGCAACCAATAGATCGACTGAAGGCACATTAGAAACGATTACCATGATGTTGTTCGTTTTTAAAAATGTTGGCTTTCGATGTTTATCAATTTCGTGGGGTACTCGATGGTGTGGTGAGGCTGTGGGTGCGAGGCTCCTTGACCTTTTCTGTGGATGGACGTGGTATTAGGTGATGCCTTCCGGGAAGGTGTCGGAGCACCCAGAGACGGGTGATTGCCCTGAAGTGGGCTTGGAAGTGGTGGCAAACCCCGGATCGACTGAAGGAGAATCGGAAAGGATCCTTGCGATGTTATTGGTTTTTAAAAATGATGGCTTTTGATAGTTATCAATTTCGTGGGGTACTCGAAGGTGTGGCAAGGCTGTGGGTGCGCGGCTCCTTGTCCTTGGTTGTGCATGGACGTAGTGTTAGGTGATGACTTCCAGGGTGGAGCCGAAGCACCAAGAGACGGGTGATCATCCTGAAGTGGCAATGGAAGTGGTTGCAAACACCGGATCGACTAAAGGAGCATCGAAAAGGATCCTTATGACGTTGTTGGTTTTTAAAAATGTTGGATTTCCATATTTATCAATTTCTGGGGGTACTCGATTGTGTGGCAAGGCTGTGGGTGCGCGGTTCCTCAACCACGATTGTGGATGGACGTGGTGTTAGGTGATGCCTTCCGGGGCGGAGCCGAAGCACCAAGAGACGGGTGATCGTCCTGAAATGGCCTTGGAAGGGGTGGCAAACACCATATAGGCTGAAGGCGAATTGGAAAGGATCCTTGTGATGTTGTTTGTTTTTAAAAATGGTGGCAATCGATATTTATCAATTTCGTGGGGTACTCAAAGGTGTGGTGGGGCTGGGAGTTCGCGGCTCCTCGACCCTGATTGTGGATGGACGTGGCGTTAGGTGATGCCTTCCGAGGCGGACCCGAAGCACCAAGAGACAGGCAATCGTCCTTAAGTGGCCTTAGAAGGGGTGGTAAACACCATATCAGATGAATGCGCAACGAAAAGGATCCTCGCGATGTTGTTGGTACTCGATTGTGTGGCAACGCTGTGGGTGCGCGGTTCCTCAACCACGGTTGTGGATGGATGTGGTGTTAGGTGATGCATTCCGTGGCGGAGCTGAAGTACCAAGAGACGGGTGATCATCATGAAGTGGCCTTGGAAGGGGTGGCAAACACCAGATCGGCTGAAGGCGCATCAGAAAGGATCATCGAGATGTTGTTGGTTTTTGAAAATGATGGCTTTCGATATTTATCAATTTCGTGGGGTCATCGAAGGTGTGGTGAGTCTGTGGGTGTGCCGCTCCTCGACCTTGGTTGTGGATGTGCATGGTGTTAGGTGATGCCTTCCGGGGCGGAGCCGAAGCACCAAGAGACGGGTGATCGTCCTGAAATGGCCCTAGATGGGGTGGCAAACACCATATAGGCTGAAGGCGAATTGGAAAGGATCCTCGTGATGTTGTTTGTTTTTAAAAACGATGGCAATCGATATTTATCAATTTCGTGGGGTACTCGAAGGTGTGGTGGGGCTATGGGTTTGCAGCTCCTTGACCCTGATTGTGGATGGACGTGGTGTTAGGTGATGCCTTCCGAGGCGGACCCGAAGCACCAAGAGACAGGCAATCGTCCTTAAGTGGCCTTAGAAGGGGTGGTAAACACCATATCGACTGAATGCGCATCGGAAAGGATCCTCGCGATGTTGTTGGTACTCGATTGTGTGGCAAGGCTGTGGGTGCGTGGTTCCTCTACCACGGTTGTGGATGGATATGGTGTTAGGTGATGCCTTCCGTGACGGAGCGGAAGTACCAAGAGATGGGTGATCATCCTGAAGTGGCCTTGGAAGGGGTGGCAAACACCAGATCGGCTGAAGGCGCATCGGAAAGGATCATCGAGATGTTGTTGGTTTTTGAAAGTGATGGCTTTCGATATTTATCAATTTTGTGGGGTACTCGAAGGTGTGGTGAGGCTGTGGGTGTGCCACTCCTCGACCTTGGCTGTGGATGTTTGTGGTGTTAGGTGATGCCTTCCGGGGCTGAGCTGAAGCATCAAGTGACGGGTGATCGTCCTGAAGTGGCCTTGGAAGGGGTGGCAAACATCAGATCGGCTGACGGCGCATCAAAAAGAATCCTCGAGATGTTGTTGGTTTTTTAAAATGCTAGCTTTCGATATTTATCAATTTTGTGGGGTACTCTATTGTGTGGCGAGGCTGTGGGTGCGCGGTTCCTCGACCTTGTCTGTGGATGTACGTTGTGTTAGGTGATGCATTCCGGGGCGGAGCTGAAGCACCAAAGACGGGTGATCGGTCTGAAGTGGCATTAGAAGGGGTGGCAAACACCATATCGGCTGAACACTCATCGGAAAGGATCCTCGAGATGTTGTTGGTTTTTAAAAATGTTGGCTTTCTATATTTATCAATTTCGTGGGGTACTCGATGGTGTGGCGAGGTTGTCGGTGCACGGTTCCTTGACATTGGTTGTGGATGGATGTGGTGTTAGGTGATGCCTTTCGTGGCGGAGCCGAAGCACCAAGAGAAGGGTGATCATCCTGAAGTGGCCGTGGAAGGGGAGGCAAACACTAGATCGACTGAAGGCGCATCAGAAACGATCACCGTGATGTTGTTGGTTTTTAAAAATGTTGGCTTTCGATGTTTATCAATTTCGTGGGGTACTCGATGGTGTTGTGAGGATCTGGGTGCGAGGCTCCTTGACCTTTTCTGTGGATGGACGTGGTATTAGGTGATGCCTTCCGGGAAGGTGTCGGAGCACCCAGAGACGGGTGATTGCCCTGAAGTGGGCTTGGAAGTGGTGGCAAACCCCGGATCGACTGAAGGAGAATCGGAAAGGATCCTTGCGATGTTATTGGTTTTTAAAAATGATGGCTTTTGATAGTTATCAATTTCGTGGGGTACTCGAAGGTGTGGCAAGGCTGTGGGTGCGCGGCTCCTTGTCCTTGGTTGTGCATGGACGTAGTGTTAGGTGATGACTTCCAGGGTGGAGCCGAAGCACCAAGAGACGGGTGATCATCCTGAAGTGGCAATGGAAGTGGTTGCAAACACCGGATCGACTAAAGGAGCATCGAAAAGGATCCTTATGACGTTGTTGGTTTTTAAAAATGTTGGATTTCCATATTTATCAATTTCTGGGGGTACTCGATTGTGTGGCAAGGCTGTGGGTGCGCGGTTCCTCAACCACGATTGTGGATGGACGTGGTGTTAGGTGATGCCTTCCGGGGCGGAGCCGAAGCACCAAGAGACGGGTGATCGTCCTGAAATGGCCTTGGAAGGGGTGGCAAACACCATATAGGCTGAAGGCGAATTGGAAAGGATCCTTGTGATGTTGTTTGTTTTTAAAAATGGTGGCAATCGATATTTATCAATTTCGTGGGGTACTCAAAGGTGTGGTGGGGCTGGGAGTTCGCGGCTCCTCGACCCTGATTGTGGATGGACGTGGCGTTAGGTGATGCCTTCCGAGGCGGACCCGAAGCACCAAGAGACAGGCAATCGTCCTTAAGTGGCCTTAGAAGGGGTGGTAAACACCATATCAGATGAATGCGCAACGAAAAGGATCCTCGCGATGTTGTTGGTACTCGATTGTGCGGCAACGCTGTGGGTGCGCGGTTCCTCAACCACGGTTGTGGATGGATGTGGTGTTAGGTGATGCATTCCGTGGCGGAGCTGAAGTACCAAGAGACGGGTGATCATCATGAAGTGGCCTTGGAAGGGGTGGCAAACACCAGATCGGCTGAAGGCGCATCAGAAAGGATCATCGAGATGTTGTTGGTTTTTGAAAATGATGGCTTTCGATATTTATCAATTTCGTGGGGTCATCGAAGGTGTGGTGAGTCTGTGGGTGTGCCGCTCCTCGACCTTGGTTGTGGATGTGCATGGTGTTAGGTGATGCCTTCCGGGGCGGAGCCGAAGCACCAAGAGACGGGTGATCGTCCTGAAATGGCCCTAGATGGGGTGGCAAACACCATATAGGTGAAGGCGGGTGGAAAGGATCCTCGTGATGTTGTTTG
>CM061069.1:3619677-3734232 GCA_030762895.1 Sophora flavescens | reverse complement strand
TGGCTTTCAATATTTTTCAATTTCGTGGGGTACTCGATGGTGTGGTGAGGCTGTGAGTGTACGGATCCTCGACCTTGGTTGTTGATGGACGTGGTGTTAGGTGATGCATCCGGGGCAGAGACGAAGCACCAAGAGATGGGTGATTGTCCTGAAGTGGCCTTGGAAGGGGTGGGAAATACCAGATCGGCAGAAAGTGCATCGAAAAAGATCCTCATGATGTTGTTGGTTTTTAATAATGTTGGCTTTCGATATTTATCAATATTGTGGGGTAATCGATGGTGTGGTGAGGATGTGGGTGTGCGGCTCCTCGACCTTGGATGTGGATGGACGTGGTGTTAGGTGATGCCTTTCGGGGTGGAGCCGAAACACTAAGAGATGGGTGATCATCCTAAAGTGGCCTTGGAAGTGGTGGCAAATACCGGATCAACTGAAGGTGCATCGGAAAGCATCCTCGTGATGTATTTGGTTATTGAAAATGTTGGCTTTCGTTATTTATCAATTTTGTGGGGTACTCGATGGTGTGGTGAGGTTGTGGATGTGCGGATCCTCGACCTTGACTGTGGATGGACGTGGTGTTAGGTGATGCCTTCCGGGGCAGAGCCGAAGCTCCAAGAGATGGGTGATCGTCCTAAAGTGGCCTTGGAAGTGGTGCCAAACACCGGATCGACTGAAGGCGCATCCGAAAAGATCGTCCTGATGTTGTTGGTTTTTAAAAGTATTGGATTTCGATATTTATCAATTTCGTTGGGTACTCGATGGTGTGGCGTGGCTGTGGGTGCGCGGCTTCTCGACTTTCGTTGTGGATGGACGTGGTGTTAGGCGATGCCTTCCGGGGCGGAACCGAAGCACCAAGAGATGGGTCATCGTCCTGAAGTGGCCTTGGAAGGGGTGGCAAACTCCAGATCGCATGAAGGCTCATCGGAAAGGATCCTTACGATGTTGTTGGTTTTTAAAAATATTGGCTTTCGATATTTATCAATTTCGTGGGGTACTCGATGGTGTGGCGAGGTTGTGGGTGCGCGGCTCCTAGACCTTGGTTGTGGAAGGACGTGGTGTTAGTAGATGCCTTCCTAGGTGGAGCCGAAGCACCAAGACACGGGTGATCGACCTGAAGTGGCCTTGGATGGGGTGGCAAACACCGGATCGACTAAAGGCGCATCGGAAAGAATCCTTGCGATGTTGTTGGTTTTTAAAAATGTTGGCTTTCGATAATTATCAATTTTGTGGGGTACTTGATAGTGTGGTGAGGTTGTGGATGTGCGGATCCTCGACTTTGGCTGTGGATGACCGTGGTGTTGGGTGATGCCTTCCGGGGAGGAGCCGAACCACCAAGAGACGGGTGATCGTCCTGAAGTGGCCTTGCAAGTGGTGGCAAACACCGGATCAACTGAAGGCGCATCGGAAAAGATCCTCGTGATGTTGTTGGTTTTTAAAAATATTGGTTTTCGATATTTATCAATTTCGTGGGGTACTCGATGGTGTGGCGTGGCTGTGGGTGCGCGACTTCTCGACTTTCTTTGTGGATGGACGTTGTGTTAGGTAATGCTTTCCGGGGCGGAACCGAAGCACCAAGAGATGGATCATCATCCTGAAGTGGCCTTGGAAGGGGTGTCAAACTCCCGATCGCCTGAAGGCGCATCGGAAAGGATCCTTGCGATGTTGTTGGTTTTTAAAAATGCAGGCTTTCAATATTTATCAATTTCGTGGGGTACTCGATGGTGTGGCGAGGTTGTGAGTTCGCGGTTCCTCGACCTTGGTTTTGAAAGGACGTGGTGTTAGTAGATGCCTTCCGGGGTGGAGCCGAAGCACCAAGACACGGGTTATCATCTTGAAGTGGCCTTGGATGGGGTGGCAAACATCAGATCGGCTGAAGGCGCATCGGAAATGATCATCGTGATGTTGTTGGTTTTTAAAAATATTGACTTTCGATATTTATCAATTTCGTGGGGTACTCGATGGTTTCGCGAGGTTGTGAGTGCACGACTTCTCAATTTTCGTTATGGATGGTCGTGGTGTTAGGTGTTGCCTTCCGGGGCGAGACCGAAGCACGAAGAGACGGGTCATCGTCCTGAAGTGGCCTTGGAAAGGGTGGCAACACCAGATCACCTGAAGCCTCATCGGAAAGGATCCTCGTGATGATGTTGGTTTTTAAAATGTTGCTTTCGATATTTATCAACTTCGTGGGGTACTAGACGTTGTGGCGAGGTTGTGGGTGCGCTGCTCCTCGACCTTGGTTGTGGATGGATTGGTGTTAGGTGATGCCTTCCGGGGCGGAACCGAAGCACCAAGAGAAGGGTCATCGTCCTGAAGTGGCCTTGGAAGGGGTGGCAAACTCCAGAAACCTGAAGGCGCATCGGAAAGGATCCTTGCGATGTTGTTGGTTTTAAAAATGTTGGCTTTTGATATCTATCAATTTCGTGGGGTACTCGATGGTGTGGCGAGGTTGCGGGTGCGCGGCTCCTCGACCTTGGTTGTGGAAGGACGTGGTGTTAGTAGATGCCTTCCGGGGTGGAACCAAAGCACCAAGGCACGGGTGATCGTCCTGAAGTGGCCTTGGATGGGGTGGCAAACACCAGATCGACTGAAGGCGCATCGGAGAAGATCCTCGTGATGTTGTTGGTTTTTTAAAATATTGGCTTTCGATATTTATCAATTTCGTGGGGTACTCGATAGTGAGGTGAGGCTGTGGGGGCGCGGCTCTTCGACCTTTTCTGTGGATGGATGTGGTGTTAGGTGATGCCTTCGAGGGCGTACACCAAGAGACGTGTGATCGTCCTGAAGTGGCGTTGGAAGTGGTGGCAAACACCGGATCGACTGAAGGCGCATGGGAATGGATCCTCGAGATGCTGTTGGTTTTTAAAAATGTTGGCTTTCGATATTTATCAATTTCGTGGGGTACTCGATGGTGTGGCGAGGTTGTGGGTACGCGGCTCCTCTACCTTGGTTGTGGAAGGACATGGTGTTAGTAGATGCCTTCCTGGGCGTAGCCGAAGCACCAAGACACGGGTGATCGTCTTGAAGTGGCCTTGGATGGGGTGCCAAACACCAGATCTCCTGAAGGGGCATCGAAAATGATCCTCGTGATGTTGTTGGTTTTTAAAAATATTGGCTTTCGATATTTATTAATTTCGTGGGGTACTCGATGGTATTTCCAGGCTGTGGGTGCGCGGCTTCTCGACTTTCGATGTGGATCGATTGGTGTTAGGTGATACCTTCCAGGGCAGAACCAAAGCACCAATAGACAGGTCATTGTCCTGAAGTGGCCTTGGAAGGGGTGGCAAACTCCAGATCACCTGAAGGCGCATCGGAAAGGATTCTTGCTATGTTGTTGGTTTTTAAAAATGTTGGCTTTCGGTAGTTATCAATTTCGTTGGGTACTCGATGGTGTGGAGTGGATGTGGGTGCGCCGTTCCTCGACCTTGGTTGTGGAAGGACGTGGTGTTAGAAGTGCCTTCCGGGGCGGAACCGATGCACCAAGGAACGGGTGATCGTCCTGAAGTGGCCTTGGATGGGGTGGCAAACACCAGATCGACTGAAGGCGCATCGGAAAAGATCCTCGTGATGTTGTTGTTTTTTAAAAATATTATCTTTCGATATTTATCAATTTCGTGGGCTACTCGATGGTGTGGCGAGACTGTTGGAGCGCCGCTTCTCGACCTTCGTTGTGGATGGACGTGGTGCTAGGTGATGCCTTCCGGGGCGGAACCGAAGCACCAATAGACGGGTGATCGTCCTGAAGTGGCCTTGGAAGGGGTGGCAAACTCCAAATCGCCTGAAGGCGCATTGGGCAGGATCCTTGCGATGTTGTTGGTTTTTAAAAATGTTGGCTTTCGATATTTATCAATTTCGTGGGGAACTCGATGGTGTGGCGAGGTTGTAGGTTCGCGGCTCCTCGACCTTGGTTGTGGAAGGACGTGGTGATAGTAGATACCTTCCTGGGTGGAGCCGAAGCACCAAGACACGGGTGATCGACCTGAAGTGGCCTTGGATGGGGTGGCAAACACCGGATCGCCTGTAGGGGCATCGAAAATGATCCTCGTGATGTTGTTGGTTTTTAAAAATATTGGTTGTCTATATTTTTGAATTTGTGGCGTACTCGATGGTGTGGCCAGGCTGTGGGTGCGCGGCTCCTCAACCTTTTGTGGATGGACGTGGTGTTAGATGATGCATTCCGGAGCGGAGCCGAACCACCAAGAGACGGGTGATCATCCTGAAGTGGCCTTGGAAGTGGTGGTAAACACTGGATCAACTGAATGCCCATCGGAAATGATCCTCGTGATGTTGTTGGTTTTTAAAAATATAGGCTTTCGATATATATCAATTTCGTGGGGTACTCGATGGTGTGGCGAGGCTGTGTGTGCGCGGCTTCTCCACTTTCGTTTTGGATGGACGTGGTGTTAGGTGATGCTTTCCAGGGCGGAAACGAAGTACCAAGAGACGGGTCATCGTCCTGAAGTGGCCTTAGAAGGGGTGGCAAACACAAGATCGCCTGAAGGCTCATCGGAAAGGATCCTTCTGATGTTGTTGGTTTTTAAAAATGTTGGCTTTCGATATTTATCAATTTCGTGGGGTACTCGATGGTGTGGCGAGGCTGTGGGTGCGCGGCTTCTCGACTTTCGTTGTGGATGGACGTGGTGTTAGGTGATGCCTTCCGGGGCGGAACCGAAGCACCAAGAGACGGGTGATCGACCTGAAGTGGCCTTGGAAGAGGTGGCAAACTCCAGATCGCCTGAAGACGCATCGGAAAGAATCCTCGTGATGCTACTGGTTTTTAAAAATGTTGGCTTTCGATATTTATCAATTTCCTGGGGTACTCGATGGTGTGGCGAGGTTGTGGGTGTGCGACTCCTATTCCTTGGTTGTGGAACGACATGGTGTTAGTAGATGCCTTCCGGGGCGGAGCCGAAGCACCGAGGCACGTGTGATCGTCCTGAAGTGGCCTTGGATGGGGTTGCAAACCCCAGATCGACTGAAGGCGCATCGGAAAAGATCCTCGTGATGTTGTTGGTTTTTAAAAATATTGGCTTTCGATATTTATCAATTTCATGGGGTAAACGATGGTGTGGCGAGGATGTGGGTGCGCGGCTTGTCGACTTTCGTTGTGGATGGACGTGGTGCTAGGTGATGCCTTCTGGGGTGGAGTCGAAGCATCAAGGGACGGGTCATTTCCCTGATGTGGCCTTGGAAGGGGTGGCAAACTCCAGATCGCCTGAAGGCGCATCAGAAAGGATCCTTACGATGTTGTTGGTTTTTAAAAATGTTGGATTTCGATAATTATCAATTTCGTGGGGTACTCGTTGGTGTGGCGAGGTTGTGGGTGCGCGGCTCCTCGACCTTGGTTGTGGAAGGATGTGGTGTCAGTAGATGCCTTCCGGGGCGGAGCCGAAGTACCAAGACACGGGTGATCGTTCTGAAGTGGCCGTGGATGGGGTGGCAAACACCCGATCGGCAGAAGGCGAATCGGAAAGGATCCTCGTGATGTTGTTGGTTTTTAAAAATGTTGGCTTTCGATATTTATCATTTTCGTGGGGTACTCGATAGTGAGGTGAGGCTGTGGGGGCGCGGATCCTCCACCTTTTCTGTGGATGGATGTGGTGTTAGGTGATGCCATCCGGGGCGGAGCCAAACCACCAAGAGACGGGTGATCGTCCTGAAATTTCCTTTGAAGTGGTGGCAAATACTGGATTGACTGATGGCGCATCGGAAAAGATCCTTGCGATGTTGTTGGTTTTTAAAAATGTTGGCTTTCGATATTTATCAATTTTGTGGGGTACTTGATGGTGTGGTGAGGTTGTGGATGTACGGATCCTCGACGTTGGCCATGGACGTGGTGTTAGGTGATGCCTTTCGGGGCGGAGCCGAACCACCAAAAGACGGGTGATCGTCCTGAAGTGGCCATGCAAGTAGTGGCAAACACTGGATCGACTGAAGGAGCATCGAAAAATATCCTCGTGATGTTGTCGGTTTTAAAAATATTGGCTTTTGATGTTTATCAATATCGTGGGGTACTGGATGGTGTGGCGAGGCTGTGGGTGCGCGCTTCTTGACTCTCGTTGTGGATGGACGTGGTGTTAGGTGATGCCTTCCGGGGCGGAACCGAAGCATCAAGAGACGGGCCATCACCCTGAAGTGGCCTTGGAAGGGGTGTCAAACTCCAGATCGCCTGAAGGCGCTTCGAAAAGGATCCTTGAGATGTTGTTGGTTTTTAAAAATATTGGCATTCGATATTTATCAATTTCGTGGGGTACTCGATGGGGTGGCGAGGCCGTGGGTGCGCGGCTTCTCGACCTTCGTTGTGGATGGACGTGGTGTTAGGTGATGCCTTCTATGGCAGAACCGAAGTACCAAGAGACGGGTCATCGTCCTGAAGTGGCCTTGGATGGGGTGGTAAACTCAAGATCGGCTAAAGGGGCTTCGGAAATTATCATTGTGATGTTGTTGGTTTTTTAAAATATTGGCTTTCGATATTTATCAATTTCGTGGGGTATTCGATGGTGTGGCGAGGCTGTGGGTGTGCGGCTTCTCGACTTTCGTTGTGGATGAACATGGTGTTAGGTGATGCATTTCGGGGCGAAACCGAAGCACGAAGAGACGGGTCATCGTCCTGAAGTGGCCTTGGAAGGGGTGGCAAACTCCAGATCGCCTGAAGGCGCTTCGAAAAGGATCCTTGCGATGTTATTGGTTTTTAAAAATATTGGCTTTCGATATTTATCAATTTCGTGGGGTACTCGATGGTGTGGCGAGGTTGTAGGTGCGCGGCTCCTCGACCTTGGTTGTGGAAGGACGTGGTGTTAGTAGTTGCCTTCCGGGGCGCAGCCGAAGCACCAAGACACGGGTGATCGTCCCGAGGTGGCCTTGGATGGGGAGGCAAACACCAGATCGCCTGAAGGGGCATCGGAAATGATCCTCGTGATGTTGTTGGTTTTTAAAAATATTGGTTGTCGATATTTTTCAATTTTTGGGGTACTCAATGGTGTGGCCAGGCAGTGGGTGCGCGACTCCACAACCTTTTCTATGGATGGACGTGGTGTTAGATGATGCATTCGGGGGCAGAGCCGAACCACCAAGAGACGGGTGATCCTCCTGAAGTGGCCTTGGAAGTGGTGGTAAACATCGGATATCCTGAAGGTGCATCGGAAATGATCCTCGTGATGTTGTTGGTTTTTTAAAATATTGGCTTTCGATATTTATCAATTTCGTGGAGTACTCGATGGTGTGGCGAGGCTGTGTGTGCGCGGCTTCTCCACTTTCGTTGTGGATGGACGTGGTTTTAGGTGATGCCTTCCAGGGTGGAACCAAAGTACCAAGAGACGGGTCATCGTCCTGAAGTGGCCTTGGAAGGGGTGGCGAACACAAGATCGCCTGAAGGCACATCGAAAAGGATCCTTCCGATGTTGTTGGTTATTAAAAATGTTGGATTTCGATATTTATCAATTTCGTGGGGTACTAGATGGTGTGGCGAGACTGTGTATGCGCGGCTTCTCAACTTTCGTTGTGGATGGACGTGGTGTTAGGTGATCCTTTCGTGGCAGAACCGAAGCACCAAGAGATGGGTCATCGTCCTGAAGTGGCCTTGGAAGAGGTGGGAAACTCCAGATCGCCTGAAGGCGCATCGGAAAGGATCCTTGCGATGTTGTTGGTTTTTAAAAATGTTGGCTTACGATACTATCAATTTTGTGGGGTACAAGATGGTGAGGCGAGGTTGTGGGTGCGTGGCTACTCGACCTTTGTTGTGGAAGGACGTGGTGTTAGTAGATGCCTTCCGGGGCGGAGCCGAAGCACCAAGACACGGGTGATCGTCCTGAAATGGCCTTGGATGGGGTGGCAAACACCAGATCGGCTGAAGGTGCATCGGAAAGGATCCTCGTGATGTTGTTGGTTTTTAAAAATGTTGGCTTTCGATATTTATCAATTTCGTGGGGTGGTTGATAGTGAGGTGAGGCTGTGGGGGCGCGGCTCTTCGACCTTTTCTGTGGATGGACGTGGTGTTAGGTGATGCCTTCGGGGGCGTAGCCGAACCACCAAGAGACGTGTGATCGTCCTGAAGTGGCGTTGGAAGTGGTGGCAAACACCGGATCGACTGAAGGCGCATGGGAAAGGATCCTCGAGATGCTGTTGGTTTTTAAAAATGTTGGCTTTCGATATTTATCAATTTCGTGGGGTACTCGATGGTGTGGCGAGGTTGTGGGTACACGGCTCCTCTACCTTGGTTGTGGAAGGACATGGTGTTAGTAGATGCCTTCCGGGGCGTAGCGGAAGCACCAAGACACGGGTGATCGTCTTGAAGCGGCCTTGGATGGGGTGCCAAACACCAGATCGCCTGAAGGGGCATCGAAAATGATCCTCGTGATGTTGTTGGTTTTTAAAAATATTGGCTTTCGATATTTATCAATTTTGTAGGGTACTCGATGATATGTCCAGGCTGTGGGTGCGCGGCTTCTCAACTTTTGATGTGGATGGATTGGTGTTAGGTGATACCTTCCAGGGCAGAACCAAAGCACCAAGAGACGGGTCATTGTCCTGAAGTGGCCTTGGAAGGGGTGGCAAACTCCAGATCACCTGAAGGCGCATCGGAAAGGATTCTTTCTATGTTGTTGGTTTTTAAAAATGTTGGCTTTCGGTAGTTATCAATTTCGTGGGGTACTCGATGGTGTGGCGTGGATGTGGGTGCGTCGTTCCTCGACCTTGGTTGTGGAAGGACGTGGTGTTAGAAGTGCCTTCCGGGGCGGAACCGATGCACCAAGGAATGGGTGATCGTCCTTAAGTGGCCTTGGATGGGGTGGCAAACACCAGATCGACTGAAGGCGCGTCGGAAAAGATCATCGTGATGTTGTTGTTTTTTAAAAATATTATCTTTCGATATTTATCAATTTCATGGGCTACTCGATGGTGTGGCGAGACCGTTGGAGCGCCGCTTCTCGACCTTCGTTGTGGATGGACGTGGTGCTAGGTGATGCCTTCCGGGGCGGAACCGAAGCACCAATAGTGGGGTGATCGTCCTGAAGTGACCTTGGAAGGGGTGGCCAACTCCAGATCGCATGAAGGCGCATAGGGCAGGATCCTTGCAATGTTGTTGGTTTTTAAAAATGTTGGCTTTCGATATTTAACAATTTCGTGGGGAACTCGATGGTGTGGCGAGGTTGTGGGTGCGCAGCTCCTCGACCTTGATTGTGGAAGGGCGTGGTGTTAGTAGTTGCCTTCCGGGGCGCAGCCGAAGCACCAAGACACGGGTGATCGTCCTGAGGTGGCCTTGGATCGGGTGGCAAACACCAGATCGCCTGAAGGGGCATCGAAAATGATCCTCGTGATGTTGTTGGTTTTTAAAAATATTGGCTGTCGATATTTTTCAATTTGTGGCGCACTCGATGGTGTGGCCAGGCTGTGGGTGCGCGGATCCTCAACCTTTTGTGGATGGACGTGGTGTTAGATGATGCATTCCGGGGCGGAGCCGAACCACCAAGAGACGGGTGATCATCCTGAAGTAGCCTTGGAAGTGGTGGTAAACACTGGATCAACTGAATGCCCATCGGAAATGATCCTCGTGATGTTGTTGGTTTTTAAAAATATTGGCTTTCGATGTATATCAATTTCGTGGGGTACTCAATGGTGTGGCGAGGCTGTGTGTGAGAGGCTTCTCCACTTTCGTTTCGGATGGACGTGGTGTTAGGTGATGCTTTCCAGGGCGGAAACGAAGTACCAAGAGACAGGTCATCGTCCTGAAGTGGCCTTGGAAGGGGTGGCAAACACAAGATCGCCTGAAGGCCCATCGGAAAGGATCCTTCCGTTGTTGTTGGTTATTAAAAATGTTGGCTTTCGATATTAATCAATTTCGTGGGGTACTCGATGGTGTGGCGAGGCTGTGGGTGCGCGGCTTCTCGACTTTGTTTATGGATGTACGTGGTGTTAGGTGATGCCTTCCGTGGCGGAACCGAAGCACCAAGAGACGGGTGATCGACCTGAAGTTGCCTTGGAAGAGGTGGCAAATTCCAGATCGCCTGAAGACGCTTCGGAAAGAATCCTCGTGATGCTATTGGTTTTTAAAAATGTTGGCTTTCGATATTTATCAATTTCGTGGGGTACTCGATGGTGTGGCGAGGTTGTGGGTGCGCGACTCCTTGACCTTGGTTGTGGAACGACGTGGTGTTAGTAGGTGCCTTCAGGGGAGGAGCCGAAGAACCGAGGCACGTGTGATCGTCCTGAAGTGGCCTTGGATGGGGTGGCAAACAGTAGATCAACTAAAGGCGTATTGGAAAAGATCTTCGTGATGTTGTTGGTTTTTAAAAATATTGGCTTTCGATATTTATCAATTTCATGGGGTACTCGATGGTGTGGCGAGGCTGTGGGTGTGCGGCTTCTCGACATTCATTGTGGATGGACGTGGTGCTAGGTGATGCCTTCTGGGGTGGAACCGAAGCACCAAGGGACGGGTCATTGTCCTGATGTGGCCTTGGAAGGGGTGGCAAACTCCAGATCGCCTGAAGGCGCATCAGAAAGGACCCTTGCGATGTTGTTGGTTTTTATAAATGTTGGCTTTCGATATTTATCAATTTAGTGGGGTACTCAATGGTTTGGCGAGGTTGTGGGTGCACGGCTCCTTGACCTTGGTTGTGGAAGGATGTGGTGTTAGTAGATGCCTTCCGGGGCGAAGCCGAAGTACCAAGACACGGGTGATCGTCCTGAAGTGGCCTTGGATGGGATGACAAACACCAGATCGACTGAAGGAGCATCGAAAAAGATCCTCGTGATGTTTTTGGTTTTTAAAAATGTTCGTTTTCGATATTTATTAATTTCGTGGTGCACTCGATAGTGTGGTGAGGCAGTGTGTGTGGCTTCTCCACTTTCGTTGTGGATGGACGTGGTGTTAGGTGATGCCTTACGGGGCGAAACCGAAGCACCATGAGACGGGTCATCGTCCTGAAGTGGACTTGGAAGGGGTGGCAAACACAAGATCGCCTGAAGGCGTATCAGAAAGGATCCTTCCGATGTTGTTGATTTTTAAAAATGTGGCCACTTCAGGACTTGGAAGTGGCCTTGGAAGTGGTGCAAACACCGGATCGACTGAAGGCGCATTGGAAAGGATCCTTCCGATGTTGTTGGGTTTTAAATATATTGGCTTTCGATATTTATCAATTTAGTGGGGTACTCAATGGTGTGGCGAGGTTGTGGATGCGTGGCTCCTCGACTTTGGTTGTGGAAGGACGTGGTGTTAGTAGATGCCTTCCGGGGCGGAGCCGATGCACCAAGACACGGGTGATCGTCCTGAAGTGGCCTTGGATGGGGTAGCAAACACCAGATCGGCTGAAGTAGCATCGAAAAAGATCCTCGTAATGTTGTTGGTTTTTAAAAATATCGGCTTTCGATATTTAACAATTTCGTGGGGCACTCGATAGTGTGGTGAGGCTGTGTGTGTGTGGCTTATCCACTTTCGTTGTGGATGGACGTGGTGTTAGGTGATGCCTTACGGGGCGGAACCGAAGCACCATGAGACGGGTCATCGTCCTGAAGTGGACTTGGAAGGGGTGGCAAACACAAGATCGCCTGAAGGCGTATCGGAAAGGATCCTTCCGAGCACTAGTGGAAAATATACATTAGACGGTAAAGGTTTACGTCAGTTAACCAAAAGCTAGACGTTAAAAAGGAGGCGGTGGCAGTTTTGTAAATATCAGGCTTCATTAATTCAATTTTAACGTCAGTTGTTTTAAGGACTGACGTTAAAAGTGTAGAGACTTACTTAGCACGTCAGTTCAATAAAGAACTGACGTTAAAAGTGAACATTTTAACGTCAGTTCGATAAAGAACTGACGTTATAAGTAAATCTCTTCACTTTTAACGTCAGTCCCTACATCAACAGACGTTAAAAGTTATTTTAATAATTTTTTTTATCTAGTATACGATTCCTTCCGCATTGCCTTCCTCAAAGTTTCAGTTTCACATGAATTGCTTTGATGTTTTGTGTTTCTGTTTTGAAAACTAAAATATATGTGCGAAGTATAAGTTGAATCAATAACCTAAACCGGATCTCATTCATGAAGTGTAATACTGACTGATCGATACAGAAGATTGAAAGGGTTTAAAATCCTATAAAAAGTTACATTGAAAGGGTTTAAAATCCTATAAAAAGTTACATTGAAAGGGTTTAAAATCCTAAACATTAAAGCTACATCCCATCAGAGAGTTTTATGAAATATGCCAAAGGGAAAACTAAATATACTCCGAAGACCTCAGAAAACTGGGGGGCATGAGAGCTCAAGAGAGAGGCAAAAACAGGTGCACCAGATCCGTTTCAAGCAAAGGCAGTGGTTCCAGAGACTTCCAAGACGGTCACTTGCCTGCCAAAGCTGAGGTTTTGGAACTGTGACCCCCGAGCACCTGATTAGCCCTCCAAAGTGATTCTCCGGGAAGGTGATAAGGTGAGCAACTCACATAATGTAATTTACTCAGACTTATCACCCATATAATGTAATTTACTCAAACTCAGAAGTTGTTTGACCATTAAGACAAAGACCTTTGAGTCTAGGAATAGGAAGAAAGAGTGATGAAGTTAATCTCCACGACAGAGCCATATTGTGAAGCAGAAAATTAAAAGGATGGAAGGAAGCTATTTATAGGAGCAGGGGATGAAGTTACTAAGCTATTCTGATTTTGTTGAAAACATACCTATAAACTTAATGCTCATTAAGAGGATTGAGTTACAAGGTGCATGGGTAAGTAGCACAGTACAGTCAAAGGAATGAATGTTTTTGCAGATATCTATACACTTTTAACGTCAGTTTTTTAAAAAACTGACGTTAAAAGTGTTTTTAATAAAAAATATTAATTGTTAACGTCAGGTTTTTATACAACTTACGTTAAAAGTTTGATTTTTACTTCAGTTAAATAAATAGCTGACGTAAATAATCCTATATATTATACACGTGCAGAATGAATATTGGAAATAATGTAATTAATATACGGGAACTTGGCAGTCATCAAATAAGTTGACGTTAAAAATGAGGTGGTGGGTAAACTATTTGCGTCAGTTCTATAAATAACTGACGTAAATAATTATTCATTGGTTGTCATGTCCCTGTTGTCCCTCTTAACGCAGATCACTCCATATAGTACTGCAGTTTATTTCTAAACCTTTTTTTATACAAGTTTATTTTTAATTTTTATTAATTAGCTTGAATTAGTAAACAAATTATTGTGCAAATTAAAATAAATAAACACTTAACATAAAACAAGTTATATGTATAATCAAATCGTATGACATTAATTGAAGCGATTCATAAGTTAAATTACATGATTAAAAGATAAAAAATTTCTGCAACATAGCCCTAAAATATAAAAAAGTTTCTGCATCAACATCATTTTCTTCTCGATCCTGTCATCAGAAACTCCAATGGATGCATCACCTCCCTCACTTGAATTCCAAGATGCAAAGTAAATCCTCAGTCACTAGCAGCGAAAGCAAAGTGAAATGGATCTTTGCATCTTTCTTCTTCAGTGGAGTTCCTTGATGTATCATCTTGAATCCACAATCACTTGCTTCCAAAGCAATGTGAAAGGGATGACGGGGATGAAATAAAGTGAGAGAATCACATTACGTGATTCACCCAACCTTAATATCCATGCAATGTAATTTACTCAAACTCAGAAGTTGTTTGACCATTAAGACAAAGACCTTTGAGTCTAGGAATAGGAAGAAAGAGTGATGAAGTTAATCTCCACGGCAGAGCCATATTGTGAAGCAGAAAATTAATTAAAAGGAGATGAAAGCTAGGAAGCTATTTATAGGAGCAGTGGATGAAGTTACTAAGTTATTCTGATTTTCTTGAAAACTTATCTATAAACTTAATGCTCATTAAGAGGATTAGGTACAAAGGTGAATGGGTAAGTAGCACAGTAGTCAAGGGAATGAATGTTTCTGCAGAAACTAATAAACCTTTAACGTCCGTTGTGTAATACAACTGACGTAAGAAGTTGTGAGTGTTTTTAACGTCAGTTTCTTAATACAACTTACGTTAAATATATGACATTTAACGTCAGTTATTACTAACAACTGACGTAAGAAGTGTGAGAGTGTTTAACGTCAGTTTATTAAGACAACTGACGTTAAATATATGATCTTCAACGTCAGGTTTTACCACTTCTCTACGTCTTTTCTCTTTTCATCACGCTCAACCCTCACTCCCGCTCTCACTCTGCCCTAATCGCGCGCTCATCTCCACCGCAACCACCGCGAGGGCTTCTTCGCCACCACCGTGAGGTACACTCTTAACCCCTAACTCTGTCTTTCCCGCTCCTTCTTTGCAATAACTTGACATCTCTCTTTCCCCTGGCCTTCCCGCGCACTAACTCTCCTTGTCCCTATGCTCTCAGTAACCACATCGAACGTGGGCCACCATTCGAGCTTCCCCCCCACCACCACGCGAGCGCCTATTTCTGGTGAGTCTTTAATTAGGGCACATTTTTTTATTCACGGTTTTGAGTGCATGCATGTTGCTCTGCTGGTTTGAAACTGTAGTCTTAGTAGTTGAAACTTGAAAATGTGAGTTTGAGTTGTTTGGAATGTCTCTATTTTTGGTTTTGAGTGTATGTTGAAACTGTAGTCTCAGTAGTTGTAACTTTAAACCGTGAGTTTGAGTTGTTTGGAATGTCTCTATTTTTGGTTTTGAGTGCATGTTGCTCTGCTGGTTGATCTGTCACGGCCGTGATGCTCATCACGGCTAGGCCGTGATCAGTTCTGCCTATGAGGGTCTGATTCAGTTGGCACGTTACGGCCGTGATGGACATCACGGCCAGGCCGTGACCAGTGCTTGGCAATGTTCAAAAACTATAGTTTTCAATCTCCCGTATTGTCCTTATATTGGATATATAGATGTTTTGTATATCTACAGGACCTATCTAGTTATTTTTATTTATACTTCTGTATTTATTTTGAGTTATAACCTATGTTAATACATATATATTGTTTTTGAACAGGCATACATATGGATCAGTCGGATAGCCCACATGCACGGGAGGAAACTGTTGGGGTTTCGCAGGACCCGATCACGCCTACGCCTGCTGATTCTAGTGTAAGTTTACATGCATGTTATATAATGTCTTTAGTCCTTCTGGTTAATGTAAGTTTATAATGTTACAACCCTCTATTTTATCATTTTTTTTGTCCATACAGACATCACAGGCTCATAGGAAACGGGGTAGAGGAGCCACCTCGTTGAAGAAACTAGAGAAGGACAGGCAGAGCGGACAAAAGCTTGAGGTGTCCTTCGATGCTAATCTAAATGCCCAGGGACCCCGTGCTAAAGAATTTAATAAGTGGGTGTTTCTACAAGCGAAGCAGCATGTAAGCATCAACTACAACCACTGGAATGACGTTCCACAGAACGTTAAGGATCAGATTTGGGAGGCTATCACGGTATTTTACCTTTACATTCGTTTGATTTACATTATCAGATAATTATCCGAGTTATAATCCATCCAGTTGTTATATATGTATCTAATGTGTAGGTAGCTTGGATTGTGCCAAATGACGAGGATCATCGTCATAAATGTATGAAAATGGCATCAAAGCGTTGGAATGGGTTCAAGCATGATCTTACCAGGTACTATCTATCTGGGAAGAAGCGGCTTGATAAAATGTTCTCGGATTATCCCTGGATTGATCAGGATACTTGGGATATGTTTGCCAGGAGTCGACAGGATGAAGAATTTCAGGTTGGTTGATTAAGTTAATTTTGTATGCTTATTATAGATCATTTAACTATATTTAATTATGTGTTTTTGTTTGAATAGGATAAGGCAAATAAGGGTCGGCAGAATCAGGCGAAGAACGTCCACCGCCACACCATGTCTCAGGGTGGGTACCATACTCGGATCCAATGAGATGATGGCGGATAGGTGAGGGCGAAGCAGGAAGAGCACTCTGCTAGGATTGAAAGAGGAGAGGTGCACGAGGGCACACCATCAAGTCCTCCGTCGGACATCGACCGCGAGGATGTCCAGGTTAGCCTACCGCATGACAAAGGCGGGATCTTTTAAAGTCGATGCCACTCGCAAGTGGCGAGATAAGATTGTAAGTAAATAATTAACTTGATTTCAATTGATATTTGTATAGACACTTGCAACACTTTTCACTTGCACGTTTTTTTCATTTTTTTCATTGTAGATGGATCTTAAAGCAAAATCCTCCCGGGCGCATTCGTCCCCTTCCGGGCGGCAGGGCGTCTTGATGACTGCTCTAGGCAAGAAAGACCATCCTGGTCGGGTTCTCGGTGTTCCCGGGAACGTGACCATCAAACAATATTATGGCAAGTCTGCTTCACGAAAGCGGGTGGTCAATGAAGCATCAATTTTGGCTGACATTACTCAAGCACCTCATGACCAACCCGGATATTACATCACATCCGATGCAAGGCTTAATAGCCAACCCGAATTCAAGCGGCGCTTGCCGAGAGCTTTCCTCCGTCGGTACATCCCGGGACACCGCAAGGCTTGCCAACGCTTCACATGTGAGCACAAAAGAGAGTTTTAGTATGGCACATGTGGAGGACGATGAGTTGGCGGCTAGGGAGCGGGAGTTGGAAGTCCAGCGCCATGAGCATGAGTTGGAAATGAAAAGGCGTGAGCTTGAGTTGGACTCCAAACGGCGTGAGATCGAAATGTTAGCAAAGGTATTTATTCATTATTAATGTCCAAAATAGTCAAATAATTACATGTGTTTTTTTAATTATCAAAAACTTATATATTTTATTTTCCTAAACCGAAGGTCAAGTCGGCGTCGGTCTGTCATTGTCACCTATCACTCGTTTGTTCTCACTTGGTGAGGATTATTCGTATGAGATTTTTGAATGTCCATTGGAGCACGATGGATGGGTGGCACGCCCAAATCAAGAGAGGATATTTTCCTTCGTTGGTGACGATCTCGGAACGCTGCGCAGAAATAACATCCGGATGAACAAAGAATGTCATCGGTCTACGGTGCACGTAAGTTAATTTTAATTTTATAACTTATTTATTTTTGGTATTTTTCCATTTAATAATTTATTTTAATTTCAATATATATATTATGTAATTAACATCCACACCCTTTTCATATCTTAGGTATCTCCATCGTCTTGACTTGATAAGGGCGTTGCATCGGTTTACGGTTTCTTAGATCCGTCAATCCTTCCGCCCGAGTTCTTTCTTTGGCGATGCATTGAGTAAATACATAGGGAAGGTGTTGGGAGACAATCCGAAAGAATTATATCTGGCTCCCTACTGTATGAATGACCATTGGCAGTTGTTGGTACTTCACCCGTCTAGGCATATTGTCATATTCTTACCTCTCTCTCCACCATGATCCGCCACCGAAGGTGGTGGAAGTCTGTAAATATGTAAGTAACTAATCTTAAATTAAATTTAAGTTTTAATATCAGTTGTTTTTAGTTTATTACGCACATGATAAATGAGTTTATTAATTGATCGACATGATTATTTGTTTATGATAGCGCTAGAAGGCGAGTAGCATAAGTTGCGCCAACGGAGAAGTAGGACTTCTAAGGCTAAAGCAAATCCTGCATGGAACATCCTCAAGGTTTGGTAGTTTATTTATCAAATAATTATTATTATAATTACTAATTTATGTGTATATTCAACTGACGTTGAAATTAATTTTGTTGGTAGTCTCGATTTCAACCTTGATGATTGGTCGTGCGGCTATTATGTGATGCTTCATATGCTGAACATAGTCTCCGCATCTATTACGGAAGGATGGAAGAAGGTAATATTTAAACAACTTGTTAAATTATATATTATAGTTTTGAAGATGACTTGTATTGATGTTATTGTTATTATTTGAACGTGTCTAGGCATTTATCGACCAATCGCCTATTGAACAAGATGAGTTAAGAGACTTGAGGATGCACTTCGCCGAATTCTTCTTCAAGTATGCGGCTGAAAAAGGAATTGCCAACATACCTCCGCACTACTTAGATAAATAGTTTTTTTGTTAGACTTTAGAAACTAATTAATAACATGTATATATATATCCTTAGATAGTTTTGTTTTTTAGACATTGGAACTAAAATTTATTTATATATATACATGGGTTTTGGTTTTAAGTCCCCCATTGTTCAATTTTCCTTTGCAATTCTGTAATGTGTGTGATATTCGTGTTCTTGGGACTGAATCCGGGGGATAGGCGAGGGGAGTGATATTTAAAAACTGAATTTAAAAAAAAACTTATTAACGTCGATTTGTATCAAACAACCGACGTTAATAGTATTTTATAAAATATACGATACTATATTAACGTCGGTTGTTTATTACAACTGACGTTAAAATTAAACCTTTAATGTCAGTTCTTTATAACAACTGTCGTTAGTTTTAACAAAATCAACGTCCGTTGTATTAAAGAACTGACGTTAAGAGTTTTATTTTACCGGCGGGTTTGTTAATGACCTGACGTTAATAGTGTTAAATTTAACGTCAGTTCTCAAATGACGTAAAAATAATAAATATTAAAGTCAGGTATGTATTTACGTCGACGATTATCGACGTAAAAAATCAATTTTAACTGACGTAAAAAGCACTTATTGCACTAGTGGATATTGTTGATTTTTAAAAATGTTGGCTTTCGATATTTATCAATTTCGTGGGGTACTCGATGGTGTGGTGAGGTTGTGGATGTGCGGATCCTCGACTTTCGTTGTGGATGGATGTGGTGTTAGGTGATGCCTTCCGGGGCGGAGCCGAACCACCAAGAGACGAGTGATCGTCCAGAAGTGGCCTTGGAAGTGGTGGCAAACACCGGATCGACTGAAGGCGCATCAGAAATGATCCTTTCGATGTTGTTGGCTTTTAAAAAAGTTGGTTAATAAGCCTCTGGCTCATCTAGTTTTATAACTAGTAAGACCATGGTTTTTGCACTAATTATTCGAGTTTAATCTCGTTTTCGTCCAAATTTTGATTTAATTGTCCTAAATTAACATTTTGAGTCCCTTAAGTAGTTTTAGGATGTTTTAGTTAATTTTGAGTCAAATAAAGCATTCACTGCTATTTCATGTTTTCAGGTTAACAAGAAGAGCAAAAAGGGAAGGACACTTGAAGCAGAAGCCATCACGCCCAGGCCGTGACACTGGTCACGGCCGTGATGAGCTACCCATGAAAGTCAGAAAGCATCACGGCCCAGCCGTGATACCCATCACGGGCGTGATAAGAAGACCCTAAAGATTAGAAAGCATCACGGCCCAGTCGTGATACCCATCACGGGCGTGATGAGAAGACCCTGAAGAACAAAATTGATCTCGGCCTGGCCGTGATGGGAATCACGGCCGTGACAGACTAGAATTTGCATGCGCGCCCTTGGCAGAATTGGTCACGGCGTGGCCGTGATGGCCATCACGGTCGTGACTCGCACCTGATCTATAAAAAGGCATTAGAGCAGACAGAAAAGAGAACAATTTTTCACTAGTTTACAAATTATTTCTAGGGTTTTTATTATGTTTGTGATGGAGAACTAATCACCAGGGATTAGTCTACTGTAATCGGTTTCCGCTGACACTTGAGGTTCCATAATTCCCGATCGAATTGCTTGTCTCTTTCAATATGATGCTATATGCCTTGTTTGCTTAATTCAAGTTATATAGAATAAGTATTGATTAATTTTGATGATTCTATGTTCCTATACCTTGATCGTGTTTGCTTAATTCGCGTGTGTTTGATCGTGTTTGCTTAATTCACGAGAGCTTCAATCCGTTTGCTTAATTCGGAAATTAGGAACATATATCTTGTAGTGTCAATTGCGCTTGTTTAATTGCTACTACAATCGAAAAGGGATTAGAATCCGCTTAGGGCATGGAAATTATGTGAATCAATGATAGTTGGGAAACCGAAACAGTAGATTAATCGTTCTAGCTTATTGATAATCACTTAATTGCACAGTTTTCTTAACTGAATCTTCATACCTAACCCCCCCCCCCCCCAAATCGATTTGTAGGTTGATAACAGTCAAAGAGTCCTTGAGATACGATACTCGAGTTGTCGTGCCCTAACTACAGTTTTTCTTCCAATCACTCGTTTTTGACCCGTGTGCGACAGCAGATCAAAATTGGCGCTGTTGCCGGGGTCTCTTGTTATTATTAACAGATTTGTTGATTGCGTTGCTGGATTAGTTCTGGCTACTAGATATGGTTGTTCTGACTTGTTTCATTTTGATCCTGAAATTGAGAGAACCTTGCACACACACCGTAGAGCAATCCAGGCTAGCACTAGTTCACCAACCAATATTGATTCTGATTCTGAACTTGCTTTTGATAACATGGTTGATCAAAGAACACTAAGACAGCTTGCTGCTCTTGATGTTAATTACAATGGTTTATGTATTGAATATGTTGATGTCGTTGCTCCTTTTGAATTGAAATCTGGTTTAATACACTTGTAGCCAAGGTTTAGTGGTCTTGCAGGTGAGGATCCGCATAAGCATCTGAAGGAATTCCAGGTTGTTTGTTCTACACCTTCGAGACCTGAAGGAATAACAGAAGACCATATCAAGCTGAGAGCCTTCCCATTCTCACTTCAAGGTCTTTGTGAAGGATTGGTTGTATTATCTCTAGCCGAATTCCGTTTCAACCTGGAATGATTTGAAGAAAACCTTCCTAGAGAGATACTTCCCCGCCACCGAGTTGCATCAATCAAAAAAAGAGATATGTGGCATTAGACAAGGCAATGAATCATTGGCCCATTCTTGGGAGAGATTTAAGAAGTTGGTGGCCGGTTGTCCTCGGACTGATTTCCAAGCAGCTGCTTATTCAGTACTTTTATGAGGGATTTCTACCAATGGACAGAAACATTTTGGATACTGCTAGCGGGGGAGCACTTGTTGATAAGACTCCAGCTACCGCCAAGTCATTGATTGAGAACATGTCACTCAACTCCCAACAGTTCACAACCAGAAACAATTCTGTCGAAACAAGGGGTGTGAATGAGGTCCATGTTTCTTCTTCCCACAAAGCCCTTGAAACCAGACATGATGAGCTTACTTCTTTAGTGAAGCAGTTGGCAGTGGATAAAGCTAAAACAGCAAGGTTGTGTGGTATTTGTACTTCTCATGAACACCTGACCGATACATGTCCCATTCTGAAAGATGAGTCGGTCACTGATTTGCCTCAAGCATATGCAGCCAATCTTTACAATCAAGGCAACAATCAGAACATGTACAACATTCCTGACCTTTCCACTAATAAGTACCCACCCCAACTGGAGAAACCATCCAAACCTTCGGTATGGAAACCCATCCACACACTAACAACAGCTGATGTCATCACCACAGAACCCTCCCCAAGTGACCACCTATGCACCTTCCGGACCTTCACTAAAGGACCTTGTCAAGCAAATGGCTGCAAACAATCTCCAGTTTCAGCAGCGAACGGATTCTAGTATTCATACTTTGCAGACACAGATTGGACAGCTTGCCACTTCGATGAATGCCATGCAGCAAGCTCAAGGATCGAACCAACTACCTACACAAACAGTAGTGAATCCTAATGTCCCAAATCCTAATGTGAGTGCAATTACTTTGAGATCCGAGAAGATTGCAGAGCCAGCCCCTGAAAATAAAAAAATTGTTGAGGTAGCACCTGAACCTTCTGTTGTTGTTGAGGCCGAGAAAGAGTATGTGCCACCAATTCCCTTCCTGCAAAGAGTACTGAAAAATAAAAAGATTGATGATGAAGACAAGGAGAGGGAGATTCTGGATGTGTTCAGAAAGGTGGCGGTAAACATTCCGCTTCTTGATGCGATTAAGCAGGTTCTGAAATACGCAAAGTTTCTGAAGGATTTGTGCACACACAAGAGGAGGTTGAAAGGTAATGAGAGAGTAAATTTGGGGAGAAATGTTTCAGCCCTCATTCAACCTAAGCCTGCACCTGAAAAGGTTACCGTTTCAACCCTCACTCAGGCAATGCCACAGAAATGCAAGGATCCGGGAACTTTTACTATTCCATGTGCTATTGGGGATAGTAAATTCGACAATTGCATGTTGGATTTAGGAGCTTCTATTAATGTCATGCCTACTTCTGTTTTCAACAATCTTGATCTTGGTCCTTTGGAGCATACGGGTCTTACTATTCAGTTGGCAAACAGGACCAATGCTCGCCCCATTGGAGTAGTAGAAGATGTGCTTGTTCAAGTTAATGACTTGATTTTCCCTGCTGATTTTTACATTCTGGACATGGCAGGAGAAACGAATTCAAGCAGATCACCAATCATTCTGGGCAGGCCGTTCATGAAAACGGCGAAAACAAAGATTGATGTTGACGATGGAACCATGTCCATGGAATTTGGTGACATTGTTGCAAAATTCAACATTCTCGATTCTATGAAGCATCCCTTGGAAGAGCATTTTGTTTTTCAAATAGAGTTGCTTTCTGAAATTGTTGATGACACTTATTATGATTTGGTTGCAGCTGCTGATTTTCCATCTGTTTCTGGTTTTGATGATGTTTACTCATGTCCTGATTGTACTAACACTGACCCTTGTGCTGTTTGTGATGAGATTGATCCTGCCTTGCAGGGTGACAGTATAGATGAAGCTGTTTATTCAGCTGAAGTTATTGACAGCACGGCTACGCCAACCATACCATCTATTGAGCAGCCACCCTCCTTAGAGCTTAAGCCACTTCCTGAAAATCTGAAATATGCTTATTTAGAGAGGAATGAAAAACTCCCGGTTATAATTTCCTCCAACCTTGATTTTGACCAGGAAACTAAGCTCTTGCAGGTTTTGAAGAAGCCTAAGAAGGCAATTGGGTGGACCTTGGCCGACATACCAGGTATTAGCCCATCCAGGTGTATGCATAGGATTCTTTTGGAGGATGGGGCTAAAACAGTTAGGCAACCCCAAAGGCGGCTTAACCCCTTGATTCTTGATGTTGTGAAGAAGGAGGTAACAAAACTCTTGCATGCAGGTATCATATATCCTATCTCTTACAGTAATTGGGTGAGTCCAGTGCAAGTTGTACCTAAGAAATCTGGACTCACAGTGGTAAAAAATGAAAATAATGAACTTGTGCCCACTAGAGTTCAGAGTAGCTGGAGAGTTTGTATTGGTTACAGGAGGTTGAACCAGGCTACTAGAAAGGATCACTTTCCTTTGTCGTTCATCGATCAGATGCTTGAACGGCTAGCTGGTAAATCACACTATTGTTTTCATGATGGTTTTTCAGGTTACTTTCAGATCCACATTGCACCAGAGGATCAAGAAAAGACAACCTTCATGTGCCCTTTCGGTACATTTGCTTACAGGAGGATGCCATTTGGTCTTTGCAATGCTCCTGTCACATTCCAGAGATGCATGATTAGTATTTTTACTAAATATATTTAGAATTGCATGGAAGTGTTCATGGATGATTTTACTGTTTATGGCTCTTCATTTGATGCATGCTTGAGTAGTTTGAGTCTGGTTTTGGAGAGATGAATTGAAACTGACCTTGTTTTGAATTATGAAAAATGTCATTTTATGGTTGAACAGGGAATTGTTTTTGGGCATATTATTTCTGAAAAGGGTATTTCAGTAGATCTTTCTAAGATTGAGGTGATTTCTACACTGTCTTACCCATCTTGCGTTCGCGAGATTCGCTCTTTTCTTGGTCATGCAGGTTTTTACAGGCGCTTCATAAATGATTTTAGCAGGATAGCTCTCCCTCTGTCAAACTTGTTGAAGAATGATGCCATTTTAAACTTTGATGACAACTGCAAAAAGGCGTTTGATTTCTTGAAGAAAGCATTGACCTCTACCCCCATCATCCAGCCCCCTGACTGGACCCTTCCTTTTGAGATTATGCGTGATGCCTCTAACTATGTCGTGGGGGCGGTCCTTGCACAAAGAGTGGGCAAGGCTGCCCATGTTATCTATTATGCTTCTAGAACTTTGGATGTTGCACAGGCTAATTACACTACTACTGAAAAGGAACTTCTAGCTATTGTTTTTGCTCTTGATAAATTCAGATCATATTTGCTAGGTTCCAAGGTTGTTGTTTTCACTGACCATGTAGCTTTAAAGTACTTGTTGAAGAAACTAGAAGCAAAACCGAGATTGATTCGGTGGATGATGTTGCTCCAAGAGTTTAGTGTGGAGATTAAAGATAAAAGTGGAGCTGAGAATTTAGTGGCTGATCACTTGAGCAGAATAGAGAGGGATGAAGATCCTTCTCCCATTCAGGATGACTTTCTTGATGAGCAGCTTTTACAGTTACATGGGGTAACTCCTTGGTTTCCTGATATTGTTAATTATCTTGTTGCTGGTGTTTTTCCGACAGGTGCAACTAGGTCACAAATTCACAAACTCAAGAGTGATGCCAAATAATATGTTTGGGATGATCCATATCTTTGGAAATTTGGTAGTGATCAGGTAATTAGGAGATGTGTCCCCGACTATGAGATTGAATCTATTTTGCATTTTTCTCATGCTTCTCAAGTAGGGGGACATTTTGGGCCACAAAGGACTTCAAGAAAAATCCTAGATTCAAGTTTTTATTGGCCCACTATTTTTAAAGATGCTTATGAGGTTTACCGGACTTGTAAAGAGTGTCAGATAGCAGGTACAGCCATCACTCGTAAGAGTGAAATGCCTCAGCAACCTATGCTTTTCTGTGAGGTGTTTGATGTGTGGGGAATTGACTTTATGGGTCCTTTCCCTGCATCTTTTGGTTTTCTCTGTATCTTGCTTGCTGTTGATGATGTTTCAAAGTGGGTGGAAGCTATCCCCACTAGGACTAATGATTCTAGAGTTGTTGCAAACTTTGTCAGGTCCAATATCTTTTGCAGGTTCGGAATACCTAGTGCTATCCTAAGTGACCAAGGCACTCATTTCTGTAATCGCACCATGGAAGCCTTACTCCGAAAGTATGGAGTTGTGCACAGGGTCTCCACTGCATATCATCCCCAAACTAATGGGCAGGATGAGATCTCAAATAGAGAAATCAAACAGATCTTAGAGAAAGTGGTGCAGCCAAATAGGAAGGACTAGAGTCTCCGTCTAGAAGACGCACTTTGGGCTCAAAGAACAGCTTTCAAGACACCAATAGGGATGTCTCCCTATAGACTTGTGTTTGGTAAGGCATGTCATCTGCCTGTAGAATTTGAGCACCGTGCTTATTGGTCGGTCAAAAGTTGTAATTTGGAAATGCAAAAAGCAGGCATTGAAAGAAAACTCCAATTACAGCAGCTTGAAGAGCTTAGGTTGGAAGCCTATGAAAGCTCTCGAATTTATAAAGAGAAAACTAAGCACTTCCATGATAAGATGATTTCTAGGAAGGAGTTCTCTGTGGGCCAACAGGTTTTATTTTTTAACTCCCTCCTAAAAGTGATGGCTGGGAAACTTCGATCCAAGTGGATTGGCCCATTTATTATTACTGATGTTTTCCCTCATGGTGCGGTAGAAATAACAAGTGCAGGTAGCAACAAGGCTTTTAAGGTTAATGGGCAGCACTTGAAGCTATTCCATGAGAGCTCGGTGCCTGAAGATGCAATCGTTGAAGAGCTCTCCTTGGAAGAGCACACCTACACTACAACTTGAACAGGGAGCACCTTCTCCTTTCCTTCACTCTTATTTTACATTTATGTTCTTTCATTGAGGACAATGTATGTCTTAAGTGTGGGGGAGGGAACCAATTGCTTTGTTTTTGTTTTGTTTTCCTTGTTTGTGTTGCTTTGTGTCGTATGTGTGTGAGTCTTGTGTCGGTGAGCTTAATGGATTCTAATTAAATTTAGCATAGATTGATTGCATGATATTTGTTGACTGTTGATGATTTCCCCCTAGCTCTTGAAAATTGAAAATTGATCCCCATGTGAAAAATTGAAAATTGAACTTTGAGATATTCTATTGTGAGTGCATGATTTATGATAAGTTTGGGGTGAAGGGGTGCACAAACTAGGGATTGAATCTCGGTCAAACAATTTGCAAAAATGTCCAAGTGAGGAATTTGAGCCTCCAACATTGTTTTTAATTGTTTGAATCGCTTTTAAGCTGCACTTTCCCGAATTTGCTTGAATCTCTTCATGGTTTGCATGCTTATGTGGTTGCATCAAATGATCTAGGCAATTTTCTTTGAGATAACTACTTGGCCTAAAAGAACCATCCCTAATGCATGTTCCCTAGTTAGCCACATTGAGCCTAATAAGCCTATTGTTTCTTGATGACCCTATGTTATAAGCCAAAAATCTGGAAAAAAACCATGTTAACCCAATCTTAGGATTAGGAGAGCATGGAAGCTTAAAAAAAGAAGGGTTGTAAGAAAGTAAGTTTGGGGTGGTTACAAGGTTTGATATGTCATCCTGGGTTGAGAAAAAGAAAAAAATAAAGGTTGAAGCCAAAGGCAAAAAGAAAAAAAAGAAAAAAGAAAAGTACAAAAATGTCAAAAAAAGAAGGGTATTGTAAGGAAAAGGGCTGTAGTCACCCAAAGAATCAAAAAGAAAAATGAAAAAAAAGGAATAAGAGTGGAAGTCAAGGTAAAAAGTTTCATGCTCTCTTAATTCCTAGGGATGTAAAGGCTAGTACCATCGAATATCCTACCTTTAGACAGACCCCATTACAACCTTTATAAGACCTTTTGATGTTGCATTCATGTTTTCGTGGGAACTATTTTGAGATGAAAATCAAATTCATGGGAAGTGCTCTTGAAATGTGAAATTGAGTGAAAATTTGATAGCCTAGACATTTGAGTGATTGAGTGAAATACTAAATGCCCTTGTGAGGAAGGCAATTGTTTGAAATTGGTGATTTCCCTTTTGTGTGTAACTTGGATCCTCAACTCAGATTACTGATTGCCTGAATGATGGAATTCTCAATTGTTTAAATTAAATGAATGTGGGGGTTACATTGTTGCAAAGGGGGAAAACATTGAAGAAAAATTGTTTTGTTAAAATTGCATGAAATTTGTGCGAAATTGATTGAATCCTTTAAGCTTGCCAAGTTTGAGTCCTTTTGAGTTTTAGTTTGCTTGGGGACAAGCAAAGTTTAAGTTTGGGGTATTTTGATAAGCCTCTGGCTCATCTAGTTTTATAACTAGTAAGACAATGGTTTTTGCACTAATTATTCGAGTTTAATCTCGTTTTCGTCCAAATTTGGATTTAATTGTCCTCAAGCAACAGTTTGAGTCCCTTAAGTAGTTTTAGGATGTTTTAGTTAATTTTGAGTCAAATAAAGCATTCACTGCTATTTCATGTTTTCAGGTTAACGAAAAGAGCAAAAAGGGAAGGACACTTGAAGCAGAATCCATCACGCCTAGGCCGTGACACTGATCACGGCCGTGATGAGCTACCCATTAAAGTCAGAAAGCATCACGGCCCAGCCGTGATACCCATCACGGGTGTGATGAGAAGACCTGAAGATCAGAAAGCATCACAGCCCAGGCATGATACCCATCACGAGCTTGATGAGAAGACCATGAAGAACAGAATTGATCACGGTCGTGACAGACTAGAATTTGAATGCACGCCCTTGGCAGAATTGGTCACGCCCTGGCCGTGATGGCCATCACGGCTGTGACGCACACCTGATCTATAAAAAGGCATCAGGGCAGATAGAAAGAGAATAGTTTTTCACTAGTTTACAAATTATTTCAAGGGTTTTTATTATGTTTGTGATGGAGAACTAATCACCAGGGATTAGTCTGCTGTAATCGGTTTCCGCCGACACTTGAGGTTCCATAATTCCCGATCGAATTGCTTGTCTCTTTCAATAAGATGCTATATGCCTTGTTTGCTTAATTCAAGTTATATAGAATAAGTATTGATTAATTTCGATGATTCTATGTTCCTATACCTTGATCGCGTTTGCTTAATTCACGTGTGTTTGATCGTGTTTGCTTAATTCACGAGAGCTTCAATCCGTTTGCTTAATTCAGAAATTAGGAACATATATCTTGTAGTGTCAATTGCGCTTGTTTAATTGCTACTACAATCGAAAAGGGATTAGAATCCGCTTAGGGCATGGAAATTATGTGAATCAATGATAGTTGGGAAACCGAAACAGTAGATTAATCGTTCTAGCTTATTGATAATCACTTAATTGCACTGTTTTCTTAACTGTTTTCTTGATTGAATCTTCATACCTAACACCCCCCCCCCCCCAAAAAAATCGATTTGTAGGTTGATAACAATCAAAGAGTCCTTGAGATACGATACTCGAGTTGTTGTGCCCTAACTACATTTTTTCTTCCAATCACTCGTTTTTGACCCGTGTACGACAGCGGATCATTGGCTGTCGATTTTTATCAATTTTGTGGGGTACTCGATGGTGTGGTGAGGTTGTGGATGTGCGGATCCTCGACCTTGGCTGTGGATGAACGTGGTGTTAGGTGATGCCTTCCGGGGTGGTGCATTGGATCAACTGAAGGCACATTGGAAAGGATCCTTGCAATGTTGTTGGTTTTTAAAAATGTTGGCTTTCGATATTTATCAATTTTGTGGGGGTAATCGATGGTGTGGTGAGGTTGTGGATGTGCGGATCCTCGACCTTTGCTGTGGATGGACGTGGTGTTAGTTGATTCTTTTGAAGGCGAGCCGAATGTAACACCCTACTTTTTTATTTTCCGAATTTTTTTCATAAAAAATATTTTATTTGTATTAACCGGTATAAATGTATTTATGTATATTTTTATCCGAGTTCATGCAGATTGATTTTTTTGAAATAAAAAATCATAGTCATACTCTATCTTAGGGTAGAAGCTTAGGATAAAATTTTGGGTTGAAAATTCAGACGGAAATCGGTCTTCGTTTTCACTGACAGTATAGTTTTACTGAGCAGAAAACATAATTGTGACTCGTGAACGAAATGGTTTATATTTAAATCATATTTCCAACGAGTTTGGTTAGTTTGAAAATTTTCAGTAGAAAACGAAATATTACGCTTTTACTCAGGCGTAAAACCCTAATCAGGAAACCGACGGAGTTGAAAACGGAATTACAGATGATTCATGGGGATGAATCACACTTTTAAGTCTAGAAGGTTCTACAATGTTAAAGTGGCAATTTATGATTTTTACTCTTAAGTCCCCGAACTTTCTATTAATTACACTTTGGTCCCTAAGTTAGTTTCTAAGTTTTTTCAACTGAATTGGGCCAGAATTTTTGTTCCAAATCCATTAATGGACCGTGGCCATGAAGCCCAAATTCTTGTCCATGGATTAATTCCTTAAAGCCCATTAGAAATCATATAAGTTTCCTATGTCATGTTAAGCCTTAAGTATTTTAGTGGGACCCACATAAATGAATTCAAGCCCAAAATTTTAAGGTCCATGCGCAAGCCCAATATGGAGTAGGGGCTGCCCTCGTCTTGGATGAGCCAAGATTATTCTAGAACTTTCCACATTGTTCTACATTTTTCTCCAAGATTCTACACCATTCTACTATCTTCTCAAATGTTCTCCAACATTCTAGGTTCTTCTTAAAATATCTCATGAAAAATCAGCCAAGATAAGTCAAGATGAGACCACATTTAATGTGGCACATGGTCATCATTTCAATTTATTGGTAATTTGGAAAATAGTCCTTATACTTTTGGAATCTTTGCAAAATGGTCCCTAGGAATTATTTGCACTTTAATCCTTTGAACAAGCCAACTCATTCCTACTAGATCCTTATAAAGTGTCGCAATCAACCCCTATAAATACCCTCCCTCACATTTCATTTCTTCCTATTGCTTTGTTTCATAAACTCATAAGTCATAAGCTTTTCTAGCATCATTTTGTGAAGCAAGTCTTTGGATCTTCACTTGTCTTTGATCTTCAAGAGGTGAATCCTATTCTTCTTCCTTAATCATGTCTATGTTCTTCAATAAGATTCTTGATTCAAAGTTTATTTCATATTTGTTAATCACTTTTATATTTCTAAGCCTAGAACTTTGAAAAGTCATAATAAATTCTAGAAAAATCTCATGATGTTGAAACCACTTTCTACATTCTTGATATCATGCATATTATTTAAATCCAAGAGCATGATGTAATCAAAAATTTCCTTCCTAAAAATCTAGCTTTGGCCGAACCTAGTACCATATGTCCATATTTAGATTTGTTGATTCATTTGTTTTATTGTTGATTTGGTTGAAGGTAGTTTTGTTAACTCGTGGTGGGATAACGATGATCGTCGTTTTCGTGTTTCTGGTGATAACTCAGGTGGGAGAAAGAACCATTCCATCGTCGGAACCGATAAGTAGTATATAATTTATAATAATGGTGCAGGGCGACCTAAACCCTACTAGTAGTCGAGTAATCAACAAGACCAAAATCCCATTGGAAACCTTTTCTGTAAAACCAATGGTGATTCGGGGATTGTAGGTTTATTGACATTAAGTTGATTTTAAGTATTTGAGGATGTTTGATTTTATGTTATCAAATTTACTGTGATATGCTGGTTGAGGTATTCCATCTGCATGTGACGTATTATTTCGGTGTTTGAATATTTAGGATATTAAGGATGTTCAGTGTCTGTCACGGTCATGATGGCTATCACGGCCAGGCCGTGACAGAATCTGACTTGCCTTTGTTGTCTGCCACGGTCGTGATGGCTATCATGGCCAGGCCGTGACAGAGTTGACTTGCACTTGATGTCTGTCACGGCCGTGATGGCTATCACGACCAGGCCGTGACTGAGTCTGACTTTGTTATTTATTTGGTTGGACTATTATGACTTGGTTGTGATAAATTGCCTGGGTTTATATGCTTAGATGATTTTAAGGAAAGATATATATTGCTCGGAGGTATTTTGTTTGGGTGAGAGTTTTGAATATGAATTAGAGGTGCCTCACTATTATTTTATAGAAGTGATGTGATATAGAATGTAAGTGGAGGTTATGATGAAAAGCTTGAGGTACTAGGTTGCTATTGATAAAAGTCAGTGAGAATCATATGTTGCATTGTTGTTCTTAACCGTGTATTTGAGATACACGAGGTCAGAAGTTCTCGTGGACCGTTCCAAATTAGATTTTAAGTTATGAAACTATAGTGTCATTGCTATGCATGAGCACCCTTGATAGAGAAGAGAGAGAGAGAGTCAGGGTGTGCAAGCGTGCACCAGTCTGTCACTACTATAGTGTCATTGTTTTGCATGAGAATTCTCACCATGGATGAGAATGTGCACCGCGTTGGGAACGTGTCACTTGGACGACTGACTGACATTCCTAACGAGGGATGTGTGACAGGATTAGCAGTGGCGACGTCAGCATAAAGGTTTAGTTGCATGAGTTGGAGGGTAGAGGATGATGTTATAAAGAATGGATGATTGTAGATTGTGAGTGATGCATGTTTGTGACTATTATTGTATTATATGCTATGAGTCTTTTCCACTTATGATGATAGAACTGTTTCTTATCTCCCTATTTCTGTATTTTTTGTGTATGTCTACTTTGTTACGTTAGAAGACCAGATGGACGACTATGTTACTGAGGAGATGGACGGAACCCCATACGAGACGGGGATTGTTGAAGAGTTGAACGACGTTAAAGTATGAAGTTGACGCTGAAGAACAACCTATTGATCCTAATAATGTAGCGTAGTAAGTTTAGGGCCAGTGAGTCACATAAGATGTTTTGTTTTCCGTAGTTATAAGCAAGTTGTATAAATAAGTACCTGTGTGGGATCCTACTGAGAGGATACCCTAAACAGTGTTGTGTAAAATAAAGGATACTTATGTGTTTATTTATGTAATATAGTTTGGTGTGTTTTATATTTGTAGAAGTTATATGGTTTAATTAAGTTTTAATCTTTACGTATTTTCAACAATAAGCGCGTGATTAAGTAAATAAATAATAAGGTTTTAATGTAATAATTCAATGGGGCACAACGGGTGTCTCATTTGGTGGTATCGAGAGCGATTCGATTCTTATCGGATCGTGTGAGGTCTAGGATGTTATTCTTGGGCCGTGTCTAGTTGAGTCCACATCGGATTTTAACTATGCTTAGAAGATGGGTAGTGTGTCTGAATCCGATGCGATAATTAACATTAGTGTGGCGGATGGTATTTATATACTTGTCTATGTGGTATTATATGTCATACTGATAAGAGCGAATGATTTCTTTTACAGAATCATGGCTTGTGGAAGAGGACGTCCGATCGACCGTAATGACAGAACTCCTGAAAGAATCTTTGGAGCTAACAATGTAGAAAATAATCATACCAGAAGTGGAGGACAGTCATCTGAGACTCAAGATACCATGAAAAACATAGTTACTACTCTGTTGTTACAAACACAGCAGAATGCTGAGATGCTACAGATGAACAAAGAACAACAGGAACAATAGAATCAAAGGAGAGCTGCAGTAGCTGAAGATGCCGGAATGGCTACTTTCCTGAAAGGGATGCCACCCCAATTCCGAGGAGATTATGATCCAGAGAAGGCAGAATGGTGGATACAAGAGATCGAGAAGATATTCGATACCATGCGCTGCAGAGAGGATAGGAAAGTGACGTATGCTGCCTTCATGCTAACTAGAGGAGAAGAGTCTTGGTGGAGAGGCAAGCGAAGATTGCTGGATGCCGAAGGCAGAGTTATCAACTGGAAGCTGTTTAGTGACTGCTTCTTTGAGAAGTATTTTCCGCGTCTAGTTCGACGCGAGAAAGAAAGGGAATTCATGAGTCTCAAACAAGGCATCATGACTGTTGGTGATTATGCATCACGATTTGAGGCTCTGATTAAGTATTCTGAATTTTATCAGAGATTCCCATATGAAGATTGACAATGTAGAAGTTTTGAGGAAGGACTCCGACATGAACTCCAGAGGGCTATAGTATCTCTTGATATCCAGAGTTTTCCCAAGCTAGTGGAACGATGCAGTGCGATCGAAAGTCTAGACTAGAGGCTGGCTAATGAGAAGAAACAATTGAAGAGTGGGGGTCCTACTCGACCGGGTTTTCAGAGGCGAGGAGGTAGTAACTCTCAATGGAGACAGAGACCATATGCCTGACCAGTGCAGACACCAGCGCCAGCACCAGTGGTTAGAGCTGGTCAACAGCAGCAAGGCTTATCTTGTTTCAGATGTTGAGGACCGCATTATCTTAGAGACTGCGTGGAGCGACCTAATTGTTTTCACTGTGGGAAAATAGGTCACATGGCCCGAGATTGCAGATAGCAGGCTAGGCGACAGCCGATAGCTGCAGGCATAGGAAATGGAGGCAATAGGGGTGGAGCTGGAAGAGGAGTCACAACAGCAGGACAACAGGGAGCAAGACCTCAGGCCACTAGAAGAGTGTTTACCGTGAGGGGAGCTGAATCCTCTCAATCTGCTGATCTTATACAAGGTATGTGTTTGATAGCTGGTAGACTCTCATATGTGTTATTTGACTCAGGCGCTACGCATTCATTTATTTCGTATGAGTATGTGGATCAATTAAAATTAACTGTTTCTCAATTACCTTATACCCTTACAATATCTATTCCAACTAGTAATCCTTTGACTACTATGTCTATTTGTTTACAGTGTCCTATAGTTGTTGAGAATAGGACATTTATTGTAGACCTTGTCTGTTTGCCTATGCAACATATAGATGTTATTCTTGGCATGGATTGGCTTTTGGCTAACCATGTAATGCTAGACTGTTCTAGTAATACCTTATCATTTCTTGAGTCTTCTAGTATAATCTCTGCCAATGAAGGAGTATCCATGAGGAGTGACGATTCTCGGCAGTACATGATGCTGTTCGCGGTGGAAACTATTGAGACCCCTAGTATAGATTCTATGCCTATTGTGAGAGAGTTTCCTGAAGTTTTCCCTCCCGACGCGTTCAGGTTTACCACCGAACGAGAAGTGAAATTCACCATAGATCTTGTACCGGGGACGAGGACCTATATCTATGGTGCCTTATCGGGTGTCACCTATAGAATTGGTCGAGTTGAAGAAACAGTTGGATGACATGTTGGGAAAGGAGTTCATAAGGCTGAGTGTTTCACCATGGGGAGCTCCGGTGTTGTTTGTTAAGAAGAAAGATGGAAGTGCTAGGTTGTGCACGGATTATAGACAGTTAAACAAGGTAACAATTAAGAATAAGTATTTGTTGCCTGGGATAGATGATCTGATGGATCAATTGAAAGGAGCAGCAGTATTTTCCACGATTGATTTGAGATTTGGATACCATCAGATTAGAGTAAGGAAGGAAGATATACTAAAAATGGCTTTTAGGACAAGGTATGGACATTACGAGTATTTAGTTATGCCGTTCAGTGTGACTAACGCGCCAGTAGTGTTCATGGATTATATGAACAGGATATTTAGACTGTTCCGTGATAAGTTTGTTATTGTATTCATCAATGACATCATTATCTATTCTCGTACATGGGAAGATCATGAGAAACATTTAAGGATGGTGCTCCAAGTTACGAAGGATAGGCGGGGTTTATGCTAAACTTTCCAAGTGTGAGTTTTGGATATAAGAAGTCCAATTTCTTGGACATGTGATCAACAAGGAAGGTATGGCAGTAGATCCAGCAAAGGTTGAAGCAGTTCTTAAATGGGAATGGCCTAAGTCAGTGAGTGAAGTACGAAGTTTTCTAGGGTTAGCTGGATATTATCGGTGGTTTATAGAGGGTTTCTCGAAGATTGCATTGTCTATGATGCAGTTGACGAGGAAAAATACAGATTTTGTATGGACGGACAACTGTGAGCAGAGTTTCCAAAAGCTGAAGGAAAGGTTGACTACATCACCTGTGTTGACTTTACCGGATCCATTAGGACAGTTTGACGTATACTGTGATGCGTCATACCAAGGTTTAGGTTGTGTTCTAATGCAAGAGGGAAGAGTGGTGGCTTATGCTTCTCGACAATTGAGAATTCATGAGAGGAACTATCCGACTCATGATTTGGAATTAGCAGTCATAGTGTTCGCATTAAAAATATGGCGACACTTTCTCTATAGAGCAAAATTTAATGTTTACAGTGACCATAAAAGTCTGAAGTATATGTTCGACCAAAAGGAGTTGAATATGAGACAACGAAGATGGATGGAGTTTATCAAAGATTATGAGATTGATTTACTATACCATCCTGGGAAGGCGAATGTAGTAGCAGATGCCTTGAGTAGAAAATCATTGCATGTGTCCGCAATGATGGTTAAAGAGTTGGAATTACTGGAATAGTTCAGAGATTTGAACTTAGGAATGGAGTTGGTTGAGGATAAAATTTTCTTAGGTATGATCACTATTAGTAGTGATTTTATGAGAGATCTTAAGGATAAACAAGCTAAGGATCTATATCTACAGGAGATAAGTAGAGGTATAGATGAGGGTAAAATTTCTGAGTTTAGTAGAGGAACAAATGGTGTACTGAGGTTTAGGGATAGAATATGTGTTCCAGAGGATTTAGAACTTAGGAAGGTGATATTAGAAGAAGCACATAAGAGTAAGTTGAGTATTCATCCCGGATCCACTAAAATGTATCAGGATTTAAAGAAATTGTTTTGGTGGACAAGGATGAAGAAAGAGGTAGCAGAGTATGTTTTATCATGCCTGGTGTGTCAGAAGGCTAAGATAGACGGGTCATCGTCCCGAAGTGTCCTTGGAAGTGGTGGCAAACTCCAGATCGCATGAAGGCGCATCGAAAAGGATCCTTGCGAGGTTGTTGGTTTTTAAAAATGTTGGCTTTCGATATTTATCAATTTTGTGGGGTACTTGATGGTGTGGTGGTTATGGATGTGCGGATCCTCGACCTTGGCTGTGGATGGACGTGGTGTTAGGTGATGCCTTCCGGGGCGTAGCCGAACCACCAAGAGACGGGTGATTGTCCTGAAGTGGCCTTGGAAGTGGTGGCAAACACCGGATCGACTGAAGGCAAATCAGAAACGATCCTTGTGATGTTGTTGGTTTTTAAAAATGTTGACTTTCGATTTTTATCAATTTTGTGGGGTACTCGATGGTGTGGTGAGGATGTGGGTATGCGGGTTCTCGACTTTCGTTGTGGATGGACGTGGTGTTAGATGATGCCTTCCGGGACCAAACTGAAGCACCAAAAGGCGGGTCATCATCCTAAAGTGGCCTTGGAAGGGGTGGCAAACTCTAAATCGCCTCAAGGCGCATCGGAAAGGATCCTTGCGATGTTGTTTGTTTCTAAAAATATTGGCTTTCGATATTTATCAATTTCATGGGGTACTCGATGGTGTGGCGAGGCTGTGGGTGCCCGGCTTCCCGACTTTCATTGTGGATGGACGTGGTGTTAGGTGATGCCTTCCGGGGCGGAACCGAAGCACCAAGAGATGGGTCATCGTCCAGAATAGGCCTTGGAAGGGGTGGCAAACACCGGATCGACTGAAGGCGCACTGGAAAGGATCCTTGCGATGTTGTTGGTTTTTAAAAATGTTGGCTTTCGATATTTATCAATTTTGAGGGGTACTCGATGGTGTGGTGAGGTTGTGGATGTACGAATCCTCGACCTTGGCTGTGGAAGGAAGTGGTGTTAGGTGATGCCTTCCGGGGCAGAGCCAAACCACCAAGAGACGGGTGATCGCCCTGAGGTGGGCTGGGAAGTGGTGGCAAACACCAGATCGGCTGAAGGCGCATCGGGAAGGATCCTCGTGATGTTGTTGGTTTTAAAAAATGTTGGCTTTCGATATTTATCAATTTCGTGGGGGTACTTGATGGTATGGTGAGGTTGTGGGTGTGCGGATCCTCAACCTTGGCTGTGGATGGACGTGGTGTTAGGTGATGCCTTCCAGGGCGGAGCCGAAGCACTAAGAGACGGGTGACCGTCCTGAAGTGACCTTTGAAGTGGTGGTAAACACCGGATCGACTGAAGGTGCATCGAAATAGATCCTCGTGATGTTGTTGGTTTTTAAAAATATTAGCTTTCGATATTTATCAATTTCGTGGGGTACTCGATGGTGTGGCGAGGCTGTGGGTGCGCATCTTCTCGACTTTTGTTGTGGATGGATGTGGTGTAGGTGATGCCTTCCGGGGCGAAACCGAAGCACCAAGAGACGGGTCATCGTCCTAAAGTAGCCTTGGAAGGGGTGGCAAACTCCAGATCACCTAAAGGCGCATCGGAAAGGATCCCTGCGATGTTGTTGGTTTATAAAAATGTTGGCTTTCGATATTTATCAATTTCATGGGGTACTCGATGGTGTGGCGAGGTTGTGGGTGTGCGGCTCCTCGACCTTGGTAGTGGAAGGACGTGGAGTTAGTAGATGCCTTCCGGGGCGGAGCCAAAGCACCAGGACACGAGTGATCGTCCTGAAGTAGCCTTGGAGGGGGTGCAAACAACAGATTGGCTGAAGGCGCATCGGAAATGATCCTCGTGATGTTGTTGGTTTTCAAAGATATTGGCTTTCGATATTTATCAATTTTGTGGGGTACTCGATGGTTCTGCGAGGCTGTGGGTGCGCGGCTTCTCGACTTTCGTTGAGGATGGACGTGGTGATAGGTGATGCCATCCGGGGCGGAACCGAAGCACCAAGAGACGGGTCATTGTCCTAAAGTGGCCTTGGAAGGGGTGGCAAACACCAGATCACCTGAAGGCGCATCGAAAAGGATCCTTGCGATGTTGTTGGTTTTTAAAAACGTTGGCTTTCGATATTTATCACTTTCGTGGGGTACTCGATGGTGTGGTGAGGTTTTGAATGCGCGGCTCCTCGACCTTGGTTGTGGAAGGACGTGGTGTTAGTCGATGCCTTCCGTGGCGGAGCCGAAGCACCAGGACACGGGTGATCGTCCTGAAGTGGCCTTGGATGGGGTGGCAAACACCAGATCGGCTGAAGGCGCATCGGAAAGGATCCTCGTGATGTTGTTGGTTTTTAAAAAGGTTGGCTTTCGATATTTATCAATTTCGTGGGGTACTCGATCGTGAGGTGAGGCTGTGAGGGCGTGGCTCCTCGACCTTTTATGTGGATGGGCGTGGTGTTAGGTGATGCCTTCCAGGGCATAGCCTATGCACCAAGAGACGGGTGATCGTCCTGAAGTGGACTTGGAAGTGGTGGCAAACACTCGATCGACTGAAAGCTCATCGGAAAGGATCCTTGCAATGTTGTTGGTTTTTAAAAATGTTGGTTTTCAATATTTATCAATTTTGTGGCGTACTCGATGGTGTGGTGAGGTTGTGGGTGTGCGGATCCTCGACCCTGGCTGTGGATGGATGTGGTATTAGGTGATGCCTTCCGGGGCGAAGCCGAAACACCAAGAGACGGGTGATTTTCCTGAAGTGGATTTGGAAGTGGTGGTAAACACCGGATCGACTGAAGGCGCATCGGAAAGGATCCTTGCGATGTTGTTGGTTTTTAAAAATGTTGGCTTTCGATTTTTATCAATTTTGTGGGGTACTCGATGGTGTGGTGAGGCTGTGGGTGCGCGGCTTCTCGACTTTCGTTGTGGATGGAAGGGCGCAACTGAAGCACGAAGAGACGGGTTATCGTCCTGAAGTGGCCTTGGAAGGGGTGGCAAACTCCAGATCGCCTAATGGCGCATCGGAAAGGATCCTTGCGATGTTGTTGGTTTTCAAAAATGTTGGCTTTCGATATTTATCAATTTCGTGGGGTACTTGATGGTGTGGCGAGGTTGTGGGTGCGCGGCTCCTCGACCCTGGTTGTTGAAGGACGTGGTGTTAGTAGACGCCTTCTAGGGCGGAGCCGAAGTACCAAGACACAAGTGATCACCCTGAAGTGGCCTTTGATGGTGTGGCAAACACCAGATCGGCTGAAGGCGCATCGGAAATGATCCTCGTGATGTTATTGGTTTTTAAAAATATTGGCTTTCGATATTTATCAATTTCGCGGGGTACTCGATCGTGAGCTGAGGCTGTGGGGGCGCGGCTCCTCGACCTTTTCTGTGGATGGACGTGTTGTTAGATGATGCCTTCCGGGGCGGAGCCGAACCACCAAGAGACGGGTGATCGTCCTGAAGTGGCCTCGGAAGTGGTGGCAAACACCGGATCGACTAAAGGCGCCTCGGAAAGGATCCTTGCGATGTTGTTTGTTTTTAAAAATGGTGGCTTTCGATATTTATCAATTTCGTGGGGGGTACTCGATGGTGTGGTGAGGTTGTGTGGATCCTCAACCTTGGCTGTGGATGGACATGGTGTTAGGGGATGCCTTCCGGGGCGGAGCCGAAGCACTAAGAGACGGGTGACCGGCCTGATGTGACCTTTGAAGTGGTGGTAAACACCGGATCGACTGAAGGTGCATCGAAATAGATCCTCGTGATGTTCTTGGTTTTTAAAAATATTAGCATTCGATATTTATCAATTTCGTGGGATACTCGATGGTGTGGCGAGGCTGTGGGTGCGTAGCTTCTCGACTTTTGTTGTGGATGACGTGGTGTTAGGTGATGCCTTCCTGGGCGGAACCGAAGCACCAAGATACGGGTCATCGTCCTGAAGTGGCCTTGGAAGGGGTGGCAAACTCCAGATCCCCTAAAGGCGCATCGGAAAGGATCCTTTCGATGTTGTTGGTTTTTAAAAATGTTGGCTTTCGAGATATATCAATTTCGTGGGGTACTCGATGGTGTGGCGAGGTTGTGGGTGCGCGGCTCCTCGACCTTGGTTGTGGAATGACGTGGTGTTAGTAGATGCCTTCCGGGGCGGAGCCGAAGCACCAATACACGGGTGATCGTCCTGAAGTGGCCTTGGATTGGGTGGCAAACAACAGATCTGCTGAAGGCACATCGGAAATGATCCTCGTGATGTTGTTGGTATTCAAAAATATTGGCTTTCGATATTTATCAATTTCGTGGGGTACTCGATGGTGTAGCGAGGCTGTGGGTGCGCTGATTCTCGACTTTCGTTGTGGATAGGCGTGGTGATAGGTGATGCCTTCCGGGGCGGAACCGAAGCATTAAGAGACGGGTCATCGTCCTAATAAAGTGGCCTTGGAAGGGGTGGCAAACAGCAGGTCATCTGAAGGCGCATCGTAAAGGATCCTTGCGATTTTGTTGGTTTTTAAAAATGTTGGCTTCGATATTTATCAATTTCGTGGGGTACTCGATGGTGTGGCGAGGTTTTGAATGTGCGGCTCCTCGACCTTGGTTGTGGAAGGTCGTGGTGTTAGTAGATCCCTTCTAGGGCGGAGCCGAAGCACCAAGACACGGGTGTGCTGGTGTAAGCCCTAGAGGCCAATGTATTTCTTAGACTTACATTTGTATCTTGCCATTATATATATATATATATATATATGATATGAGGCATTCTGGTTTATTGTGTTACTTGTTTAACATATTAAAGTCCTTAGAATAGAAATTTCAGTTTAATAGAATATCAAGTACATGACTTGATCATGAGACACTATTGAACGATGAAATCCTATTCTTAAATATCCGTAGTCAAGTATTTTATTAATAAGGACAATAATAATACATTGAGACTATTATGTGTGCAGACTGATGACCATATCTCACGGGTCATGGATATGAGATATCGAGTCGCCACATAGGTACACATTAGAGTAATGATGTACTGGATTGACCCACCATGAGAACACTACATGGAGCGTTATGTGAGTGTCATAAGCAGTTCTCATAGTGACAATGGTGTATGCAATCCTTCGACCTGAAATCGCTACGATCCCTACATGAGGAGTCGTGTGCTTTAATATCGTCAAACATCATCTGTAATAGGATGATTATAAAGACGATCATTGGGCATACCACGAGCCATGCAGAGGGATGTGACTGACCTAGATGGAATTTGTCCCTCCTACATAACAGGAGTAATATTTGTGGGCCCCCTGATAGAGTGAGACTGTAAAATGCATGGCCGTGCTGAAATGAGTCAATATGAGATATATTGACCTCATTTGTTGTTAAGTCTACTCGGGTATCAGGGAACATGATATTGAACTATACAAGGGTGACACATTCTATGTCTTGTGTTCAATATAGATATATGGACAAAGGAATAATAATGCACATGAATATTTGTCATAGAAAGGTTTCGTCAAATCACTGACTTTCTCACTACTTAGGTGGCAGTGATGTATTGCTAGATACCTCTCACTGTTTGTAATATTGAATGGGATTTAATATTACTACTAACGTTTTGGGAACCTATAGGGTCACACACATAAGAGCAGATCAAAAGAAGCATTAAAAGGAGAGTTGGACTCTTCTATTGGGCCTAGCGCATAGTACATGGGGCTTAGGTCAAACGCTGCTCACTAACTCACTTAAGGAGGTGCTACTATAAGTAGACCACTTAAGCTATTGTGCCTACACGTTTTTACCCTAGCCGCACATAGAGAGTGACAGTGAGCAACAGGTCTCGGTTTTCGAAGCTAGCACTATGAGGCAGAGACGCTTCGTGTTCGTGACGTTGGACGTTCACGGGATCTGCTCGTGTGGATACCTTAGAGACATCGCTCGTACGGTGTTCGTGATAGACGATTTCAATAATTGTCATCGCTTCAAAAGGTAAATCTTCTAACCATGAATCATGACCATTCGCAAGGATCCTTCGATGGGAATTTTTTTCCGCTGCGTTATTTTGTTTTATACGCAAATTCCCAATAGGGTGATTGTCCTAAAGTGGCCTTGGATGGGGTGGCAAATACCAGATCGACTGAAGGCACATCGGAAAGGATCCTCGTGATGTTGTTAGTTTTTAAAAATGTTGGCTTTCGATATTTATCAATTTCGTGGTGTACTCGATCGTGAGGTGAGGCTGTGAGGGCGTGGCTCCTCGACGTTTTCTGTGGATGGACGTGGTCTTAGGTGATGCCTTCCAGGGCGAAGCCGAACCTCCAAGAGACGGGTGATCGTCCTGAAGTGGACTTGGAAGTGGTGGCAAACACCAAATCGCCCGATGTTGTTGGTTTTTAAAAATGTTGGCATTCGATATTTATCAATTTCCTGGGGTACTCGATGGTGTGGCGAGGTTGTGGGTGCGCGGCTCCTTTTCCTTGGTTGTGGAAGGACGTGGTGTTAGTAGATGCCTTCCGGGGCGGAGCCGAAGCACCAAGACACGGGTCATCGTCCTGAAGTGGTCTTGGATGGGGTGGTAAACACCAGATCGGCTGAAAGCGCATCAGAAAGGATCCTCGTGATGTTGTTGGTTTTTAAAAATGTTGGCTTTCGATATTAACCAATATCGTGGGGTACTCGATGGTGTGGCGAAGCTGTGGGTGCGCAGCTCCTCGACCCTGGTTGTGGATGGACTTGGTGTTACGTGATGCCTTCCGGGGCGCAGCTGAAACACCAAGAGACGGATGACCATTCCAAAGTGGCCTTGGAAGGGGTGGCAAACACCAGATCTACAGAAGGCGCATCGAAAAGGATCCTCATGATGTTGTTAGTTTTTAAAAATGTTGACTTTCGATATTTATCAATTTCGTGTGGTATTTGATGGTGTGGTGAGGTTGTGGGTGTGCGGCTCCACAACCTTTTTTGTGGATGGATGTGGTGTTAGGTGATGCCTTCCGGGGCGGAGCCGAAGCACCAAGTGATGGGTGATCGTCCTGAAGTGGCCTTGGAAGTGGTGGCAAACACCGGATCGACTAAAGGCGCATCAGAAAAGATCCTTGTGATGTTGTTGGTTTTTAAAAATATTGGCTTTCTATAATTATCAATATAGTGGTGTACTCGATGGCGTGGCGAGGCTGTGGGTGCACGACTCCTCGACCTTGGTTGTGGATGGACTTGGTGTGAGGTGATGCCTTCCGGGGCGGAGCCGAAGCACCAACTGACGGGTGATCATCCTGAAATGGCCTTGGAAGGGGTGGCAAACACCAGATCTGCTGAAGACGCATCGGAAAGGATCCTCATGATGTTGTTGGTTTTTAAAAATGTTGGCTTTCGATATTTACAATATAGTGGGGTACTCGATGGTGTGCTGAGGTTGTGGGAGTGCGGCCTCTCGATCCTTGTTGTGGATGGACTTGGTGTTAGGGGATGCCTTCCGGGGCGGAGCCGAAGCACCAAGAGATGGGTGGTCGCCCTGAAGTGGCCTTACAAGGGGTTCCAAACACCAGATCTGCTGAAGGCGCATTGGAAAGGATCCTTATGATTCTGTTGGTTTTTAAAAATGTTGGCTTTCGATATTATTCAATTTTGTGGGGTACTCGATGGTGTGGCGAGGCTGTGGGTACGTGGCTTCTCGACTTTCATTGTGGATGGACGTGGTTTTAGGTGATGCCTTCCGTGGCGGAGCCGAAGCACCAAGAGACGGGTTATCATCCAGAAGTGGTCTTGGAAGGGGTGGCAAACACTAGATCGACTGAAGGAGCATCGGAAAGGTTCCTTGCGATGTTGTTTTTTTTTTTAAAATGCTGGCTGGGGATAGTTATAAATTTTGTGGGGTACTCAATGGTGTGGCGAGGTTGTGGGTGCGCGGCTTCTCGACTTTTGTTGTGGATGGATGTGGTGTTAGGTGACGCCTTCCGCGGCGGAGCCGAAGCACCAAGAGACGGGTGATCATCAAGAAGTGGCCTTGGAAGGGCTGGCAAACACCAGATCGACTGAAAGTGCATCGGAAAGGATCCTTGCGATGTTGTTGGAATTTAAAAATGCTGGCTTTCGATATTTATTAATTGCATGGGGTACTCGATGGTGTGGCAAGGTTGTGGGTGCGCGGCTCCTCGACCTTGGTTGTGGAAGGATGTGGTGTTAGTAGATGCCTTCCGGGGTGGAGCCGAAGCACCAAGAGATGGGTCATCGTCCTGATGTGCCCTTGGAAGTGGAGCCAAACACCGGATCGACTAAAGGCGCCTCGGAAACGATCCTTATGATGTTGTTGGTTTTTAAAAATGTTGGCTTTTGATATTTATCAATTTTGTGGGGTAATCGAAGGTGTGGCGAGACTGTGGGTGCACGGATCCTCGACCTTGGGTGTGGATGGACGTGGTGTTAGGTGAGGCCATCCGGGATGGAGCCGTAGCACTAAGAGATGGGTGATTGTCCTAAAATGGCCTTGGAAGGGGTGGCAAACACCAGATCGGCTGAAGGCGCATCAGAAAGGATCCTCGTGATGTGGTTGGTTTTAAAAAATATTAGTTTTCGATATTTATCAATTTCGTGGGGTACTTGATGGGGTGGCGAGGTTGTGGGTGCATGGCTCCTCGACCTTGGTTGTGGAAGGACGTGGTGTTAGTAGATGCCTTCCGGGACGGAGCTGAAGCCCCAAGACACGGGTGATAGTCCTGAAGTGGCCTTGGATGGGGTGGCAAACCCCAGATCACTTGAAGGCGCATCGGAAAGGATCCTCGTGATGTTGTTGGTTTTTTAAAATGTTGGCTTTCCTTATTTATCAATTTCGTGGGGTACTCGATGGTGTGGTGTGGATGTGGGTACGCGTCTCATCGACCTTTTCTGTGGATAGACGTGGTGTTAGGTGATAGGAGATCACTTAGGACCATCTTGAAAACAGGCAAAGGACACAAGGAACTTGACCCTAACCGCGACCTGCCGGTAGAACCACAGTTATCAAAGAAGCGTGACCCTAGCCGCAACCTGCCGGTAGAACCAACACCATAAAGTTCTTAACCCAAGAACAAAGGGAAAAGCTCTCACAATAGAGAAACTCTCAAATTTCATTAATCATCCAAATCTGAATTATGTAGTACAAGAGTTCCCTATTTATAGCCTAACTTGGAAATACAAGAAATAAAACTCCCACTATCATGCATTTACCACAAATTGGTAATTGCATTTACATTACCTAGTAAATGAGCATAAACATGGTATCCCACTATCATGCATTTACCACAAATTGGTAATTGCATTTACATTACCTAGTAAATGAGCATAAATATGATAATAACTTCCCACTAGCCATTATTATGACTTAGAGCACTAATAGGATGCATTTAGTGAGGCTATGAGAATACAAAAGGTCATCCTAAAATTCAGCCCAAAAATAATATGAAAATTATAAATAAAAATTATAAAAATATAATAATCTGAATATGCTTATTTCCACATGCTCAAGCCATCCATGTTCCTATCATTCCCCACTTCTTGAAAGTGATTTATCCTCAAATCCAAACCTGCATTAAAAGTCAGTGGATTATCTAATAAAATCTGGCTTTTGTGCTCTCCACATTTTGCTTGATAATTGGCTCTTCCATCCCCTTTTCTCTGAAAATTCTCATTTTTCATGAGATATTTCTCATTGTTCTCTTTTTCTGAAACTTTTATCTCATGGTTCTCCACTTTTTGTCTCTCATCGGTTTCTTTTTTATTTAATTCTTCTTTTTCCTCAGTGCTTTCTGATAGGAGAACACTTAGGACCGTCTTGAAAATAGGCAAAGGACAGAAGGAACTTGACCCTAACCGCGACCTGCCGGTAGAATCAGAGTTATCAAAGAAGCGCGACCCAAACCGTGACCTGCCGGTAGAACCAACACTATAAAGTTCTTAACCCAAGAACAAAGGGAAAAGCCCTCACAATAGAGAAACTCTCAAATTTCATTAATCATCAAAATCTGAATTGTGTAGTACACGAGTTCCTATTTATAGCCTAACTAGGAAATACAAGAATTAAATGCCCACTACCATGCATTTACCACATACATTGACAAATGCATGTACACTACCTAGAAAGTAGCATAATCAAGGAATTAAATTCCCACCAGCTATTATTATGACTTATGGAACTACTAGGAAGCATTTACTGGACTTAGGGGAAAACTAAAAGTCACCAGAAAATTGTGCCCAAAATAACTACGAAAATTACAAATAAAAATGGTAAAAATTGGGCTTTAATTATTATCTAATCAGTCCATTGATAAAGTCCACTAATCAGCCCTTGAATGCATCTTGTCTTTTGAATTTGGGCCTTCCAAAACAGTATTCAAGTTGGACTAGAATCAACCTCATCCAGTTGGAGCAAAGTGACCCAATTTGGAGAAGCCTCTAATGCATGTTGGTCTTCCTTCTCTTTGATCATTATGATCAGGCCTTGTAAAGCTTGCTTCATCCTCTTAGCTTCCTTGCGCCACACAGCCACTTCGGGACAATGCATCAGCAACTATGTTTTCCTTACCATTCTTGTACTTGATCACATAAGGAAACATCTCAATGAATTCCAACCACTTAGCATGTCTCTTTTGAAGCTTACCTTGAGATCTTAGAAACTTCAAGCTTTGATGGTTAGAATGAATTATGAATTCTCTTGGCCATAAGTAGTGTTGCCATGTTTGCAAGGCCCTCACCAATGCGTACAACTCCTTGTCATATGTGGAATAATTCAATACTGCCCCATTCAGCTTTTCACTAAAGTATGCAATTGGTTTAGAGTCCTGCATCAATACAACCCCTATCCCAATACCAGAAGCATCACATTCAATTTCAAAAGCTTTATCAAAATTAGGCAAACAAAGCACAGGTGCATTAGTCAACTTATCTTTCAACAATTTAAAAGCTTTTTCATGCACTTCAGTCTACTTGAACACAACATTCTTTTTTACAAGTTCATTTAAAGGTGCGGCAATTGAACTAAAGTTCTTCACAAACCTTCTATAGAAACTTTCTAAACCATGAAAACTTCTTACCTCATTGGCATTCTTAGGAACTGGCCATTCCTTAATTGCCCTTACCTTTTCTTCATCCACACTTACTCCTTTGGAACTTATAACAAAACCCAAAAACACAACAGATTCAAGGCAAAATGAACACTTTTTCAGATTGGCATACAATTTATTTTCTCTCAAGACATTAAGAACATCATGCAAATGATCAACATGTTCATCCAAGGTTTTTCTATAAACCAAAATATCATCAAAGTACACTACCACAAATTTTCCAATGAAAGAACGCAAAACATGATTCATTAACCTCATGAAGGTGCTGGGTGCATTAGTTAAGCCAAATGGCATCACTAACCACTCATACAAACCATATTTTGTTTTAAAAGCTGTTTTCCATTCATCAACTTCTTTCATGCGAATTTGATAGTATCCACTCTTCAAATCAATTTTAGAAAACACACAAGAACCATGCAACTCATCAAGCATATCATCCAATCTAGGGATAGGATATCTATACTTTACAGTGATTTTGTTTATGGCTCGACAGTCAGTACACATGTGCCATGTTCCATCTTTTTTTGGAACCAAGATCGCAGGAACAGAACATGGTCTAAGACTCTCCCTCACAAATCCCTTTTGCAAGAATTCATCCACTTGCCTTTGAATCTCCTTTGCTTCCTCGGGACTTGATCTATAGGCTGGTCTGTTTGGAAGTGAAGCACCTAGGACGAAGTCAATTTGATGTTCAATACCTCTTAAAGGAGGTAATCCATGGGGAACCTCTTCTGGAAAAACATCAAAAAATTCCTGAAATAAGGAAACAAACTCACTAGGCAAAGAAGAATTAAGGTTACTAGTGAGAAAAACATCCTTGTACAGGAGTACAAGTAGCTGCTCTCTAGCTAGCAAAGCACTCTCAACCTCTCTTTTCTTTGCAAATGCACTCACTCTCTTATTTTCCTCTTCTTTGTTTTCTGACTTTTTTCGCTCACTCTCATTTTTCTTATCTTTCCTCTCCTTTTCTTTTAAGCTTATTTGCTCTTCTCTCAACTTACACTCTCTTGAAATTCTGATTTGGTCAGCATAAGCCTCCGCAGGTTGGAGAGGTGTTAAAACAATGGTGCGATTATCCATAACAACACTGTATCTATTTTTGTACCCATCATGAGTAACTCTTCTATCAAATTGCCACTGACGCCCAAGAAGTAAATGTCCAGCATGCATATGAGCCACATCACAAAGAACTTCATCCTTGTACTTCCCAATAGAAAATGAAATTAACACTTGCTTAGTCACCCTTATGTCTCCACAATCGTTCAACCACTGGAGTCTATATGGATTTGGATGCTTTAAAGTGGGTAAACTTAGTTTCTCAACCAACAAGGCGCTAGCAACATTTGTGCAACTACCACTATCAATGATTAAACTGCATACCTTATTATTGACATGGCATCTTGTATGAAAGATATGCTCACGCTGCTCATCATCACCATTTACTTTAGGTTGCATGTTAAGAGAATGCCTAGTAACAAGTACATATCCATTTACAGGTTCAGCAACCTCAACATCACTACAATCCTCCAAAGATGGCATATCATCATGACTTGATCTCACACTCTCTATATCTCCATTGTCCAACGGTATCATGGCTCTTTTATTTGGACATTGGGAAGCAATATGCCCAATTCCTTGACACCTGTAACATTTGACATCACGAGATCTAGAAGATGAATTAGTCTCCATTTTACCTTTGGGTACAACAATTGAATTTTTGGCCTTTGCATCTTCTTTTGTCTTTGGCACATATTTGTTGTTTTGCCAATTTGATTTCCATGAAGAATTAGAACGAAATTTGGAAGTGCTCTTACCTTTTAGTTGCCTTTCCACTTGAATAGCTTTGTGCAGCAAATCCTCCATCTCCACAAAATGTTGCAATTCTACCACATCAGCTATCTCCCTCTTTAATCCTCCAATGAATCTAGCCATAGTTTCCTCTCGGTCTTCTTCAACATTTGCTCTAATCATGGCTATTTTCATCTCCTTGTAGTAATCTTCGACACTCATAGAACCTTGAGTTAGGCTTTGCAATCTTTGGTACAAGTCCTTGTGGTAGTGGCAAGGGACAAATCTTTTCCTCATGGCAGCCTTCATCTCATCCCATGTACGAATAGGCCTCTCCCGATTTCTCCACCTACTAATAACAATTGATCCCACCAAATACTAGCATAATCGGTGAATTCAACAATTGCTAGTTTAATCTTCTTCTCCTCTAAATAATTGTGACAGTCAAACTCATGTTCAACCTTTCTCTCCCACTCCAAGTATAATTCAGGATCATTCTTTCCTTGAAATGAAGGAATTGTCATCTTAATACTTCCCTAATTTGTGTCTCTTGTTTCGCTTCTTCTCCTCCTATTAACTCTCCTACTCGAATGCTCCTCTTCCTCTTCTTCAGAACTGGATTGTGGCGGTGTTCTAGAACTGGATGCAGGTTGTAGATTGTCTAATATTGTGTTTAAAGCTTAGAAATGTTCTTGAACAACCTTCACAAACAACCTAAGATCAAACTCTCCTTGTCCTCCACTCATGATAAAAAATGATGCAAAAATTATGTTTGAAGTGATAACAAATGAATAATAATACAACACTAGGGAAATCCTCACACAAACACTCTCTTATGTGTTTCACACTTTTGGCTTTTTCCTTATGATGCTCTCACCACTCTGGCCTTTTACCACTCACTTTTACCTTATGATTTCTTAAGTAAGAACCTTTGGATGGTTCTACACAACAAGAAATAGCAAGGAATTGATGATAACTTTGGTGAACCAAAAACTAGCAAGGAACAACTGAATAGAAACAAGGAATTCAAGAAAAGTACTGTAATGAGGACAAGATCAATGAAGGAATTATAGAAAAACCAAGAAATAAGCCAAAGAAACTCTTTTTTTTTTTGTGGCTTGTAATTAGAAGCAAATCTACCCAGGAATTTTTTTTTTCAAATCAATTGGTCACTTGCATTTTTATTCAATTAAAATAAAATAACTTGGTTTGTATCATTCCCTCCCTCTTGAAGAGAACCAGAGTTCGAATTTATTGCCTTTGGGAATCGTCTTCATCCTCCAGGTTCAAACACAACTCTTTTGAATCCATGGGGCACTTCTCTTGGAATTACTTCTTCAACTTCCTTCAAAATAGAATCATCACCTCTATGCAAAGAAAGGGACAACACCTTAATTTCTTTTATAACGAGACTCTCCATTTCTTTTTCAACCTTTGCCTCATTCTTTTGTTGTTGCCCTTTGCTTTTTGTGGTTTGGCCTTAACTATTCTTTTCTTCGTGACCTATGGGAGAAATATTAGACAAAGTAGAAGAATCCCAATATTGATTCCACAAACTAATCTAGAAGAATGTATTAGAGTAAAAGATGGCCATGACTTCCCAAGTGAATTTGAAGATGTATTCTCGGCTTTAGGGGAAGGACATTCTCTAGTTGTCTTCATCTCCTTATCTTCCTCTTGCAATTCAACACCAGTTGATTGTTGGCACTCTTCCTTTGGAATCACATCTTCAATTTCATTCATTGTCTTGCAAGCTTCCTTTTGAATCACATCTTCAATTTCATTGAATGTCTTGCAAGCTTCCTTTGGAGGAAAACCCTTTTTCTCCAAGCGTCTTAGATATCTTTGCATTTCAACGGATAGTGTTGCCATGATAGGTGGTAGGGAGAAGAAATTTTTTTTCCCCTAAAATTCAGAGTGTTGCATCAAGGAAGAAACGCAACCAGAATTCAAGATATATATGTATTTTGCATTTTTTTTGATAAAACAAAGGATAGATAACACCTGATTTCAAGAGTCGAAGCTCTAATACCAAATGATAGGAGAATACTTAGGACCGTCTTGAAAACAGGCAAAGGACACAAGGAACTTGACCCTAACCGCGACCTGTCGGTAGAATCAGAGTTATCAAAGAAGCGTGACCCTAACCGCGACCTGCCGGTAGAACCAACACTATAAAGTTCTTAACCCAAGAACAAAGGGAAAATCTCTCACAATAGGGAAACTCTCAAATTTCATTAATCATCAAAATCTGAATTGTGTAGTACAAGAGTTCATATTTATAGCCTAACTAGAAAATACAAGAATTAAATTCCCACTACCATGCATTTACCACATACATTGACAAATGCATGTACACTACCTAGAAAGTAGCATAATCAAGGAATTAAATTCCCACAAGCTATTATTATGACTTATGGAACTAATAGGATGCATTTAGTGAGGCTAGGAGAATACAAAAGGTCATCCTAAAATTCAGTCCAAAAATAATACGAAAATTATAAATAAAAATTATAAAAATAGAATAATCTGAATATGCTTCTTTCCACATGCTCAAGCCATCCATGTTCCTATCACTTTCTTTTTTTTCTTCTTCTTTTTCACCACTCTCCATTTCCTCTTCCTTTCTCTCATGAGTTTCCTTTTTCTTTACTCAATGCCTTAAGGTTTTGGGTGGAGATGTGGTGTCCTGATCTCTTGGTGGTCCTGGTCATTAGCTCATTGTTGCTCCCGGTGCTCCCCGGACTCCCCAAAAATTGGTAATTTGATATGATCCTAATCTGGACCGCCTTGAAGTTTCAGACAAAAGAAGGATATTGACTCCACACTCAAGATATAGGTGAGAAGGTGAGTGATAAGTCATGGGTTTGATCGCCACAAGTTGCCTTGATAAGATCGGATTTAGTTCTTTTACCCAAGAACCCAAGGGTCTCACAATAGAGAAAACTCTTCAAATTTCATTATCTTCAAAAACTGATTTGTGTAGTACAACAGTTCCCTATTTATAGGCTAACTTGGAAATACAAGAAATAAAACTCCCACTATCATGAATTTACCACAAATTGGTAATTGCATTTACATTGCCTAGTAAATGAGCATAAACATGGTATCCCACTATCATGCATTTACCACAAATTGGTAATTGCATTTACATTACCTAGTAAATGATAATAACTAGCCATTATTATGACTTAGAGCACTAATAGGATGCATTTAGTGAGGCTAGGAGAATACAAAAGGTCATCCTAAAATTCAGCCCAAAAATAATACGAAAATTATAAATAAAAATTATAAAAATATAATAATCTGAATATGCTTCTTTCCACATGCTCAAGTCATCCATGTTCCCATCATTCCCCACTTCTTGAAAGTGATTTGTCCTCAAATCCAAACCTGCATTAAAAGTCAGTGGATTATCTAATAAAATCTTGCTTTTGTGCTCTCCACATTTTGCTTGATAATTGTCTCTTCCATCCCCTTTTCTCTCATAATTCTCATTTTTCATGAGATATTTCTCATTGTTCTCTTTTTCTTCAACTTTTATCTCATGGTTCTCCACTTTTTCTCTCTCATGGGTATCTTATTTTCTTTAAATCTTCTTTTTCTTCATTTCTTTCTTTTTTCTCTTCTTCTTTTTCACCACTCTCCATTTCCTCTTCCTTTCTCTGATGAGTTTCCTTTTTCTTTACTTCTGCTTTCAAGTACATTTGATCTTCATACACTTGTTTTGGTGACAATGGTCCAAGAGTAATTTTGCGATTATTAAATACAAATGAGTACTTATTTTTGTAGACATCATATTTCGCTTGTCGTTCAACTCTCCAAGGACGCCCAAGTAACAAGTGCCTAGTTTCCATGGGAACCACATCACATAACACCTCATCTTCATATCTCCCAATCTGAAATGATACTCGTACTTGTTTGTTCACCATCACGTCACCGAGATCACTAAACTCCGGGATGCTCCAAATGATATACGGTTGTACGTGGATGCTCTATAAGAGGAAGTCCTAACTTTTGCACCATGGTGGTACTAGCTAGATTAACGTATCCCCTTCTATCAATGGCCAAGCTACATATCTTGTCCTTCACATAACATCTAGAATAGAAAATATCCTTGATGAGTGTGATTTCACATCATCTTTGTCTATCATTTTGCATGCATTTTCATGTAGTTTAGGCATATTTTTATTAGATTTTAGGTTAATTTTCCTTTGGAATGGGTAAGGCGGTTTTCGTGTGTTGTTTTGCAGATATCAAGGGTAAATTGCTCAAGATCAACCATGATGGAGTTTGGATGAAGATAGGGCTTTAAAAGTGAAGAAAATGAGCCAAACAGAGCCCATCACGGCCTAGCCGTGATGCCCATCACGACCATGATCGAGCAAAACTGAAAAAGAACAAAGGCTGAAGTCAGAGTCTGTCACGGCCTAGCCGTGATAGCCATCACGGCCGTGACCCAAAACCACCTCAAGTCAGAGCACATCATGGCCAAGCCGTGAAATTCATCACGGGCCATGAAGCCGAGGGCTCGCGTCGCGAGAATTTGAATTTTCCAGAATTGGCAGAGGCAGAGACCGTCACGGCCTGGCCGTGATGGCCATCACGGCCGTGACGCGCATTACTTGGACCTGAAGAAACCGAATTTGGATCAGAATTTGAGTTAGATTGGGACTCTAACTTCCCACATCTATAAATAAGGACCAGACAGATCACATCAGAGACATTCAGGAGGAAGGATATCTAGACTTGTACACAAGGACTTAGGCATAGATCTCTCTTCTCCTCTTCTCTTCTCTTCTCTGATTTTTGTATTTTCTATTATGTTGTCAACCCAGCTTGTCATCTCCATGGCAAGACTGGAGTAGTAGTTTGTTTCTAGGGATTGGGGCTCTGCCCGAGTTTTGTAAATGTTGTTGATTTGATGTAAAATCGTTGTTGATTTCGTTATTGTTTTAGATCTGATTTCTAGTGTGTTAATCACTCGTAAATTCGGCAACCGCTTATTTGCGTGACGTGGACGTTCTAAGGAGGAACCTAACGGTGAACTTAGGATTTCTAGGGTGTTTCACTCGTAAAATTCGGCGGCCACTGGTTTGTGAGATGTGGATGATCTAAGGAGGAACCTAGCGGTGAACTTAGGTTATTTGCATGACTTAGACATTATAAGGAGGAACCTAGCGGTGAACTTAAGTGTCGGACCTATAGAAGTCGGACTTGGGACTGAAATCACGAGAGTTAGAAGCCGTCCCTCGAGGAGCAACGAGTTGTCACGGAACGCAAAGGGTCCAATCTGGGATCGACTACCACGAGAGTAGGGGTCGGGTCAATTGGGCACAGCTTTTGTAACCCGAGAGGGAGCTTAAGCTATCAGAGGATAAACTCGCCTTCAAGGCAATTTCGGTAATCAACAAAGGTAAATCAGTTTAGCAACATAAACAGCCTCAAAGGTAACCCAAATCCCTAGGAATCCGTTTAGATCAAAACCCCAAAAACATTTGTTTTCTGATTTATTTGATTCTGTTTGTTTATCTCTCAATTCAAACCTTTTTCAAAACCCTCTAAAAAGTCCAGATTCACTCATTTCAAAATTAATTGCGATTCGGGAACACAGTCTCTGTGGGTTCGATATCTTTTATTACTTGACGGCAATCCGGTACACTTGCCGGAATCGCACGAGCGTCGTCGCGCGCGACGAACGCAAACACCAAGTTTTTGGCACCGTTGCCGGGGACTCTGCCTTTTCGAATTTCAATTAGTTTTTAAATTGATTTTTCTGGACCCTTTTCTTTTTATTTGATTTTTATTTCTGAAATATTAAAAAAAAAATCAAAAATTTCTTTTCCTTCTATTGTATCCATCTCTCTGTGTGTTATATGCAAAGATCCCTAAGTCTCGGGAGCCTTAGTGAGATTGATCCGGAGATCGAGAGGACCTTCCACAGACGTAGAAGACTACAAAGAGTGGGAGAAAGGTTGAGTCCCGTTCCACTCATGGCGAATCAACCGGATACAAAACCTTTGAAGGACTACGCAGCCCCAAATGCGAGAGGCTTGCGAACTGGGATTGCAAGACCAGAGATTGAGGCGGAGAACTACACTATACCGCCCATGTTAATCAACATGATTAGGCAACATCAATTCGGAGGATTGCCTTTGGAGGACCCGATCGATCATATAGAAACATTCTTAGAGTTCACCGACGCAATCAGGATTAATGGAGCCTCAGTCGATGTTGTGCGTTTGAGATTGTTCCCCTCATCTCTCACTGGGAAGGCGAAGGCCTGGCTTAAGCAAATCCCCGCTAACACGTTGACCACTTGGGACCAACTGGAGCAGGCGTTCTTGGAGAAATTCTTCCCTCCATCCAAGACGGCCTACATAAGAACCCAGATCACCGGCTTCTTCCAGAAAGACGGAGAATCATTATCGGAAGCTTGGGATTGATACAAGGGACTGCTGGAGTCGTGCCCACATCACGGACTCGAGAGGTGGTTAATAGTGCACACCTTCTATAACGGATTGGATTACTCTTCGAAGGTGTCACTTGATTCTGCAGCCGGTGGAGCGTTTATGAATAGGCCTCTGACTGAGGCATTCAACATCATTGAGAATGTCGCCACCAACTACCACCAATGGGGATCCGAAAGAGGTAATAACCCGAACAAGATTTCGGGGGGTAAGTTTGAGGTAAATAGCACAGATCTTATTATGTCAAAGATAGACTCACTTAATAAACGTTTTGATCGGCTTGAAAGAGCTAATGTGAGTGCATTAGGTGCTACTAACCTTGTTTGTGAGATTTGTGGAATGCAGGGACATGACATGATGGAATGCCCACATGGATCCGGCGCTTCGGGTGAGCAAGTGAACTCTTGTAACAACTTCTACGATACGAACCCGAAGCTGCCCAACTATGCTCCCCCAAATCCCTACAACCAAAGAAGGAACAACCCTTACCTCTCCTACGGCAACTAGAGCAACACGCTCAACCATGAGTTCCAAGAGGGTCAAGGTAATAAGAGAACAGCACCGGGGTATCCTCAGGTACAAAGATCTAAACTCGAGACTTTATTTGAAAGTTTTGTTGAAACTCAGACAAAACAGAATGAGGAGTTTAGACAACAAGGAAGGGCAGTGAGTGAGGCAATAAAGGATCTAGCATCTAAGGTAGACAACTTAGCAACTCATAACAAGATGCTAGAAACCCAGATTGCCCAACAAGCCAGCACGTACTCGAGACCTAAGGGTACATTCCCGGGGCAACCCGAAGCAAATCCCAATGAGCATTGCAATGCCATACACTTAAGGGATGATAAGCTTGGGGTGGGGGTAGCTGAAATGGACGTGGAACCGGAGGAGGACACGAGCGAAAAGGAAGAGCCGGAACTGAAGTATGTCCCTCCACCACCGTACCAACCCCCGATACCTTTCCCACAAAGGTTGGTCAGGAAAAAGCAAGTAGAAGTAGAGACTAAAATGCCTCCTAAACTGAAAGACCCAGGTAGTTTCTCCATCTCTTGCTCGATCGAACAAGTGCAAATAGACCAAGCCTTGTGTGACTTAGGGGCTAGTGCGAGCTTGATGCCCCTCACTATCATGGAAAGGTTGGAAAGTAAAGAGTTGAGACCGTTCAAATTCTCCTTACAATTTGCGGACGGCTCAACTAGGACTCCTCTAGGCATACTAGAGAATGTTCCCGTAAAGGTAGGGAAATTTCTCATCCCTACCGACTTCCTGGTATTAGACATGAAAGGGAATTCTGAATTCCCCATCATTTTAGGAAGGCCATTTTTGGCAACCGCTGGGGCAGTGATAGACGTAAGGAATGGTAAACTCTCTCTAAATGTAGAGGAAGGTAGGGTAAATTTTCAGTTGACTAACTCTTATAACAACCCTCCTTTTGAGAGCCATGTGTGCAGAATTGATGTAACATCTCCAGCGGTAGAGAAAGAACTTAGCATGGAAGAAACCCCGAAGATATGCATGGTTGATGATGCACCCAGCAGTGGTGAAGTTGGAATTGCTGTCCATGCGGAAACAAAACTTCCGCCGGAAGAAAGGAAGGCTAGGAAGCTCCGAGAGAAAAGAGCAAAGCGGAAGCGTTACTGGCCGTATGAGCAGAAACGGCTTTTTGAAGGAGTTCCGTGGAAGAGAAGTGTTCCGGCACATCTACGCCCAGTCGACCCCGGTTAACTTAAGGAAGTATGGTCAAGCTTAAGACCATAAATAAGCGCTTCTTGGGAGGCAACCCAAGTTTTTCTTTCCCTTTTTCCTTTTGTTTTTGATTTAACCTCTTGAATAATTTGAGAAGATCAAGAGGCAAAAATATCATTAATAGGATTGTCTAGTGTTTTCAGGTTGAGAAAGGGAAGAAGAGCAAAAAAATAAAAAAAAAAATAAAGTCAGAGGCCATCACGCCCTGGCCGTGACAGTGGTCACGGCCGTGATGAACTAATACAAGAGCACAGAAAGGATCACGGCCCAGCCGTGACAACCATCACGGGGTGATGAGTAGGATGCCAAGGCCAGAGAGCATCACGGCCTAGCCGTGATGTAGATCACGGCCGTGACAGGGCAACTCCTGAGGACCAGAAACGATCACGGCCTGCCCGTGATGAGCCTCACGGCCGTGATACAATTTCCACCCAAGTTTTGACTGGAATGTGAAGCCAACACCCGCTACCGATTCGGTAAGTTGTTCCAATTTTTCTCCTCTCTCCGACTTGATTATTTACATTGGAGACAATGTAAGTAATCAAGCTTGGGGTATAGGTATTTTTGCATTTGCATTGTTGCATTCATATTGCATTCACATAGGCATGGATTGGTATGATCACATTCTCTAGATTGCCCCTCACTTAGAATATGCATCCAATTGTGAGAACTTGGTGCCAAATGAATTGAGATAGTGAATTTTCGAACCCAATTTTTTATTATTCTTGTGATATGGCTAAAAATAAAAAAATTCTTGAGATGATCTTTTGATGGTTGATAATTAGCATGTGGTTCCTTAGGTTTGTGTACCTCACTGATTTTTGAACTACTAAATGTAAGATTTTGAGCCAAAAGGGGTATTCACTAAATCTACCCCATTTCTTGTGATAGAGTGTTGTAATTCCTCTTGGACTGTATTTTCTAGAACTTGACTTGAAACCATTTCGAAACTTAAAAATTTTTGAAAACATTTTTTAAAATGATTGAGGCACTAGGTATTTTTCCAGCCTCCCGAGCTTTGAATGTTTAAATGCTACCCCCTTAGTTGCCCAATTTTGAGCCTAAAAGGAAAAAAAAAATACTTTTCTTGGTACCTTGAATTACTTTGATAAATAATGCTTGGTATGGCACCTTTTAAAGTATTACAAAAAGGGCAAAATGGTAGTTGGAAAAAGTATGGGATGAAAAAAGTTAGAAAGTAATTTCTCTTGAGCTATAAATCTCCCCTTCTCCAAACAAATAAAATGAAATAAACGGAAAAAAAAATGGAGAAGCGGATGACGAAAGAAAGTGAGAAATGAAAAAAAAAAAAAGAGGAAGAAAGGTGGAAAAAGTAAATCAAAGCCCCTAAAAGGTATTTTAGAAGGTGTCATACTTTGTAATGTTTGATAATCTGTCTAGCCTTCTTGAAATTCCCTTTCCTTGATTTTCCCACCTAACAATAAATCCCATGGCCACAATACAACCAAAGGAAAAGACCTCTTGATTCTTAAGTGTTTTCATAAATAAAGTAGAGATTTGATTAATAGTCAAGCCTATGGTAAAATACTTTCCTTGAGGAAATGGAGTGAATTGTCATATACCCTAAAACACTTGAGTGAGGTGAGATGAGTGCCCAAATCAGTGAGAATATAAACTTGAAGAACCTAAGCTTCTAATTGGACTTGAACTTGATTATCTCTTGAGTGCTTATTAAAAATATGCCTGTCACTTGGATTAGCTTCTAGGGTTCTTGGTTCACTATCCATGCTTTGATTGATTTATCTTATGGCCTGAGTAATTGCTTGAGGACAAGCAAAGTTTTAAGCTTGGGGTGATTTGATGAGTGTGATTTCACATCATCTTTGTCTATCATTTTGCATGCATTTTCATGTAGTTTAGGCATATTTTTATTAGATTTTAGGTTAATTTTCCTTTGGAATGGGTAAGACGGTTTTCGTGTGTTGTTTTGCAGATATCAAGGGTAAATTGCTCAAGATCAACCATGATGGAGTTTGGATGAAGACAGGGCTTTAATAGTGAAGAAAATGAGCCAAACAGAGCCCATCACGGCCATGATCGAGCAAAACTGAAAAAGAACAAAGGCTGAAGTCAGAGTCTGTCACGGCCTAGCCGTGATAGCCATCACGGCCGTGACCCAAAACCACCTCAAGTCAGAGCACATCACGGCCAAGCCGTGAAATTCATCACGGGCCATGAAGCTGAGGGCTCGTGTCGCGAGACATATCTCGCGTCGCGAGAATTTGAATTTTCCAAAATTGGCAGAGGCAGAGACCGTCGCGGCCTGGCCGTGATGGCCATCACGGCCGTGACGCGCATTACTTGGACCTGAAGAAACCGAATTTGGATCAGAATTTGAGTTAGATTGGGACTCTAACTTCCCACATCTATAAATAAGGACCAGGCAGATCACATCAGAGACATTCAGGAGGAAGGATATCTAGACTTGTACACAAGGACTTAGGCATAGATCTCTCTTCTCCTCTTCTCTTCTCTTCTCTGATTTTTGTATTTTCTATTATGTTGTCAACCCAGCTTGTCATCTCCATGGCAAGACTGGAGTAGTAGTTTGTTTCTAGGGATTGGGGCTCTGCCCGAGTTTTGTAAATGTTGTTGATTTGATGTAAAATCGTTGTTGATTTCGTTATTGTTTTAGATCTGATTTCTAGTGTGTTAATCACTCGTAAATTCGGCAACCGCTTATTTGCGTGACGTGGACGTTCTAAGGAGGAACCTAACGGTGAACTTAGGATTTCTAGGGTGTTGCACTCGTAAAATTCGGCGGCCACTGGTTTGTGAGATGTGGATGATCTAAGGAGGAACCTAGCGGTGAACTTAGGTTATTTGCATGACTTAGACATTATAAGGAGGAACCTAGCGGTGAACTTAAGTGTCGGACCTATAGAAGTCGGACTTGGGACTGAAATCACGAGAGTTAGAAGCCGTCCCTCGAGGAGCAACGAGTTGTCACGGAACGCAAAGGGTCCAATCTGGGTTCGACTACCACGAGAGTAGGGGTCGGGTCAATTGGGCACAGCTTTTGTAACCCGAGAGGGAGCTTAAGCTATCAGAGGATAAACTCGCCTTCAAGGCAATTTCGGTAATCAACAAAGGTAAATCAGTTTAGCAACATAAACAGCCTCAAAGGTAACCCAAATCCCTAGGAATCCGTTTAGATCAAAACCCCAAAAACATTTGTTTTCTGATTTATTTGATTCTGTTTGTTTATCTCTCAATTCAAACCTTTTTCAAAACCCTCTAAAAAGTCCAGATTCACTCATTTCGAAATTAATTGCGATTCGGGAACACAGTCTCTGTGGGTTCGATATCTTTTATTACTTAACGGCAATCCGGTACACTTGCCGGAATCGCACGAGCGTCGTCGCGCGTGACGAACGCAAACACCAATCCTCCCTTTGCTTTGCATCATTTTTCTTCATTACCTCCATGAAGAACCCACTGAGAAAAATTCAAACTTTGGATACAACCACCAGGAAAGATGAATAAAATTTGGAATTCCTCAAATAATTTTTTTATTTTCATATTTTTTTTCATACAGAATAGAAAAGAACAAAGAAATATAGCACCTGAATTTCAAGGATCCTAAGCTCTGATTACCAAATGATAGGAGATCACTTAGGACCGTCTTGAAAATAGGCAAAGGACACAAGGAACTTGACCCTAACTGCGACCTGCCGGTAGAACCAGAGTTATCAAAGAAGCGTGACCCTAGCCGCGACCTACCGGTAGAACCAACACTATAAAGTTCTTAATCCAAGAACAAAGGGAAAAGCTCTCACAACAGAGAAACTCTCAAATTTTATTAATCATCCAAATCTGAATTGTGTAGTACAAGAGTTCCCTATTTATAGCCTAACTTGGAAATACAAGAAATAAAACTCCCACTATCATGCATTTACCACAAATTGGTAATTGCATTTACATTACCTAGTAAATGAGCATAAATATGATAATAACTTCCCATTAGCCATTATTATGACATAGAGCACTAATAGGATGCATTTAGTGAGGCTAGGAGAATACAAAAGGTCATCCTAAAATTCAGTCCAAAAATAATACGAAAATTATAAATAAAAATTATAAAAATATAATAATCTGAATATGCTTCTTTCCACATGCTCAAGCCATCCATGTTCCTATCATTAGGTGATGCCTTCTGGGGTGGAGATGAAGCACCAAGAGACGGGTGATCGTCCTGAAGTGGCCTAGGATGTGGTGGCAAACACCGGATCGACTGAAGGCGCATCGGAAAGGATCCTTGTGATGTTGTGGTTTTTAAAAATGCTGGCTTTTGATATTTATCAATTTCGTGGGGTATTTAATGGTGTGGGGGGGTTGTGAGTGCGCGGCTCCTCGACCTTGGTTGAGGATGGATGTGGTGCTAGGTGATGCCTTCCGTGGCGGAGCCGAAGCACCAAGAGACGAGAGATCATCCAGAAGTGTCCTTGGAAGGGGTGGCAAACACTAGATCGACTCAAGGTGCATCGGAAAGGATCCTCGTGATGTTGTTGGTTTTTAAAAATGTTGGCTTTCGATATTTATCAATTTCGGGGGGTAATCGATGGTGTGGTGAAGCTGTGGGTGCGCGGCTCCTCGACCTCGGGTGTGGATGGACGTGGTGTTAGGTGATGCCTTCAGGGGTGGAGCCGAATCATTAAGAGACGGGTGATCGTCCTAAAGTGGTCATGGAAGGAGTGGTAAACACCAGATCGACTGAAGGCATATCGGAAAGGATCCTCGTGATGTTATTAGTTTTTAAAAATATTGGTTTTCGATATTTATTAATTTCATGGGGTACTCGATGGTGTGGCAAGGCTGTGGGTGCGCGACTTCTCGACTTTCATTGTGGATGGACGTGGTGTTACTAGATGCCTTCCGAGGCGGAGCCAAAGCACCAAGACACGAATGATCGTCCAGAAGTGGCCTTGGAACTGGTGGCAAACACCAGATCGACTGAAGGCGCATCAGAAAGGATTCTTATGATGTTATTGGTTTCTAAAATGTTGGCTTTCGATATTTATCAATTTCGTGGGATAGTCGATGGTGTGACCAGGCTCTGGGTTCGCGGCTTCTCGACTTTCATTGTGGATGGACGTGGTGTTAGGTGATGCCTTCACGGGCGGAACCGAAGCACCTAGAGAATGGTGATCGTCCTGAAGTGGGCTTGGAAGGGGTGGCAAACACCGGATAGACTGAAGGCGCATTGGAAAGGATCCTCGTGATGTTGTTGGTTTTTAAAAATGTTGGCATTCGATATTTATCAATTTAATGGGGTACTCGATGGTGTGGTGAGGCTGTGGGTGCGCAGCTCCTCGACCTTTTCTGTGGATGGACGTGGTGTAAGGTGAATCCTTCCAGGGCTGAGCTGAAGCACCAAGAGACGGGTGATTGTCCTGATGTGGTCTTGGAAGTGGTGGGAAACACCGAATCGACTGAAGGAACATCGGAAAGGATTCTTGCGATGTTGTTGGTTTTTAAAAATGTTGCTTTTGATAGTTTTAAATTTCGTGGGGTACTCGATGGTGTGGCGAGGCTGTGGGTGCGCGTCTCCTCGACCTTGGTTGTGGATGGATGTGGTGTTAGGTGATGCCTTCCATGGCCGAGAAGAAACACCAAGAGACGGGTGATCATCCTGAAGTTACATTGGAAGGGGTGGCAAATACCAGATCGGCTAAAAGCGCATCGGAAAAGATCCTGGTGATGTTGTTGGTTTTTAAAAATGTTTTCGTTCGTTATTTATCAATATTGTGGGGTACTCAATGGTGTGGCGAGATTGTGGGTGCGCGGCTCCTCGACCTTGTTGTGGATGGATGTGGTGTTAGGTGATGCCTTTCGGGGTGGAGCCGAATAACTAAGAGACGGGTGATCGTCCTAAAGTGGCCTTGGAATGGGTGGCAAACACCAGATCGGCTGAAGGCGCATCGGAAAGGATCCTCGTGATGTTGTTGGTTTTTAAAAATGTTGGCTTTCGATATTTATCAATTTGGTGGGGTACTCGATCGTGTGGCAAGGTGGTGGGTGCGCGGCTGGTCGACCTTGGTTGTGGAGGGACGTGGTGTTAGTAGATACCTCCCGGGGAGAAGCCGAAGCACCAAGAGATGGGTGATCATCCTGAAGTCGCCTTGGATGGGGTGGCTAACACCAGATCAGCTGAAGGCGCATTGGAAAGGATCCTCGTGATGTTTTTGGTTTTTAAAAATGTTGGCTTTCGATATTTATCTATTTGGTGGGGTACTCGATGGTGTGCTGAGGCTGTGGGTGTGCGGTCCCTCGACCTTTTCTGTGGAAGGATGTGTTGTTAGGTGATGCCTTCCGTGGCGGAGCCGAAGTACCAAGAGACGGGTGATCGTCTTGAAGTGTCCTTGGAATTGGTGGAAAACACCGGATCGACTAAAGGCGCATTGGAAAGGATCCTTGCGATGTTGTTGGTTTTTAAATATGTTGTCTTTTGATAATTATCAATTTCGTGGGGTACACGATGGTGTGGCGAGGCTGTGGGTGCGCGACTCCTCTACCTTGGTTGTGGAAGGACGTGGTGTTAGGTGACACCTTCCGCGGCAGAGCCGAAGCACCAAGAGACGGGTGATCGTCCTGAAGTGGCCTTGGAAGAGGTGGTAAACACCAGATCGGCTGAAGGTGCATCATAAAGGATCCTCGTGATGTTGCAGACTTTTAAAAATATTGGCTTTCGATATTTATCAATATTGTGGGGTACTCGACGGTGTGGGGAGGCTGTGGGTGCGTGCCTCCTCGACCTTGGTTGTGGATGGACATGGTTTTAGGTGATGTCTTCTGGGGTGGAGCCGAAGAACTAAGAGACGGGTGATCGTCCTAAAGTGGCCATGGAAGGGGTGGCAAACACAAGATTGGCTGAAAGTGCATCGGAAATGATCCTCATGATGTTGTTGGTTTTTAAAAATGTTGGCTTTCAATATTTATCAATTTAATGGGGTACTCGATGGTGTGGTGAGGCTGTGGGTGCGCGGCTCCTCGACCTTTTCTGTCGATGGACGTGGTGTAAGGTGAATCCTTCCAGGGCTGAGCTGAAGCACCAAGAGACGGGTGATCGTCCTGATGTGGCCTTGGAAGTGGTGGGAAACACCGGATCGACTGAAGGAACATCGGAAAGGATCCTTGCGATGTTGTTGGTTTTTAAAAATGTTGCTTTTGATAGTTTTAAATTTCGTGGGGTACTCGATGGTGTGGCGAGGCTGTGGGTGCGAGTCTCCTCGACCTTGGTTGTGGATGGACGTGGTGTTAGGTGATGCCTTCCATGGCCGAGAAGAAGCACCAAGAGACGGGTGATCATCCTGAAGTTACATTGGAAGGGGTGGCAAATACCAGATCGGCTAAAAGCGCATCGAAAAGGATCCTCGTGATGTTGTTGGTTTTTAAAAATGTTTTCGTTTGTTATTTATCAATATTGTGGGGCACTCAATGGTGTGGCGAGACTGTGGTTGCGCGGCTCCTCGACCTTGGTTGTGGATGGACGTGGTGTTAGGTGATGCCTTCCGGGGTGGAGCCGAAGAACTAAGAGACGGGTGATCGTCCTAAAGTGGCCTTGGAATGGGTGGCAAACACCAGATCGGCTGAAGGCGCATTGGAAAGGATCCTCATGATGTTGTTGGTTTTTAAAAATGTTGGCTTTCGATATTTATCAATTTGGTGGGGTACTCGATCGTGTGGCAAGGTGGTGGGTGCGCAGCTCGTCGACCTTGGTTGTGGAGGGACGTGGTGTTAGTAGATGCCTCCCGGGGAAGGGTGATCGTCCTGAAGTCGCCTTGGATGGGGTGGCTAACACCAGATTGGCTGAAGGCGCATTGGAAAGGATCCTCGTGATGTTGTTGGTTTTTAAAAATGTTGGCTTTCGATATTTATCTATTTGGTGGGGTACTCGATGGTGTGTTAAGGCTGTGGGTGCGCGGTCCCTCGACCTTTTCTGTGGAAGGATGTGTTGTTAGGTGATGCCTTCCGTGGCGGAGCCGAAGTACCAAGAGATGGGTGATCGTCCTGAAGTGTCCTTGGAATTGGTGGAAAACACCGGATCTACTAAAGGCGCATTGGAAAGGATCCTTGCAATGTTGTTGGTTTTTAAATATGTTGTCTTTTGATAGTTATCAATTTCGTGGGGTACACGATGGTGTGGCGAGGCTGTGGGTGCGCGGCCCGTCTACCTTGGTTGTGGAAGGACGTGGTGTTAGGTGATACCTTCCGCGGTAGAGACGAAGCAGCAAGAGACGGGTGATCGTCCTGAAGTTGCCTTGGAAGAGGTGGTAAACACCAGATCTGCTGAAGGCGCATCGTAAAGGATCCTCGGGATGTTGTTGGCTTTTAAAAATATTGGCTTTCGATATTTATCAATATTGTGGGGTACTCGACGGTGTGGGGAGGCTGTGGGTGCGTGCCTCCTCGACCTTGGTTGTGGATAGACATGGTTTTAGGTGATGTCTTCTGGGGTGGAGCCGAAGAACTAAGAGACGGGTGATCGTCCTAAAGTGGCCATGGAAGGGGTGGAAAACACCAGATTGGCTGAAAGTGCATCGGAAAGGATCCTCGTGATGTTGTTGGTTTTTTAAAAATTTTGGCTTTCGATATTTATAAATTTCGTGGGGTACTCGATGGTGTGGTGAGGCTGTGGTTGCACGGCTTCTCGACCTTTTCTGTGGATGGACGTGGTGTTGGGTGATGCCTTCCAAGGTGGAGCCAAACCACTAAGAGACGGGTGATCGTCCTGAAGTGGCCTTCGAAGTGGTGGCAAACACCGGATCGACTGAAGGTGCATCGGAAAGCATCCTTGCTATGTTGTTGGTTTTTAAAAATGTTGGCTATCGATATTTATCAATTTCGTGGGGTACTCAATGGTGTGGTGAGGATGTGGGTGTGCGGCTCCTCGACCTTTTCTGTGGATGGACGTGGTGTTAAGTGATGCCTCCGGGGAGGAGCCGAGCACCAAGAGACGGATGATTGTCCTGAAGTGGCATTGGATGGGGTGGCAAACACCTGATCGACTGAAGGCGCATCGGAAAGGATCCTCGTGATGTTGTTGGTTTTTAAAAATGTTGGCTTTCTATATTTATCTATTTCGTGGGGGTACTCGACGGTGTGGATAGATTGTGGGTGCGCGGCTCCTCGACCTTGGTTGTGGAAGGACGTGGTGTTAGTAGATGCTTTCCAGGGAGGAGCCGAAGCCCCAAGAGATAGGTGATCATCCTGAAGAGGCCTTGGAAGTGGTGGCAAACACCGGATCGACTGAAGGTGCATCGGAAAGGATCCTTGCTATGTTGTCGGTTTTTAAAAATGTTGGCTATCGATATTTATCAATTTCGTGGGGTACTCGATGGTGTGGCGAGGCTGTGGCTGCGCGGCTCCTCGACCTTTCACTAGTGAAATAAGTGCTTTTTACGTCAGCTAAAATTGATTTTTTACGTCAGAATACTGACTGACGTAAATACATCTGACGTTAATAGTTAATATTTTAACGTCAGTTCTTTAACACAACTGACGTTAATTTTGTAAAAATTAACGTCAGTTTTTTAAACAACTTACGTTAAACATAAAACTATTAACGTCAGTTCTTTAATACAACGGACGTTAATTTTGTTAAAACTGACGTCAGTTGTTATAAAGAACTGACGTTAAAGGTTTTAATTTTAACGTCAGTTGTTTATTACAACTAACGTTAATAGTGTACTGTATATTTTATAAAATACTATTAACGTCAGTTGTTTGATACAACTGACGTTAATAGACTTTTTTTTTTAAAATTCAATTTTAAAATATCACTCCCCTCAGCTATCCCTGCATTCAGTAAATATCCCAGTAACACAGAATATCACACACATTACAGAATTGCAAAGGAAAAATGGAACAATGATCCATATGTATGCATGTTCAGAAACAATATATATTTATTAACATAGGTTATAACTCAAAATAAATACAGAAATAAAAATAAAAATAAATGTATATTAAGTTTAAACTACCTATATCAATATCCCTTCGTGATGATCATCACGAGTGGCATGTACATCGTCCACCTGTGTCTCCTCGATTATAGTAGGCATGTTTGTTTAAAAAGAAGGAGTCTCAGGAATATCAAGATTTGAATCTTCATTTTCATCACTACCATTATACATGCTTTTTACTTGGAGAACCACGAACAACCTTTTGTTAGAAGGATCAGTGATGTAGAACACTTGTTTTGCTTGGGAAGCCATTATGAAAGGCTCATTTATATGACCTAACTTGTTGAGGTCTACCAATGTGAACCACAATTCATCGGTTTGTACACCACCGTTACTATCAACCCACTTACATTTAAATACCGGCACCGTAAGCTTAGTGTAATCGAGCACCCAAATATCTTCAATATATCCAAAGTAAGGTGTCAGTGCTTTAACGGGTTTTGTGTCCTTTTCACTAGAGAAGTGTATTGCTTCGGCCACGATCCTAACCCCACTATTTTGCATGGTACTCTTGTTATCTTGTTCCTTTGTATAAAAGGAAAAGTTATTTATGTCGTATCCGCTCCAACATATGACGTTGAAGCTAGGCCCAGGTGCTGGCCATCTTACGTCATCAGAAGCAGTGCTACCATCCTTAAGCATTTCTTCCTTGAACCATGGTAAGAAAGTCTTGTTATGCTTGTTCAACAACCACCTTTCGCTCATTCGAGGGTTTTATTGATTGACTTTTCTTTCATGTTCAAATAAGAAAGGCTGAACACATTCGATGTTGTTCAATACATACAAATGTGCTTGAAGTACTTCCTCCCGATCCTTCTTATTAATTCTTAAGCCATGTGTACCCTTACCTTGACATCTGATCTCATCATGCCGAGGCTTAGGAACCCCTATAGGATCCGTGTTATGAAGGTAGTCCGAACAAAACTCCATAGCTTCTTATGCAACATACCTTTGAATAATAGATGCTTCCGAACGATGAGGATTCTTCACGTACTCTTTCAAGATCTTCATGTAGCACTCAACTGGGTACATCCATCTCAGAAAAACCGGCCCACATAATCTAATCTCCCTCACCAAATGAACAATTAAGTGAACCATTATGTCGAAAAAGGAAGGAGGAAAATACATCTCCAATTGGCACAAGATTGTAGCAACCTCAACTTCCAAGTCATCCAACATACGGGGGTCAACGACTTTGCTACATATAGAATTGAAGAATGAGCACAACCGAGTAATGGCATGTCTCACATTTTTTGGAGCAATACCACGAATAGCAACGGGCAGAAGTTGTTGCATCAAGATGTGACAATCATGAGACGTTAAGCCAACCAATTTAAGATCACTAGAGACAAGCCTCATCATATTTGAAGAGTAACCATGTGGAACTTTGATGCCCTGAAGACACCCGCAGAAACTTTGTCTCTCTTTTTTTGACAAAGTATGACATGCTGGCGGCAAATAAGTCCGCTTACCATCCTCAACAACTGGAGCTAACTGCTCTCGTATACCCATAGCAACGAGGTCGAGACGAGCATTCACACCATCCTTTGTCTTTCCCTGAATGTTGATAATCGTCCCGATCACACTATCACACACATTTTTCTCCACATGCATCACATCAATGCAGTGTCTGACATCAAGCTTGCGCCAGTATGGAAGATCGAAGAATATCGACCTCTTCTTCCATATGTTTTTCTCGGCAGCTTTACCTTTCTTTTTGGACTTACCGAATATAACATTGATGCCCTTTACCCTCTGATAAACCTGCTCTCCAATTAAGGCCGCCGGCGCTTCTTTTGTCTCTTGGCATCCATTAAAAGCTTTTTTCATCTTACGATATGGGTGATCACGTCTAAGAAATCTCCGATGCCCAAGGTAAACCGTCTTATTTCCATGATGCAACTTAGTGTAGCATGTGCCTTCTTCACATATAGGGCATGCTTTATGCCCCTTGACACTGTACCCGGACAAGTTACCGTATGCTGGAAAGTCATTGATGGTGCAAAATAACATGGCGCGAAGCTTGAAAGTCTCATGAGAATACCCATCAACTACATCAACACCTTCCACCCACAGCGTTTTCAAGTCTTCAATCAAGGGACCTAGATAAACATTTAAGTCATTTCCCGGTTGCTTTGGGCCCGAAATCATCATAGACAACATCATGTATTTGCGCTTCATGCACAACCAAGGGGGCATGTTGTAAATTACCAACAGAACAGGCCATGAACTATGAATACTACTCATGTTACCATAAGGATTCATTCCATCCATAGCAAGTCCAAGCCTTAGGTTTCTTGGCTCATCGGCAAAATCCGGAAACATAGTATCGATATTCTTCCATTTCATAGAATCAGCAGGATGACGAACCTTTCCATCACGTTTCCTCTCATTATTATGCCATCTAAGATTCTACGCATCTTTCACATTGGCAAACAATCGCTTGAACCTTGGAATTATTGTAAGATACCACAACACCTTCGCAGGAGGACCCTTTTTTCTCACATCATCAAGATCATCATCATCATCACCACTCTTCACTTTGTATCGTGATAACCCACATTTGGGGCAATCGTGATTGTCTTCATGAACACCGGTGTACAATATGCAATCATTAGGGCATGCGTGTATCTTCTTATACTCCATACCCATAGGACACAATACCTTCTTGGCCTCATAGTTACGGTCAGGCAATGTGTTGTCCCTCGGAAGCAAGTCTTTCAAAACATCAAGCAATTCCGTGAATCTTTTATCGGCCCAACCATTTCTCGCCTTCACACAAACCAATTTTAGCACCGCCGACAACCGTGTATGAGTAGTGCACCCTGGATATAAAGTCTTATCCGCATCACCGCACAACCTATCATACACATGAGCTCGATGAAAAGATTCTTGTCCAATATCACGGATCATGTTCTCTACTCGATCATCCTCCATATCTACGTCAACGTCCTCACTTTGGGAGACACTTGCCGTACTACTCAACAGCACATCACCATGCCATATCCATCTTGTATAACACAAGCAAATCCCTTCACAAATCAAATGAGTACGTATATCCTTCACCGTACATTTCCTCGTATTCAAACACTTGACACAAGGACAACAGAACTTTCCATTACTATTAGGAACATTCCTTTGAGCAAATTCTATAAATTCTCCCACCCCCTTCAAATGCTCAACACTAGTGCGCTTACAAACCATCCAAATATGATCCATAACAAGATAAGTCCTGTAGATATACAAAACATATATCCAATATAAGGACAATACGGGAGATTGAAAACTATAGTTTTTGAAGATTTCCAAGCACTGGTCACGGCCTGGCAGTGATGTCCATCACGGCCGTAACGTGCCAACTGAACCAGACCATCACAGGCAGAACTGATCACAGCCTAGCCGTGATGAGCGTCACGGCCTAGCCGTGATGAGCGTCACGGCCTAACCGTGATGAGCATCACGGCTGTGACAGATCAACCAGCAGAGCAACATGCACTCAAAACCAAAAATAGAGACATTCCAAACAACCCAAACTCACGGTTTCAAGTTTCAACTACTGAGACTACAGTTTCAACATACACTCAAAACCAAAAATAAAAAAAAATGTGCCCTAAAGACTCACCAGAAATAGGTGCTCGCGTGGTGGTGGGGAGGGGAGCTCGAGTGGTGGCCAACGTTCGATGTGGTTACTTAGAGCAGAGGGACAAGGAGAGTTAGTGCGTGGGAAGGGGAAAGAGAGATGTCAAGTTATTGCAAAGAATGAATGGAAAGACAGAGTTAGGGTTAAGAGTGTACCTCACGGTGGTGGAGAAGAAGCCCTCGTGGTGGTTGCAGTGGAGATGAGCTCGCGATTAGGGCAGAGTGAGAGTGAGAGTGAGAGTGAGGGTTGAGCGTGATGAAAAGAGAAAAGAGACGTACAGAGCGAAGTGCAGAAGGCGCGCGGGTGTAAACCAAAATAAAACAACATTTGACATCAGTTGTTTGTAAAGACTGACGTTAAAGGTCATATATTTAACGTCAGTTGTCTTAAGAAACTGACGTTAAAAGTGTATTCGTTTATCCATAAACATTAATTCCTTTGACTATTTATTTAATTGAAGGAAAAATCAAACTTTTAACGTCAATTGTATTAAACAACCGACGTTAAAAATAAATAATTTTTTTATTTTAAAAGCACTTTTAACGATAGTTGCTGAAGACAACTGACGTTAAAAGTGCATAAGTTTCTGCAAAAAAAATCATTCCTTTGACTACTGTGCTAACCCATGCACCTAGAGACATAATCCTCTTAATGAGCATTAAGTTTATAGATAAGTTTTCAAGAAAATCAGAGAGACTCTATTCTCTATATAAAGTGCCATTCTTCTGTATCAGTCTGTAAATACACCCTCTTCTTTTCCTCTATATTTCGTGCATTTTCTATTCCTTCACAATATGGTTCTATCACATTGGAGACTTTTGTTATTTCTTCATATACCTAGACTTAAAGGTCTCTGTCTTAATGGTCAAAAAACTTCGGAGGTTGAGTAAATCACATAATATGACTCCCTCACTTTATTCAATCTCCTCCCCAAGTGATTGTGGATAAAGCACAGATGGAGCATCAAGGACTTCAAATGAGCAGGGAGGGGATCGATGCATCCATTGGAGTTTCTGAGGACAAAACTGAGAAGAAATTGATGTTGAAGTTGAAACTTTTTAATATTTTAGTACTATGTTGCAGAAATTTTTTATCTTTTAATCATGTAATTGTAACTTATGAATCGCTTAAATGAGATACGATTTGATTATACTTATAACACTTTTATGTTAAGTGTTTATGTATTTTAATTTTCACAAGAATATGTTTACTAATTGAAGCTAATTAATGAAGATTAAAAATAAACTTATTTAATATTTACACAAGTTCTTTACACAACCGACGCAAATAGTGATTTAATATTTACAAACTGCCACCACCTCATTTTTAACGTCAACTTAATTTATGACTGCCAAGTTCCCGTATATTACATTATTTCCAATATTCATTCTGCACGTTTATAATATATAGGGTTATTTACGTCAGCTATTTATTATACTGAAGTAAAAATCACACTTTTAACGTCAGTTGTATAAAAAACTGACGTTAAAGATAAATATTTTTTATTTTAAAAACACTTTTAACGTCAGTTGTATTAAACAACTGACGTTAAAGGTGTATAAGTTTCTGCAAGAACATTCATTCCTTTGACTACTATGCTACTTACCCATGCACCTTGTAACTTAATCCTCTTAATGAGCATTAAGTTTATAGATAAGTTTTCAAGAAAATCAGAATAGCTTAGTAACTTCATCCCCTGCGCCTATAAATATCTTCCTTCCATCCTTTTAATTTTCTTTTTCACAATATGGCTCTGCCATGGAGATTAACTTCATCACTCTTTCTTCCTATTCCTAGACTCAAAGATCTTTGCCTTAATGGTCAAACAACTTTTGAGGTTGTGTAAATCACATAACATGGGTGATAAGATTGTGTAAATCACATAATGTGAGTTGCTCACCTTATCATCTTTCCGGAGAATCGGCAGCTACTGCTCCAGAACCTCAGCTTTGGAAGCAAATGACTGTTCCAAGACCATTACTGAAACAGATCGGGTGCACCCTTGCTCGGCCGCTCTGGAAAACTCAGTCGCTCGACTCTCCTCTCTTGCTCACCCGTGAAGGGAATGAAGCCTCAACAAATGTTTAGGATTTAAAACCCTTTCAATGTAACTTTTTATAGGATTTTAAACCCTTTCAATCTTCTGTATCAGTCTGTATTACACTTCATGAATGAGATCAGGTTTGGGTTATTGATTCAACTTATACTTCGCACATATATTTTAGTTTTCAAAACAGAAACACAAAACATCAAAGCAATTGTGAAACTGAAACTTTGAGGAAGGCAATGCGGAAGGGTACGTATACTAGATTAAAAAAATTATTAAAATAACCTTTAACGTTTGTTGATGAAAGAACAAAAGTTAAAAGTGAAGTGACTCACTTTTAACGTAAGTTCAATGAAGGACTGAACTTTTAACGTCAGTTGTTTATTGAACTGACGTTAAAAGTGAGTCACTTCACTTTTAACGTCAGTCCTTACAACAACTGACGTTAAAATTGAATTAATGAAGTCTGATATTTACAAAACTGCCACCGCCCCCTTTTTAACGTCTTGCTTTTGATCAACCGACGTAAAACGTTCTCGTATATTACATTATTTCCACTAGTGTTTTCTGTGGATGGACGTGGTGTTAGGTGATGCCTTCCGGGGCGGAGCCGAGCACCAAGAGACGGGTGATCGTCCTGAAGTGGCCTTGGATGGGGTGGCAAACACCAGATCGACTGAAGGCGCATCGAAAAGGATCCTCGTGATGTTGTTGGTTTTTAAAAATGTTGGCTTTCGATATTTATCAATTTCGTGGGGGTACTTGAGGGTGTGGCGAGGTTGTGGGTGCACGGCTCCTCGACATTGGTGGTGGAAGGACGTGGTGTTAGTAGATGCCTTCCGGGGAGGAGCCGAAGCCCCAAGAGACAGGTGATCGTCCTGAAGTGGCCTTGGATGGGGTGGCAGACACCAGATCGGCTGAAGGCGCATCGGAAAGGATCCTCGTGATGTTGTTGGTTTTTAAAAATGCTGGCTTTCGATATTTATCAATTTGGTGTGGTACTCGATGGTGTGGTGAGGTTGTGGGTGCGCGGCTCCTCGACCTTTTCTGTGGATGGATGTGGTGTTAGGTGATGCCTTCCGTGGCGGAGGTGGAGGCGAATTACCAAGAGACGGGTGATCGTCTTGAAGTGGTGGCAAACACCGGATCGACTGAAGGCACAATGGAAAGGATCCTTGCGATGTTGTTGGTTTTTTAAAATGTTTGGTTTTGATAGTTATCAATTTGGTGGGGTACACGATGGTGTGGCGAGACTGTGGGTGCGCGTATCCTCTACCTTGGTTGTGGATGGACGCGATGTTAGTTGATTCCTTCCGGGGAGGAGATGAAGCACAAAGAGACGGGTGATCGTCCTGAAGTGGCCTTGGAAGGAGTGGCAAACAGATCGGCTGAAAGCACATCGAAAAGGATCCTCTAATGTTGTTGGTTTTTAAAAATGTTGGCTTTCGATATTTTTGAATTTTGTGGGGTACGCGATGGTGTGGTGAGACTGTGGGTGTGCGGCTCCTCGACCTTTTTTGTGGATGGACGTGGTGTTAGGTGATGCCTTCCGGGCTGGAGCCGAGCACCAAGAGACGGGTGATCATCCTGAAGTGGCCTTGGATGGGGTGGCAAACACCATATCGACCGAAGGTGCATCGGAAAGGATCATCGTGATGTTGTTGGTTTTTAAAAATGTTGGCTTTTGGTATTTATCAATTTCGTGGGGTACTCGATGGTGTGGTGAGGCTCTCGGTGTGCGGCTCCTCCACCTTTGCTGTGGATGGACGTGGTGTTAGGTGATGCCTTCGGGGACGAAGTCGAAGAAGCAAGAGACGGGTGATAGTCCTGAAATGTCCTAGGAAGTGGTGGCAAACACCGGATCGACTGAAGGCGCATCGAAAAGGATCCTTGCGATGTTGTTGGTTTTTAATAATGTTGGCTTTTGATAGTTATCAATTTCGTGGGGTGCACGATGGTGTGATGAGGCTATGGGTCCGCGGCTCCTCGACCTTGGTTCTGGATTGATGTGGTGTCAGCTGATGCCTTCCGGGGCGTAGCCGAAGTACCAAGAGACTGGTGATCGTCCTGAAGTGGCCTTGGAAGTGGTGGCAAACACGGGATCGACTGAAGGTGCATCGGAAAGGATCCTTGCGATGTTGTTGGTTTTTAAAAATGTTGGCTTTCGATATTTATCAATTTCGTGGGGTACTCGATGGCGTGGTGAGGCTGTGGGTGCATGGCTCCTCCTCATTTTCTGTGGATGGACATGGTGTTAGGTGATGCCTTCGGGGGCGGAGCCGAAGCAGCAAGAGACGGGTGATCTCCCTGAAGTGGCCTTGGAAGTGGTGGCAAACACCGAATCGACTGAAGGCACTTCGAAAAGGATCATTGTGATGTTGTTTGTTTTTTAAAATGTTGGCTTTTGATAGTTATCAATTTTGTGGGGTACTCGATGGTGTGGCGATGCTGTGGGTGCGCGGATCCTCGAACTTAGGTGTGGATGGACGAGGTGTTAGGAGATGCCTTCCGGGGTGGAGCAGAATCACTAAGAGATGGGTGATCGTCCTAAAGTTGGCTTGGAAGGGGTTGCAAAAACAAGTTCAGCTGAAGGCGAATCGGAAAGGATCCCCTTGATGTTGTTGGTTTTTAAAAATATTGGCTGTCGATATTTATATTTCGTGGGGTACTCGATGGTGTGGCGAGGCTGTGGGTGTCTGGCTTCTCGACTTTCGTTGGGGATGGACGTGCTGTTAGGTGATGCTTTCCGGGGAGGAACCGGAGCACCAAGAGACTGGTCATCGTCCTGAAGTGGCCTTGGAAGGGGTGTCAAACATCAGAACACCTGAAGGCACATCGAAAAGGATCCTTGTAATGTTGTTGGTTTTTAAAAATGTTTTATTTCTATATTTATCTATTTCTTGGGGTACTCGATGGTGTGGAGAGGTTGTGGGTGCGCGGTTCCTCGACCTTGGTTGTGGAAGGACGTGGTATTATTAGATGCCTTCCGGGGCGAAGTCGAAACACCAAGAGACGGGTGGTCGTCCTGAAGTGGCCTTGGAAGTGGTGGCAAACGCCGGATCGACTGAAGGCGCATCGAAAAGGATCCTTGCGACGTTGTTGGTTTTTAAAAATGTTGGCTTTTGATAGTTATCAATTTCGTGGGGTACATGATGGTGTGGCGAGGCTGTGGGTGTGCGGCTCCTCGACCTTGGTTGTGGATGGACGTGGTTTTAGGTGATGCCTTCTGGGGCGGAGACGAAGCACCAAGAGACGGGTGATCGTCCTGAAGTATCCTTGGAAGTGGTGGCAAACACTGGATCGATTGAAGGCACATCGGAAAGGATCCTTGCTATGTTATTGGTTTTTAAAAATGTTGGCTTTCGATAGTTATCAATTTCGTGGGGTACTCGATGGTATGGCGAGGTTGTGGGTGCACGGCTTCTCGACTTTTGTTGCGGATGGACATGGTGTTAGGTGATGCCTTCTGGGGCGGTACCGAAGCACCTAGTGGCGGGTGATCATCCTAAAGTGGGCTTGGAAGGGGTGGCAAACACCGGATCTACTGAAGGAGCTTCAGAAAGGCTCCTTGTGATGTTTTTTGTTTTTAAAAATGTTGGCTTTCGATATTTATCAATTTCGTGGGGTACTCGATGGTGTGGTGAGGCTATGGGTGCGCGGCTCCTCGACCTTGGTTGCGGATGGACGTGGTGTTAGGTGATGCCTTCCGGGGCGGAGACGAAGAACCAAGAGACGGGTGATCGTCCTGAAGTGGCCTTGGAAGGGGTGGCAAACACCAGATCGACTGAAAGCGCATCGGAAGGGATCCTCGTGATGTTGTTGGTTCTTAAAAATGTTCGCTTTCGATATTTATGAATTTGGTGGGGTACTCGATGGTGTGGTGAGGTTGTGGGTGCGTGGCTCCTTGACCTTTTTTGTGGATGGACGTGGTGTTAGGTGATGCTTTCCGGGGCGGAGGCGAAGCACCAAGAGATGGGTGATCGTCCTGAAGTGGCCTTCGAAGTGGTGGGAAACACCGGATCGACTGAAGGTGCATCGGAAAGGATCCTTGCTATGTTGTTGGTTTTTAAAAATGTTGGCTATCGATATTTATCAATTTCGTGGGGTACTCAATGGTGTGGTGAGGCTGTGGGTGTGCGGCTCCTCGACCTTTTCTGTGGATGGACGTGGTGTTAAGTGATGCCTCCGGGGCGGAGCCGAGCACCAAGAGACGGGTGATCGTCCTGAAGTGGCGTTGGATGGGGTGGCAAACACCTGATCGACTGAAGGCGCATCGGAAAGGATCCTCGTGATGTTGTTGGTTTTTAAAAATGTTGGCTTTCGATATTTATCTATTTCGTGGGGGTACTCGATGGTGTGGAGAGATTGTGGGTGCGCGGCTCCTCGACCTTGGTTGTGGAAGGACGTGGTGTTAGTAGATGCTTTCCAGGGAGGAGTCGAAGCCCCAAGAGATAGGAGATCGTCCTGAAGAGGCCTTCGAAGTGGTGGCAAACACCGGATCGACTGAAGGTGCATCGGAAAGGATCCTTGCTATGTTGTCGGTTTTTAAAAATGTTGGCTATCGATATTTATCAATTTCGTGGGGTACTCGATGGTGTGGCAAGGCTGTGGGTGCGTGGCTCCTCGACCTTTCACTAGTGCAATAAGTGCTTTTTACGTCAGTTAAAATTGATTTTTTACGTCAGAATATTGACTGACGTAAATACAGCTGACGTTAATAGTTAATATTTTAACGTCGATTGAAGCGGCGTTAAATATAAAACTATTAACGTCAGTTCTTTAACACAACTGACGTTAATTTTGTAAAAATTAACGTCAGTTGTTTAAACAACTGACGTTAAACATAAAACTATTAACGTCATTTCTTTAATACAACAGACGTTAATTTGGTTAAAACTGACGTCAGTTGTTATAAAGAACTGACGTTAAAGGTTTTAATTTTAACGTCAGTTGTTTACTACAATTAACGTTAATAGTGTACTGTATATTTTATAAAATACTATTAACGTCAGTTGTTTGATACAGCTGACGTTAATAGACTTTTTTTTAAAATTCAGTTTTAAAATATCACTCCCCTCAGCTATCCCTGCATTCAGTAAATAACCCAGTAACACAGAATATCACACACATTACAGAATTGCAAAGGAAAAATGGAACAATGATCCATATGTATGCATGTTCAGAAACAATATATATTTATTAACATAGGTTATAACTCAAAATAAATACAGAAATAAAAATAAAAATAAATGTATATTAAGTTTAAACTACCTATATCAATATCCCTTCGTGATGATCATCACGAGTGGCATGTACATCGTCCACCTGTGTCTCCTTGATTATAGTAGGCATGTTTGTTTAAAAAGAAGGAGTCTCAGGAATATCAAGATTTGAATCTTCATTTTCATCACTACCATTATACATGCTTTTTACTTGGAGAACCACGAACAACCTTTTGTTAGAAGGATCAGTGATGTAGAACACTTGTTTTGCTTGGGAAGCCATTATGAAAGGCTCATTTATATGACCTAACTTGTTGAGGTCTACCAATGTGAACCACAATTCGTCGGTTTGTACACCACCGTTACTATCAACCCACTTACATTTAAATACCGGCACCGTAAGCTTAGTGTAATCGAGCACCCAAATATCTTCAATATATCCAAAGTAAGGTGTCAGTGCTTTAACGGGTTTTGTGTCCTTTTCACTAGAGAAGTGCATTGCTTCGGCCACGATCATAACCCCACTATTTTGCATGGTACTCTTGTTATCTTGTTTCTTTGTATAAAAGGAAAAGTTATTTATGTCGTATCCGCTCCAACATATGACGTTGAAGCTAGGCCCACGTGCTGGCCATCTTACGTCATCAGAAGCAGTACTACCATTCTTAAGCATTTGTTCCTTGAACCATGGTAAGAAAGTCTTGTTATGCTTGTTCAACAACCACCTTTCGCTCATTCGAGGGTTTTATTTATTGACTTTTCTTTTATGTTCAAATAAGAAAGGCTGAACACATTCGATGTTGTTCAATACATACAAATGTGCTTGAAGTACTTCCTCCTGATGCTTCCTATTAATTCTTAAGCCATGTGTACCCTTACCTTGACATCTGATCTCATCATGCTGAGGCTTAGGAACCCCTATAGGATCCGTGTTATGAAGGTAGTCCGAACAAAACTCAATAGCTTCTTCTGCAACATACCTTTGAATAATAGATGCTTCCGGACGATGAGGATTCTTCACGTACTCTTTCAAGATCTTCATGTAGCGCTCAACTGGGTACATCCATCTCAAAAACCGGCCCACATAATCTAATCTCCCTCACCAAATGAACAATTAAGTGAACCATTATGTCGAAAAAGGAATGAGGAAAATACATCTCCAATTGGCACAAGATTGTAGCAGCCTCAACTTCCAAGTCATCCAACATACAGGGGTCAACGACTTTGCTACATATAGAATTGAAGAATGAGCACAACCGAGTAATGGCATGTCTCACATTTTTTGGAGCAATACCACGAATAGCAACGGGCAGAAGTTGTTGCATCAAGATGTGACAATCATGAGACTTTAAGCCAACCAATTTAAGATCACTAGAGACAAGCCTCTTTATATTTGAAGAGTAACCATGTGGAACTTTGATGCCCTGAAGACACCCGCAGAAACTTTGTCTCTCTTTTTTTGACAAAGTATGACATGCTGGCGGCAAATAAGTCCGCTTACCATCCTCAACAACTGGAGCTAACTGCTCTCGTATACCCATTGCAACGAGGTCGAGACGAGCATTCACACCATCCTTTGTCTTTCCCTGAATGTTGAGAAGCGTCCCGATCACACTATCACACACATTTTTCTCCACATGCATCACATCAATCCAGTGTCTGACATCAAGCTTGCGCCAGTATGGAAGATCGAAGAATATCGACCTCTTCTTCCATATGTTTTTCTCGGCAGCTTTACCTTTCTTTTTGGACTTACCGAATATAACATTGATGCCCTTTACCCTCTGATAAACCTGCTCTCCAATTAAGGTCGCCGGTGCTTCTTCTGTCTCTTGGCATCCATTAAAAGCTTTTTTCATCTTACGATATGGGTGATCACGTCTAAGAAATCTCCGATGCCCAAGGTAAACCGTCTTCTTTCCATGATGCAACTGAGTGTAGCATGTGCCTTCTTCACATATAGGGCATGCTTTATGCCCCTTGACACTGTACCCGGACAAGTTACCGTATGTTGGAAATTCGTTGATGGTGCAAAATAACATGGCACGAAGCTTGAAAGTCTCATGAGAATACCCATCAACTACATCAACACCTTCCACCCACAGCGTTTTCAAGTCTTCAATCAAGGGACCTAGATAAACATCTAAGTCATTTCCCAGTTGCTTTGGGCCCGAAATCATCATAGACAACATCATGTATTTGCGCTTCATGCACAACCAAGGGGGCATGTTGTAAATTACCAACAGAACAGGCCATGAACTATGAATACTACTCATGTTACCATATGGATTCATTCCATCCATAGCAAGTCCAAGCCTTAGGTTTCTTGGCTCATCGGCGAAATTTGGAAACATAGTATCGATATTCTTCCATTTCATAGAATCAGCAGGATGACGAACCTCTCCATCACGTTTCCTCTCATCATTATGCCATCTAAGATTCTTCGCATCTTTCGCATTGGCAAACAATCGCTTGAACCTTGGAATTATTGGAAGATACCACAACACCTTCGCAGGAGGACCCTTTTTTCTCACATCATCAAGATCATCATCATCATCACCACCCTTCACTTTGTATCGTGATAACCCACATTTGGGGCAATCGTGATTGTCTTCATGAACACCGGTGTACAATATGCAATCATTGGGGCATGCGTGTATCTTCTTATACTCCATACCCATATGACACAATACCTTCTTAGCCTCATAGTTACGGTCAGGCAATGTGTTGTCCTTCGGAAGCAACTCTTTCAACACTTAAAGCAATTCCGTGAATCTTTTATCGGTCCAACCATTTCTCGCCTTCACACAAACCAATTTTAGCACCGCCGACAACCGTGTATGAGTAGTACACCCTGGATATAAAGGCTTATCCGCATCACCGCACAACCTATCATACACATGAGCTCGATGAAAAGATTCTTGTCCAATATCACGGATCATGTCCTCTACTCGATCATCCTCCATATCTACGTCAACGTCCTCACTTTGGGAAACACTTGCCGTACTACTCAACAACACATCACCATGCCATATCCATCTTGTATAACTCAAGCAAATCCCTTCACAAATCAAATGAGTACGTATATCCTTCACCGTACATTTCCTCGTATTCAAACACTTGACACAAGGACAACAGAACATTCCATTACTATTAGGAACATTCCTTTGAGCAAATTCTATAAATTCTCCCACCCCCTTCAAATACTCAGCACTAGTGCGCTTACAAACCATCCAACTACGATCCATAACTAGATAGGTCCTGTAGATATACAAAACATATATCCAATATAAAGACAATACGGGAGATTGAAAACTATAGTTTTTGAAGATTTCCAAGAACTGGTCACGACCTGGCAGTGATGTCCATCACGGCGGTAACGTGCCAACTGAACCAGACCATCACAGGCAGAACTGATCACGGCCTAGCCGTGATGAGCATCACGACCGTGACAGATCAACCAGCAGAGCAACATGCACTCAAAACCAAAAATAGAGACATTCCAAACAACTCAAACTCACGGTTTCAAGTTTCAACTACTGAGACTACAGTTTCAACATACACTCAAAACCAAAAATAAAAAAAATGTGCCCTAAAGACTCACCAGAAATAGGTGCTCGCGTGGTGGTGGGGAGGGGAGCTCGAGTGGTGGCCAACGTTCGATGTGGTTACTTAGAGCAGAGGGACAAGGAGAGTTAGTGCACGGGAATGGGAAAGAGAGATGTCAAGTTATTGCAAAGAATGAATGGAAAGACAGAGTTAGTGTTAAGAGTGTACCTCACGGTGGTGGCGAAGAAGCCCTCGTGGTGGTTGCAGTGGAGATGAGCTCGCGATTAGGGCAGAGTGAGAGTGAGAGTGAGAGTGAGAGTGAGCGTTGAGCGTTGAGCGTGATGAAAAGAGAAAAGAGACGTACAGAGCGAAGTGCAGAAGGCGCGCGGGTGTAAACCAAAATAAAACAACATTTGACATCAGTTGTTTGTCAAGACTGACATTAAAGGTCATATATTTAATGTCAGTTGTCTTAATAAACTGACGTTAAAAGTGTATACGTTTACCCAAAAACATTAATTCCTTTGACTATTTATTTAATTGAACTGAAAATCAAACTTTTAACGTCAATTGTATTAAACAACCGACGTTAAAAATAAATATTTTTTATTTTAAAATCACTTTTAACGTCAGTTGCTGAACACAACTGACGTTAAAAGTGTATAAGTTTCTGCAAAAAAATTCATTCCTTTGACTACTGTGCTAACCCATGCACCTTGAAACATAATCCTCTTAATGAGCATTAAGTTTATAGATAAGTTTTCAAGAAAATCAGAGAGACTCTATTCTCTATATAAAGTGTCATTCTTCGTTCGATCACCAGAAAATACACCCTCTTCTTTTCCTCTATATTTCGTGCGTTTTCTATTCCTTCACAATATGGTTCGATCACATTTGAGACTTTTGTTATTTCTTCCTATACCTAGACTTAAAGGTCTCTGTCTTAATGGTCAAAAAACTTCTAAGGTTGACTAAATCACATAATATGAATCCCTCACTTTATTCAATCTCGTCCCCAAGTGATTGTGGATAAAGCACAGATGGAGCATCAAGGACTTCAAATGAGCAGGGAGGGGATCGATGCATCCATTGGAGTTTCTGAGGATAGAACTGAGAAGAAATTGATGTTGAAGTAGAAACTTTTTAATATTTTAGTGCTATGTTGCAGAAATTTTTTATCTTTTAATCATGTAATTGTAACTTATGAATCGCTTCGACGAGATACGATTTGATTATACATATAACACTTTTATGTTAAGTGTTTATTTATTTTAATTTTCACAAGAATATGTTTACTAATTCAAGCTAATTAATGAAGATTAAAAATAAACTTGTTTAATATTTACACAAGTTCTTTACACAACTGACGCAAATAGTGATTTAATATTTACAAACTGCCACCACCTCATTTTTAACGTCAACTTAATTTATGACTGCCAAGTTCCCGTATGTTACATTATTTCCAATATTCATTCTGGACGTTTATAATATATAGGATTATTTACGTCAGCTATTTATTATACTGAATTAAAAATCACACTTTTAACGTCAGTTGTATAAAAAACTGACGTTAAAAATAAATATTTTTTATTTTAAAAACACTTTTAACGTCAGTTGTATTAAACCACTGACGTTAAAGGTGTATAAGTTTCTGCAAGAACATTCATTCCTTTGACTACTGTGCTACTTACCCATGCACCTTGTAACTTAATCCTCTTAATGAGCATTAAGTTTATAGATAAGTTTTCAAGAAAATCAGAATAGCTTAGTAATTTCATCCCCTGCTCCTATAAATAGCTTCCTTCCATCCTTTTAATTTTCTGCTTCACAATATGGCTCTGCCATGGAGATTAACTTCATCACTCTTTATTCCTATTCCTAGACTCAAAGATCTTTGCCTTAATGGTCAAACAACTTCTGAGGTAGTGTAAATCACATAACATGGGTGATAAGATTGTGTAAATCACATAATGTGAGTTGCTCACCTTATCATCTTTCCGGAGAATCGACAGCTACTGCTCCAGAACCTCAGCTTTGGAAGCAAATGACTGTTCCAAGACCATTCTGGAAAACTCAGTCGCTCGACTCTACTCTCTTGCTCACCCGTGAAGGGAACGAAGCCTCAACAAATGTTTAGGATTTAAAACCCTTTCAATGTAACTTTTTATAGGATTTTAAACCCTTTCAATCTTCTGTATCAGTCTGTATTACACTTCATGAATGAGATCCGGTTTGGGTTATTGATTCAACTTATACTTCGCACATATATTTTAGTTTTCAAAACGGAAACACAAAACATCAAAGCAATTGTGAAACTGAAACTTTGAGGAAGGCAATGCGGAAGGGTACGTATACTAGATAAAAAAAATTATTAAAATAACCTTTAACGTCTGTTGATGAAAGAAAAGAAGTTAAAAGTGAAGTGACTCACTTTTAACGTAAGTTCAATGAAGAACTGACGTTAAAATGTTCACTTTTAACGTCAGTTGTTTATTGAACTGGCGCTAAAAGTGAGTCACTTCACTTTTAACGTCAGTCCTTAGAACAACTGACGTTAAAATTGAATTAATGAAGTCTGATATTTACAAAACTGCCACCGCCCCCTTTGTAACGTCTAGCTTTTGATCAACTGACGTAAAACGTTCTCGTATATTACATTATTTCCACTAGTGTTTTCTGTGGATGGACGTGGTGTTAGGTGATGCCTTCCGGGGCGGTGCCGAGCACCAAGAGACGGGTGATCGTCCTGAAGTGGCCTTGGATGGGGTGGCAAACACCAGATCGGCTGAAGGCGCATCGAAAAGGATCCTCGTGATGTTGTTGGTTTTTAAAAATGTTGGCTTTCGATATTTATCAATTCCGTGGGGGTACTTGATGGTGTGGCGAGGTTGTGGGTGCGCGGCTCCTCGACTTTGGTGGTGGAATGACGTGGTGTTAGTAGATGCCTTTCGGGGAGGAGCCGAAGCCCCAAGAGACAGGTGATCGTCCTGAAGTGGCCTTGGATGGGGTGGCAGACACCAGATCGGCTGAAGGCACATCGGAAAGGATCCTCGTGATGTTGTTGGTTTTTAAAAATGCTGGCTTTCGATATTTATCAATTTGGTGTGGTACTCAATGGTGTGGTGAGGCTGTGGGTGCGCGGCTCCTCGACCTTTTTTGTGGATGGATGTGGTGTTAGGTGATGCCTTCCGTGGCGGAGGCGAATTACCATGAGACGGGTGATCGTCCTGAAGTGGTCTTGGAAGTGGTGGCAAACACCGGATCGACTGAAGGCACAATGGAAAGGATCCTTGCGATGTTGTTGGTTTTTAAAAATGTTCGGTTTTGATAGTTATCAATTTGGTGGGGTACATGATGGTGTGGCGAGGCTGTGGGTGCGCGTCTCCTCTACCTTGGTTGTGGATGGACGTGGTGTTAGTTAATTCATTCCGGGGAGGAGATGAAGCATAAAGAGACGAGTGATCGTCCTGAAGTGGCCTTGGAAGGAGCGACAAACAGATCGACTGAAAGCACATCGGAAAGGATCCTCTGATGTTGTTGGTTTTTAAAAATGTTGGCTTTCGATATTTTTGAATTTCGTGGGGTACGCGATGGTGTGGTGAGACTGCGGGTGCGCGGCTCCTCGACCTTTTCTGTGGATGACGTGGTGTTAGGTGATGCCTTCCGGGTCAGAGCCAAGCACCAAGAGACGGGTGATCGTCCTGAAATGTCCTAGGAAGTGGTGGCAAACACCGGATCGACTGAAGGCGCATCGTAAAGGATCCTTGCGATGTTGTTGGTTTTTAATAATGTTGGCTTTTGATAGTTATCAATTTCGTGGGGTACACGATGGTGTGGCGAGGCTGTGGGTCCGCGGCTCCTCGACCTTGGTTGTGGATTGATGTGGTGTCAGCTGATGCCTTCCGGGGCGTAGCCGAAGTACCAAGAGACTGGTGATCGTCCTGAAGTGGCCTTGGAAGTGGTGGCAAACACGGGATCGACTGAAGGTGCATCGGAAAGGATCCTTGCGATGTTGTTGGTTTTTAAAAATGTTGGCTTTCGATATTTATCAATTTCGTGGGGTACTCGATAGCGTGGTGAGGCTGTGGGTGCATGGCTCCTCCTCCTTTTCTGTGGATCGACATGGTGTTAGGTGATACCTTCGGGGGCGGAGCCGAAGCAGCAAGAGACGGGTGATCTCCCTGAAGTGGCCTTGGAAGTGGTGGCGAACACCGAATCGACTGAAGGCGCTTCGAATAGGATCATTGTGATGTTGTTGGTTTTTTAAAATGTTGGCTTTTGATAGGTATCAATTTTGTGGGGCACACGATGGTGTGGCGAGGCTGTGGGTGTGCGGCTCCTCTACCTTGGTTGTGGATGAACGTGGTGTTAGGTGATGCCTTCCGGGGTGGAGCCGAATCACTAAGAGACGGGTGATCGTCCTAAGTGGGCTTGGAAAGGGTTGCAAAAACAAGTTCAGCTGAAGGTGCATCGGAAAGGATCCACTTGATGTTGATGGTGTGGCGAGGCTGTGGGTGTCTGGCTTCTCGACTTTCGTCGGGGATGGACGTGCTGTTAGGTGATGCTTTCCAGGGCAAAACCGGAGCACCAAGAGACTGGTCATCGTCCTGAAGTGGCCTTGGAAGGGGTGTCAAACATCAGAACACCTGAAGGCACATCGAAAAGGATCCTTGCAATGTTGTTGGTTTTTAAAAATGTTTTCTTTCGATATTTATCAATTTCGTGGGGTACTCGATGGTGTGGAGAGGTTGTGGGTGCGCGGTTCCTCGACCTTTGTTGTGGAAGGACGTGGTGTTAGTAGATGCCTTCCGGGGCGAAGTCGAAACACCAAGAGACGGGTGGTCGTCCTGAAGTGGCCTTGGAGGTGGTGGCAAACGCCGGATCGACTGAAGGCGCATCGAAATGGATCCTTGCGACGTTGTTGGTTTTTAAAAATGTTGGCTTTTGATAGTTATCAATTTCGTGGGGTACACGATGGTGTGGCGAGGGTGTGGGTGTGCGGCTCCTCGACCTTGGTTGTGGATGGACATGGTTTTAGGTGATGCCTTCCGGGGCGGAGACGAAGCACCAAGAGACGGGTGATCTTCCTGAAGTATCTTTGGAAGTGGTGGCAAACACTGGGTCGATTGAAGGCACATCGGAAAGGATCCTTGCTATGTTATTGGTTTTTAAAAATGTTGGCTTTCGATAGTTATCAATTTCGTGGGGTACTCGATGGTGTGACGAGGCTGTGGGTGCACGGCTTCTCGACTTTTGTTGTGGATGGACATGGTGATAGGTGATACCTTCTGGGGCGGTACCGAAGCACCTAGTGACCGGTGATCGTCCTAAAGTGGGCTTGGAAGGGGTGGCAAACACCGGATCTGCTGAAGGAGCATCAGAAAGGCTCCTTGTGATGTTTTTTATTTTTAAAAATGTTGGCTTTCGATATTTATCAATTTCGTGGGAAACTCGATGGTGTGGTGAGGCTATGGATGCGCGGCTCCTCGACCTTGGTTGTGGATGGACGTGGTGTTAGGTGATGCCTTCCGGGGCGGAGATGAAGAACCAAGAGACGGGTGATCGTCCTAAAGTGGCCTTGGAAGGGGTGGCAAACACCAGATCGGCTGAAAGCGCATCGGAAGGGATCCTCGTGATGTTGTTGGTTCTTAAAAATGTTCACTTTCGATATTTATGAATTTGGTGGGGTACTCGATGGTGTGGTGAGGTTGTGGGTGCATGGCTCATTGACCTTTTTTGTGGATGGACGTGGTGTTAGGTGATGCTTTCCGGGGCGGAGGCGAAGCACCAAAAGACTGGTGATCGTCCTGGAGTGACCTTGGAAGTGGTGGCAAACACCGGATCGACTAAAGGTGCATCGAAAAGGATCCTTACGATGTTGTTGGTTTTTAAAAATGTTGGCTTTCGATATTTATCATTTTTGTGAGGTACTCGATGGTGTGGTGAGGCTGTGGGTGTGCGGCTCCTCGACCTTTTCTGTGGATGGACGTGGTGTTAGGTGATGCCTTCTAGGGTGGAGCCGAAGCACCAAGAAACGGGTGATCGTCCTGAAGTCGCCTTGGATGGGGTGGAAAACACCAGATCGGATGAAGGCGCATCGGAAAGGATCCTTGCGATGTTGTGGGTTTTTAAAAATGTTAGCTTTTGATAGTTATCAATTTCGTGAGGCACACGATGTTGTGGCGAGGCTGTGGGTGTGCGGCTCCTCTACCTTGGTTGTGGATGAACGTGGTGTTAGGTGATGCCTTCCGGGGTGGATACGAAGCACCAAGAGATGGGTGATCGTCTTGAAGTGGCATTGGAAGGGGTGGCAAATACCAGATCGGGTGAAAGCGCATCGGAAAAGATCCTCGTGATGTTGTTGGGTTTTAAAAATGTTGGCTTTCGATATTTATCAATATTGTGGGGTACTCGATGGTGTGGCGAGGCTGTGGGTGCGAGGATCCTCGACCTTGGTTGGGGATGGACGTGGTTTTAGGTGAAGCCTTCCGGGGTGGAGCCGAAGAACTCAGAGACGGGTGATCGTCCTAAAGTGGCCATGGAAGGGGTGGCAAACACCAGATCGGCTGAAAGCACAACGGAAAGGATCCTCGTGATGTTATTGGTTTTTAAAAATGCTGGCCTTTTGACAGTTATCAATTTCATGGGGTACTCGATGGTGTGGCGAGGCAGTGGGTGCGCGGCTCCTCGACCTTGGTTGTGGATGGACGTGGTGTTAGATGATGACTTCCGGGACGGAGACGAAGCACCAAGAGGCGGGTGATCGTCCTGAAGTGGCCTTGGAAGGGGTGTCATACACTAGATCGACTGAAGGCGCATCGGAAATGATCCTCGTGATGTTGTTGGTTTTTAAAAATGTTGGCTTTCGATATTTATCAATTTTGTGGGGTACTCGATGGTGTGGTGAGTTTGTTGGTGTCCAGATCCTCGATCTCAGGTGTGGATGGATGAGGTGTTAGGAGATACCTTCCGGGGTGGAGCCGAAGCACTATGAGACGGGTGATCGTCCTAAAGTGGGCTTGGAAGGGGTGGCAAAAACCAATTCGGCTGAAGGTGCATCGGAAAGGATCCTCTTGATGTTGTTGGTTTTTAAAAATATTGATTGTCGATATTTATATTTCGTGGTGTACTCGATGGTGTGGCGAGGTTGTGGGTGCGCGGCTCCTCGACCTTTTATGTGGATGGACGTGGTGTTAGGTGATTCCTTCCGGGGCGGAGCCGAAGCAGCAAGAGACGGGTGATCTCCTTGAAGTGGCCTTGGAAGTGGTGGCAAACACCGAATCGACTAAAAGCGCATCGAAAATGATCATTGCGATGTTGTTGGTTTTTAAAAATGTTGGCTTTTGATAGTTATCAACTTTGCGGGGTACTCGATGGTGTGGCGAGGCTGTGGGTGCGCGGATCCTCGACCTCAGGTGTGGATAGACGAGGTGTTAGGAGATGCCTTCCGGGGTGGAGCCGAATCACTAAGAGATGGGTGATCGTCCTAAAGTGGGCTTGGAAGGGTTGCAAAAACCAGTTCAGCTGAAGGCGCATCGGAAAGGATCCTCTTGATATTGTTGATTTTTAAAAATATTGGCTGTCGATATTTATATTTCGTGGGGTACACGATGGTGTGGCGAGGCTATGGGTGCGCTACTTCTCGACTTTCGTTGTGGATGGACGTGCTCTTAGGTGATGCTTTCCGGGGCGGAACCGGAGCACCAAGAGACGGGTCATCGTCCTGAAGTGGCCTTGGAAGGGGTGTCCAACATCAGATCACCTGAAGGCGCATCGGAAAGGATCCTTGCAATGTTGTTGGTTTTTAAAAATGTTTTCATTCGATATTTATCAATTTCATGGGGTAATCGATGGTGTGGAGAGGTTAAGGGTGCGCGGTTCCTCGACCATGGTTGTGGAAGGTCATGGTGTTAGTAGATGCCTTTCGGGGCGAAGTCGAAACACCAAGAGACGGGTGGTCGTCCTGAAGTGGCCTTGGAAGTGGTGGCAAACGCCGGATCGACTGAAGGCGCATCGAAAAGGATCCTTACGATGTTGTTGGTTTTTTAAAATGTTGGCTTTTGATAGTTATCAATTTCGTGGGGTACACGATGGTGTGACGAGGCTGTGGGTGTGTGCCTCCTCGACCTTGGTTGTGGATGGACGTGGTTTTTGGTGATGCCTTCCGGGACGGAGACGAAGCACCAAGAGACGGGTGATCGTCCTGAAGTGGCCGTGGATGGGGTGGCAAACACCGGATCAACTGAAGGTGCATCGGAAAGGATCCTTGCGATGATGTGGGTTTTTAAAAATGTTAGCTTTTGATAGTTATCAATTTCGTGGGGCACACGATGGTGTGGCGAGGCTGTGGGTGTGCGGCTCCTCTACCTTGGTTGTGGATGAACGTGGTGTTAGGTGATGCCTTCCGGGGTGGAGACGAAGCCCCAAGAGACGGGTGATCGTCCTGAAGTGGCATTGGAAGGGGTGGTAAATACCAGATCGACTGAAAGCGCATTGGAAGAGATCCTCGTGATGTTGTTGGCTTTCGATATTTATCAATATTGTGGGGTACTCGATAGTGTGGCGAGGTTATGGGTGCGCGGCTCCTCGACCTTGGTTGGGGATGGACGTGGTTTTAGGTGATGCCTTCCAAGGTGGTGCCGAAATACTATGAGATGGGTGATCGTCCTAAAGTGGGCTTGGAGGGGGGTCATACACCAGATCGACTGAAGGCGCATCGGAAAAGATCCTCGTGATAGTTATCAATTTCGTGGGGGTACTTGATGGTGTGGTGAGGCTGTAGGTGCGCGGTTCCTCGACCTTGGTAGTGGATGGACGTGGTGTTAGATGATGGCTTCCGGGACGGAGACGAAGCACCAAGAGGCGGGTGATTGTCCTGAAGTGTCCTTGGAAGGGGTGTCATACACCAGATCGACTGAAGGCGCATCGGAAAGGATCCTCGTGATGTTGTTGGTTTTTAAAAATGATGGCTTTCGATATTTATCAATTTTGTGGGGTACTCGATGGTGTGGTTAGATTGTGGGTGTCCGGATCCTCGACCTCAGTTGTGGATGGACGAGGTCTTAGGAGATGCCTTCTGGGGTGGAGCCGAAGCACTATTAGACGGGTGATCGTCCTAAGTGGGCTTGGAAGGGGTGGCAAAAACCAGTTCGGCTGAAGGCGCATAGGAAAGGATCCTCTTGATGTTGTTGGTTTTTAAAAATATTGGCTGTCGATATTTATATTTCGTGGGGTACTCGATGGTGTGGCGAGGCTGTGGGTGCGCGGCTCCTTGACCTTTTCTGTGGATGGACGTGGTGTTAGGTGATGCCTTCCGAGGTGGACACGAAGCACCAAGAGACGGGTGATCGTCCTGACGTGGCCTTGGAAGTGGTGGTAAACGCCGGATCGACTGAAGGCGCATCGGAAAGGATCCTTGCGATGTTGTTGGTTTTTAAAAATGTTGGCTTTTGATAGTTATCAATTTGGTGGGCTCGTCGATGGTGTGGTGAGGTTGTGGGTGCGCTGCTCCTCGACTTTTTCTGTGGATGGACGAGGTGTTAGGAGATGCCTTCCGGGGTGGAGCCGAAGCACCAAAAGACGGGTGATCTTCCTAAAGTGGCCATGGAAGGGGTGACAAACACCAGATCGGCTGAAAGTACATCAGAAAGGATCCTCGTGATGTTGTTGGTTTTTAAAAATGCTGGCCTTTGATAGTTAACAATTTCGTGGGGTACTCGATGATGTGGCTAGGCTGTGGGTGCGCGGTTCTTCGACCTTGGTTGTGGATGGATGAGGTGTTAGACGATGCCTTTCGGGACGGAGATGAAGCACAAAGAGGTGGGTGATCGTCCTGAAGTGACCTTGGAAGGGGTGTCATACACCAGATCGACTCAAGGCGCATCGGAAAGGAACCTCGTGATGTTGTTGGTTTTAAAAAAGTTGGCTTTCGATATTTATCATTTTCGTGGGGTACTCGATGGTGTGGCGAGGCCGTGGGTGCACGGCTCCTCAACCTTTTCTTTGGATGCACGTGGTGTTAGGTGATGCCTTCTGGGGTGGAGTCGAAGCACCAAGAGACGGGTGATTGTCCAGAAGTGGACTTGGAAGTGGTGGCAAATACCGGATCGACTGAAGGCGTATCGAAAAGGATCCTTGCGATGTTGTTGGTTTTTAAAAATGTTGGCTTTTGATAGGTATCAATTTCATGGGGTACTCGATGGTGTGGCGAGACTGTGGGTGTGCGGTGCCTTACGATGTTGTTAGTTTTTAAAAATGTTGGCTTTCGATATTTATCAATTTCGTGCGATACTTGATGGTGTGGTAAGGCTGTGGGTGCACGGCTCCTCGACCTTGACTGTGGATAGACGTGGTGTTAGGTGATTCCTTCCAGGGCGGAACTGAAGCACCAAGAGACGGGTGATCGTCTTGAAGTGGTGTTGGAAGGGGTGGCAAACACCAGATCGACTGAAGGCACATTGGAAAGGATCCTTTCGATATTGTTGGTTTTTAGAAATGTTGGTTTTCGCTATTTATCAATTTCGTGGGGTACTCGATGGTGTGGCTAGGCTGTGGGTGCGCGGCTCCCCGACCTTTGCTGTGGATGGAAGTGTTGTTAAGTGATGCCTTCCGGGGCGGAGCCGAAGCACCAATAGACGGATGATCGTCCTGAAGGGGCCTTGGAAGGGGTGGCAAACACCAGATCGACTGAAGCGCATCGGGAAGGATCCTCCCGATGTTGTTGGTTTTTAAAAATGTTGGCTTTCGCTATTTATCAATTTCGTGGGGTACTCGATGGTGTGGCTAGGCTGTGGGTGAGCGGCTGGTCGACCATGGTGGTGGATGGACGTGGTGTTTGGTGATGCCTTCTGGGGCGGAGCTGAAGCACCATGAGACGGGTGATCGTCCTGAAGTGGTCTTGGAAGGGGTGGCAAACACCAGATCGGCTGAAGGTGCATAAGAAAGGATCCTCACGATGTTGTTGGTTTTTAAAATTGTTGGCTTTCGATCTTTATCAAATTCGTGGGGTACTCGATGGTGTGGCAAGGTTGTAGGTGCGCAGCTCCTCGACCTTGGTTGTGGATGCACGTGGTGTTAGGTGATACCTTCCACGGCGGAGCCGAAGCACCAAGAGACGGGTGATCGTCCTGAAGTGGCCTTGAAGGGGTGGCACACACCAAATCGACTGAAAGCGCATCGAAAAGGATTCTCACGATGTTGTTGATTTTTAAAGATGTTGGCTTTCGCTATTTATCAATTCCGTGGGGTACTCGATGGTGTGGCTAGGCTATAAGTCCACTGCTCCTCGACCTTTACTGTGGACGGTCGTGTTGTTACATGATTCCTTATGGGGCGGAGCTGAAGCACCAAGACACCAGTGATGGTCTTGAAGTGTCCTTGGAAGGGGTGGCAAACACCAGATCGACTGAAGGCACATTGGAAAGGATCCTTGTGATGTTGTTGGTTTTTAAAAATGTTGGCTTTCAATATTTATCAATTTCGTCGAGGTACCCAGTGGTGTGGCGAAGCTGTGGGTGCGCGGCTGCTCGAACATGGTTGTGGATGGACGTGGTGTTAGGTGATGCCTTCAGGGGCGGAGCCGAAGCACCAAGAGGCGGGTGATCGTCCTGAAGTGGCCTTGGAAGGGGTGGCAAACACCAGATCGGCCGAAGGCTCATCGGAAAGGATCCTTGCGATGTTGTTGGTTTTTAAAAATGTTGGCCTTCAATATTTTTCAATTTCGTGGGGTATTCGATGGTGTGACGAGGCTGTGGGTGCGCGACTCCTCGACCTTGGTTGTGGATGGACGTGGTGTTAGGTGATGCCTTCCGGGCCGGAGCCGACGTACCAAGAGATGGGTGATCATCCTGAAGTGGCTTTGGAAGGGGTGGCAAACACCAGATCGGCTGCTGGTGCATAGGAAAGGATCCTCATGATGTTGTTGGATTTTAAAAATGTTACCTTTCGACATTTATCAATCTCGTGTGGTACTCGATGGTGTGGTGAGGTTGTGGGTGCCCGGATCCTCGACCTTGGTTGTGGATGGAGGGGGTGTTAGGTGATTCCTTCCAGGGCAGAGCCGAAGCACCGATAGACGGGTGATCGTCCTGAAGTGGTGTTGGAAGGGGTGGCAAACACCAGATCGACTGAAGGCATATTGGAAAGGATCAACTCGATATTATTGGTTTTTAAAAATGCTGGCTTTCGCTATTTATCAATTTCGTGGGGTACTCGATGGTGTGGCTAGGATGTGGGTGCGCGGCTCCCCGACCTTTGCTGTGGATGGAAGTGTTGTTAGGTGATGCCTTCCGGGGCGGAGCCGAAGCACCAATAGACGGGTGATCGTCCTGAAGCAGCCTTGGAAGGGGTGGCAAACACTAGATCGACTGAAGCGCATCGGGAAGGATCCTTGCGATGTTGTTGGTTTTTAAAAATGTTGGCTTTCGCTATTTATCAATTTCGTGGGGTACTCGATGGTGTGGCTAGGCGGTGGGTGCGCTGCTCCTCGACCTTTGCTGTGGACGGACGTGTTGTTAGGAGATGCCTTCTGGGGCGGAGCCGAAGCACCAAGAGATGGGTGATCGTCCTGAAGTGTCCTTGGAAGGGGTGACAAACACCAGATCGACTGAAGGCGCATCGGAAAGGATCCTTGCGATGTTGTTGGTTTTTAAAAATGTTGTCTTTCGATATTTATCAATTTCGTGGGGGTACTCGGTGGTGTGGCAAGACTGTGGGTGCGCGCCAGGTCGACCTTGGTTGTGGATCGACGTGGTGTTAGGTGATGCCTTCTGGGGCAGAGCTGAACCACCAAGAGACGGGTGATCGTCCTGAAGTGGCCTTGGAAGGGGTGGCAAACACCAGATCGACTGAAGGCGCATCGGAAAGGATACTCGCGATGTTGTTGGTTTTTAAAAATGTTGGCTTTTGCTATTTATCAAGTTCGTGGGGTACTCGATGGTGTGGCTAGGCTGTGAGTGCGCGGCTCCTCGACCTTTGCTGTGAATGGTCATGTTGTTAGGTGATGCCTTTCGGGGCCGAGTCGAAGCACTAATAGACGGGTGATCGTCTTGAAGTGGCCTTGAAAGGGGTGGCAAACACCAGATTCACTGAAAACGCATCGGAAAGGATCCTCGTGATGTTGTTGGTTTTTAAAAATGTTGGCTTTCGCTATTTATCAATTTCGTAGGGTACTCGATGGTGTGGCTAGGTTGTGGGTGCGCGGCTCCATGACCTTTGCTGGGGATGGACGTGTTGTTAGGTGATGCCTTCCGGGGCAAAGCCGAAGCCCCAAGAGACGGGTGATCGTCCTGAAGTGTCCTTGGAAGAGGTTGCAAACACCAGATTGGCTGTAGGCGCATCGGAAAGGATCCTTGAGATGTTGTTGGTTTTTAAAAATGTTGGCTTTCAATATTTATCAATTTCGTCGGGGTACTCGGTGGCGTGGCAAGGTTGTGGGTGCGCGGCTGGTCGACCATGGTTGTGGATGGACGGGGTGTTAGGTGATGCCTTCCAGGGTGGAGCCGAAGCACCAAGAGACGGGTGATCGTCCTGAAGTGGCCTTGGAAGGGGTGGCAAACACCAGATCAACTGAAGGTGCATCAGAAAGGATCCTCGCGATGTTGTTGGTTTTTATAAATGTTGCCTTTCATTATTTATCAATTTTGTGTGGTACTCGATGGTGTGGCTAGGCTGTGGGTGCGCGGCTGGTCGACCTTGGTTGTGGATGGACGTGTTGTTAGGTGATGCCTTCCGGGGCGGAGTCGAAGCACCAAGACATAGGTGATCGTCCTGAAGTGGCCTTAGAAGGGGTGGCAAACACCAGATCGACTGAAGGCGCATCGGAAAGGATTCTCGCGATGTTGTTGGTTTTTAAAAATGTTGGCTTTCGCTATTTATCAATTTCGTGGGGTACTAGATGGTGTGGCTGCGGCTTGTCGACCATGGTGGTGGATGGACGTGGTGTTAGGTGATGCCTTCTGGGGCGGAGCTGAAGCACCATGAGACGGGTGATTGTCCTGAACTGATCTTGGAAGGGGTGGCAAACACTAGATCGGCTGAAGATGCATAAGAAAGGATCCTCGCGATGTTGTTGGTTTTTAAAATTGTTGGCTTTCGATCTTTATCAAATTCGTGGGGTACTCGATGGTGTGGCAAGGTTTTAGGTGCGCAGCTCCTCGACCTCGGTAATGGATGGATGTGGTGTTAGGTGATACCTTCCAGGGTGGAGCCGAAGCACCAAGAGACGGGTGATCGTCCTGAAGTGGCCTTGACGGGGTGGCAAACACCGGATCGATTGAAGGCGCGTCGAAAAGGATTCTCGCGATGTTGTTGGTTTTTAAAAATGTTGGTTTTCGCTATTTATCAATTCCGTGGGGTACTCGATGTTGTGGCTAGGCTGTGAGTGCACAGCTCCTCGACCTTTGCTGTGGACGGACGTGTTGTTACATGATTCCTTCTGGGGCGGAGCTGAAGCACCAAGACACGGGTGATCGTCCTGAAGTGTCCCTGGAAGGGGTGGCAAACACCATATCGGATGAAGGCAGATCGGAAAGGATCCTTGCGATGTTGTTGGTTTTTAAAAATGTTGGCTTTCAATATTTATCAATTTCGTCGAGGTACCCGGTGGTGTGGCAAAGCTGTGGGTGTGCAGCTGGTCGAACATGGTTGTGGATGGACGTGGTGTTAGGTGATGCCTTCAAGGGCGGAGCTGAAGCACCAAGAGACGGGTGATCGTCCTGAAGTGGCCTTGGAAGGGGTGGCAAACACCAGATCGGCTGAAGGCTCATCGGAAAGGATCCTTCCGATGTTGTTGGTTTTTAAAAATGTTGGCTTTCAATATTTATCAATTTCGTGGGGTACTCGATGGTGTGACGAGGCTTTGGGTCCGCGACTCCTCGACCTTGGTTTTGGATGGACGTGGTGTTAGGTGATGCCTTCCGGGCCGGAGCCGACGCACCAAGAGACGGGTGATCGTCCTGTAGTGGCTTTGGAAGGGGTGGCAAACACCCGATCGGCTGCAGGTGCATAGGAAAGGATCCTCGTGATGTTATTGGATTTTAAAAATGTTACCTTTCGATATTTATCAATTTCGTGCGGTACTCGATGGTGTGGTGAGACTGTGGGTGCCCGGATCCTCGACCTTGGTTGTGGATGGAGGTGGTGTTAGGTGATTCCTTCCGGGGCAGAGCCGAAGCACCGATAGACGGGTGATCGTTCTGAAGTGGTGTTGGAAGGGGTAGCAAACACCAGATCGGTTGAAGGTGCATCAGAAAGGATCCTTGCGATGTTGTTGATTTTTAAAAATGTTGGCTTTCGATATTTATCAGTTTCGTGGGGTACTCGATGGCGTGGCGAGGATGTGGGTGCGCGCTCCTCGTCCTTGGTTGTGGATGGACGTGGTGTTAGGTGATGCCTTATGGGCCGGAGCCGAAGCACCAAGAGACGGGTGATCGTCATGAAGTGGCCTTGGAATGGGTGGCAAACCCCATATCGGCTGAATGCGCATCGGAAAGGATCCTCGTTGATGGCCTCCTTGATGTAGAAATGGGCCATTTCTTTATTTTTTAGAATAGAACTTGGTTGTGACTGATGTTTTCTTATTTTCCTTTTTTTTATATGTGAAATCAAAAGAAGATGGATAATTGGGAGGTAGGGGCGCCACCTTAGTCTAATCCAAGGTAAGGATAAGCCTATGAATGTGAGGATCACCACAAGAAGAGAATTTCTTGATAAGATCAATAAAATGGTTCAATAAATTTCTTTTATGCAAGTTGCGCCTCCTCCATGGCTTGTATGACCAGCCTGGTTTTTGGTGCAATTACATTTTTTTCTCCATGTGCAATCGTCTTAGTCATGAATTGGACTAAGCTTTCTTGGATCCTCTTTGACATTGCCCTAGTCATTGGTCCTCCTAAGCTTTGAATGGCCTCTTGGTGCTCGATGTCCTCATCACTCGTGATGTTGTTGGATTTTAAAAATGTAGGCTTTCTATATTTATCAATTTCGTGGGGTACTCGATGGTGTGGTTAGGTTGTGGGTGCGCGACTCCTCAACCTTTGCTATGGATGGACATGGTGTTAGGTGAAACCTTCCGGGACGGAAATAGAGCACCAAGAGACGCGTGATTGTCCTGAAGTAGCCTTGGAGGCGGGGGCAAACACCTGATCGACTGAAGGCGCATCAGAAAGGATCCTTACGATGTTGTTGGTTTTTAAAAATTTTGGCTTTTGATAGTTGTCAATTTCGTGGGGTACAGCTCCTCGACCTTTGCTGTGGATGGACTTGTTTGTAGGTGATGCCTTTCGGGGCGGAGCCGAAGCACCAAGAAACGGGTGGTCGTCCTGAAGTGTCCTTGGAAAGGGTGGCAATCATCAGATCGGATGAAGGCGCATCGGAAAGGATCCTTTCGATGTTGTTGGTTTTTAAAAATGTTGGCTTTCGATGTTTATCAATTTCGTCGGGGTACTCGGTGGTGTGGTGAGGCTGTGGGTGAGCGGCTGGTCGACCTCGGTTGAGGATGGACGTGGTGTTAGGTGATGCCTTGTGGGGCGGAGCCGAAGCACCAAGAAACGGGTGATAGTCCTGAAGTGTCCTTGGAAATGGTGGAAAACACCAGATCGACTGAAGGCGCATCGGAAAGGATCCTCGCGATGTTGTTGGTTTTAAAAATGTTGGCTTTCGTTATTTATCAATTTTGTGGGGTACTCGATGGTGTGGTAAGGCTATGGGTGCGCGGTTCCTCAACCTTGATTGTGGATGGATGTGGTGTTAGGTGATGCCTTCCGGGATGGAGCCGAAGCACCAAGAAACGGGTGATCGTCCTGAAGTGTCCTTGGAAAGGGTGGAAAACACCAGATCGGCTAAAAGCACATTGGAAAGGATCCCCGTTATGTTGTTGGTTTTTAAAAATGTTGGCTTTCGATATTTATCAATTTCGTAAGGTACTCGATGGTGTGGTTAGGCTGTGGGTGCGCGGCTCCTCAAGCTTGATTGTGGATGGACGTGGTGTTAGGTGATACCTTCCAGGGCGGAGCTGAAACACCAAGAGACGGGTGATCGTCCTGAAGTGGCCTTGACGGGGTGGCAAACACCGGATCGATTGAAGGCGCGTCGAAAAGGATTCTTGCGATGTTGTTGGTTTTTAAAAATGTTGGCTTTCGCTATTTATCAATTCCGTGGGGTACTCGATGTTGTGGCTAGGCTATGAGTGCACGGCTCCTCGACCTTTGCTGTTGACGGATGTGTTGTTACATGATTACTTCTGGGGCGGAGCTGAAGCACCAAGACACGGGTGATCGTCCTGAAGTGTCCCTGGAAGGGGTGGCAAACACCATATCGGCTGAAGGCAGATCGGAAAGGATCCTTGCGATGTTGTTGGTTTTTAAAAATGTTGGCTTTCAATATTTATCAATTTCGTCGAGGTACCCGGTGGTGTGGCAAAGCTGTGGGTGCGCAGCTGGTCGAACATGGTTGTGGATGGACGTGGTGTTAGGTGATATCTTCAAGGGCGGAGCTGAAGCACCAAGAGGCGGGTGATCGTCCTGAAGTGGCCTTGGAAGGGGTGGCAAACACCAGATCGACTGAAGGCTCATCGGAAAGGATCCTTCCGATGTTGTTGGTTTTTAAAAATGTTGGCTTTCAATATTTATCAATTTCGTGGGGTACTCGATGGTGTGACGAGGCTTTGGGTGCGCGACTCCTCGACCTTGGTTTTGGATGGACGTGGTGTTAGGTGATGCCTTTCGGGCCGGAGCCGACCCACCAAGAGACGGGTGATCGTCCTGAAGTGGCTTTGGAAGGGGTGGCAAACACCCGATCGGCTACAGGTGCATAGGAAAGGATCCTCGTGATGGTGTTGGATTTTAAAAATGTTACCTTTCGATATTTATCAATTTCGTGCGGTACTAGATGGTGTGGTGAGGCTGTGGGTGCCCGGATCCTCGACCTTGGTTGTGGATGGAGGTGGTGTTAGGTGATTCCTTCCGGGGCAGAGCCGAAGCACCGATAGACGGGTGATCGTTCTGAAGTGGTGTTGGAACGGGTAGCAAACACCAGATCGGTTGAAGGCGCATCAAAAAGGATCCTTGCGATGTTGTTGATTTTTAAAAATGTTGGCTCTCGATATTTATCAGTTTCGTGGGGTACTCGATGGCATGGCGAGGATGTGGGTGCGCGCTCCTCGTCCTTGGTTGTGGATGGACGTGGTGTTAGGTGATGCCTTACGGGGCAGAGCCGAAGCACCAAGAGACGGGTGATCGTCCTGAAGTGGCCTTGGAATGGGTGGCAAACCCCATATCGGCTGAATGCGCATCGGAAAGGATCCTCGTTGATGGCCTCCTTGATGTAGAATTGGGCCATTTCTTGATTTTTTAGAATAGAACTTGGTTGTGACTGATGTTTTCTTATTTTCCTTTTTTTTATATGTGAAATCAAAAGAAGATGTATAATTGGGAGGTAGGGGTGCCACCTTAGTCTAATCCAAGATAAGGATAAGCCTATGAATGTGAGGATCACCACAAGAAGAGAATTTCTTGATAAGATCAATAAAATGGTTCAATAAATTTCTTTTATGCAAGTTGCGCCTCCTCCAAGGCTTGTATGACCAACATGGTTTTTGGTGCAATTACATTTTTTTCTCCGTGTGCAATCGTCTTAGTCATGAATTGGACTAAGCTTTCTTGGATCCTCTTTGACATTGCCCTAGTCATTGGTCCTCCTAAGCTTTGAATGGCCTCTTTGTGCTCGATGTCCTCATCACTCGTGATGTTGTTGGATTTTAAAAACGTAGGCTTTCTATATTTATCAATTTCGTGGGGTACTCGATGGTGTGGTTAGTTTGTGGGTGCACGACTCCTCAACCTTTTCTATGGATGGACATGGTGTTAGGTGAAACCTTCCGGGACGGAAACAGAGCACCAAGAGACGCGTGATCGTCCTGAAGTAGCCTTGGAGGCGGGGGCAAACACCTGATCGACTGAAGGCGCATCGGAAAGGATCCTTACGATGTTGTTGGTTTTTAAAATTTTTGGCTTTTGATAGTTGTCAATTTCGTGGGGTACAGCTCCTCGACCTTTGCTGTGGATGGACGTGTTGTTAGGTGATGCCTTTCGGGGCGGAGCCGAAGCACCAAGAAACGGGTGGTCGTCCTGAAGTGTCCTTGGAAAGGGTGGCAATCATCAGATCGGATGAAGGCGCATTGGAAAGGATCCTTTCGATGTTGTTCGTTTTTAAAAATGTAGGTTTTCGATGTTTATCAATTTCGTCGGGGTACTCGGTGGTGTGGTCAGGCTGTGGGTGAGCGGCTGGTCGACCTCGGTTGAGGATGGACGTGGTGTTAGGTGATGCCTTGTGGGGCGGAGCCGAAGCACCAAGAAACGGGTGATCGTCCTGAAGTGTCCTTGGAAAGGGTGGAAAACACCAGATCGACTGAAGGCGCATCGGAAAGGATCCTCGCGATGTTGTTGGTTTTTAAAAATGTTGGCTTTCGTTATTTATCAATTTTGTGGGGTACTCGATGGTGTGGTGAGGCTATGGGTGCGCGGTTCCTCAACCTTGATTGTGGATGGATGTGGTGTTAGGTGATGCCTTCTGGGATGGAGCCGAAGCACCAAGAAATGGGTGATCATCCTGAAGTGTCCTTGGAAAGGGTGGAAAACACCAGATCGGCTAAAAGCACATTGGAAAGGATCCCCGTTATGTTGTTGGTTTTTAAAAATGTTGGCTTTCGATATTTATCAATTTCGTAAGGTACTCGATGGTGTGGTTAGGCTGTGGGTGCGCGGCTCCTCGAGCTTGATTGTGGATGGACGTGGTGTTAGGTGATACCTTCCAGGGCGGAGCCGAAACACCAAGAGATGGGTGATCGTCCTGAAGTGGCCTTGGAAGGGGTGGCAAACACCAGATCGGCTGAAGGCGCATAAGAAAGGATCCTCGCGATGTTGTTGGTTTTAAAAATGTTGGCTTTCGATATTTATCAATTTCGTGGGGTATTTGATGGTGTGGCAAGGTTGTAGGTGCACTCCTTCTCGACCTTGGTTTTGGATAGAAGTGGTGTTATGTGATGCCTTCCGGGGCGGAGCCGAAGCACCAAGAGATAGGCAATCGTCCTGAAGTGGCCTTGGAAGGGGTGGCAAACCCCATATAGGCTGAATGCTCATAGAAAAGGATCCTCGCGATGTTGTTGGTGACCAGATTTGAAAATGTTGGCTTCGGATGTTGGTCGCACCTGGCAATGTGGATGCGGTGCTTCTCGTTGCTTCCATGTGCTTGCTTGCCGTTCGCAATGTTGGGCGTGGTTCATTCGGTTGCTTTGTGTCTGGCAAACGTGAGGGCGTGTGAGTGGTGATTGGGATTTTTGTGTTGGCTGGCTCCGTGCTCGTGGTCATCGAACGGTCAGACATAAATCCATGTCTGCTTCGCCTTGTGTCGCGGTGGCCTTGGTGTGTGTTATGGTTCCAGTGTTGCCTACCCATTTGGCATTATTTATGTGCCTCGTAAGACTAGGTCCATCTAGGCTTCCTGCCTTTGTGAGGTTTAGTGGATTTGAAAGTAGTGCTAGTGTTTCGCCTGAGTTATGTGTTGTACAACTCACGTGGCCATTGGTATCTATTGTTCTCCTGGATGTGGTGCATGAGGCTAACGTGGGATCTTGATTGTGACCTTTCGAGTCCCTCAGAATTATCGTTTCCCATGAACGACGCTTGTCGTGGTGCCTGGGTTGCTTTTCCGGTTGCGGTGACATCAATGACCATTGCCACACTGTTTCGAAAATTACAAGAACATGAATTGGAGTTGAACAGACTAAATGAGAGTGAAGAAACTGATAAAAGAAATAAGGGATTGGCTCTGAAATCACAAGTCAGAGAAGCAAAAGACAGCGATGATGATGATTCATCACAAGACGCAGAATCTGAAGAAGAGATGGGGTTGCTAGTTAGAAAATTCCAAAACTTCCTAAAGAAGAAAGGTAACTTGAAAAGAAAGTCATCCACTTTTCCAAAAAGAAACTTCAGCAAAGGTGACAACTCTTCCAACAACATTACATGCTTTGAATGTGGAAAGATTGGCCACATGAAGCTTGACTATCCAAAGCTACAAAAGAAGGACAAAACTGAAAAGTTTGACTCAAAGGACAATAAGTGGAGAAAGCCAAGAAAGCCCTACATTGCTTGGGATGACAATGAGCTAGATTCCACTAAAGAATCTGAATCTGAGGAGGCAAACTTATGCTTGATGGCCAGCAATGATAGTGATTCAGAAAGTGAAGTAAGTTCTGATTATCAACCTTCTTATGATGAATTGCAAAATGCTTTTGAAGAACTTCATAAAGAATCCATTAGACTTGCTAGATTTCTAACTAAGTCTAAGAAAACCATCACATGCTTAGAGGAGAAAACTTATGTTTTAAACAAAGAGGTAGATAAATTAAAAACAGAAAATTGTGCTTTAAAATAAAAACTACCTACTGTTTTAGATGCACCTATATGTGATAAATGTCCTAAGTTGGAGAAACATATAAATCATTTGAATGGTGATCTATCTAGAGTTACTAGTGATAAAGAAATCTGGAATGCATCTAGCTGTACATTGACTAAAGAAGTTGAAAAACTGAAAAATGACTTAGCCAAGTTCACAAATGGTAGAGATAATTTGGATGCATTGTTAGGACAGTAAAAATGTGTTTATGATAAGGCTGGAATAGGCTATAAACCTAAGATACGTGAGAAATCTTTCAAGAAATTTTTTGCTGCACCTATGACATCAAACACGCCATTTGTTAAATGCTATTTCTGTGCTAGAAAAGGCCATACAGCTTCTGCATGTCATTACAGAAAATCTGCTTATAATAACTCTAAATATATATGGGTTCCTAAAGGAACTAATTCTCCAAATAACTTAAAAGGTCCCAAACAGATTTGGGTACCTAAAGCAAAAACATGATTCTGTTTTGTAGGTGTGTTGGAAAGCCAAGAATGTGAAATGGTATCTTGACAGTGGCTGTTCCAAGCACATGACTGGAGACTAAAGCAAGTTCATTTCTTTAACCCCTAAGTCGAGTGGTGGTGTTACTTATGGAGACAATAATAAAGGAAGAATACTTGGCATTGGCAACATTGGAAGTGACTCAACAACAATCATTGAGGATCACTGGTGCAGAAAAGAGATTCCACATCGATTATTTTTGGCTTTTCACATCGGTTTTCAAACTGATGTTGAGAAGATTGATGTGGTTTATTGCCACTTTACACATCGGTTTTGAAACCGATGTGTAAAGTACAATTTTAACAGCAGTTTTTTAACAAACCGATGTGGAAAGTGAAATTTGTCAATTGGTAACCTATTGGAAATATCACTTTCCACATCGGTTTATACAAAAACCAATGTGGAAAGTGAAATTTTAACATCGGTTTTGGAAAAACCGATGTGTAAAGTCTCATTTTTTTTAAATTATGTTATTTACATTTGTCATTCCTTTCCCCTGTTTCAGTAATGCAGATCAATACCAGAATAACATACTGTAAATATTCTAAACAGAATCACTTTTGTACGACCAAAACACAAATAATATATACTGAATTTATTACGAACAATACATATATACGATCAATTACATTCATACAACAAAGATAATTAGAAACCAAAAAGCTACATGATATATTATAGATTTCATATCAAAATACATATGATCAGTCAAAAGTACACTATAGCTAGTACATGATAAGTTTTTAAACTAACTACATATATACAAACTATGGTTGGTACACTTCAAGAAAGAAAGTTGCCCAACGCCTCTTTATGTTGAAGATGTCGGAATCAGATAATGGAGTTGGATTGTTGAATATCTGCAAGTTTAATTGGACAAAAGATTATATATTTTAAGTAATAGACTAACATAAAGCATATAACGAATCTATAACTATTACTTCTAATTGTGTCAATTAACATTTACCTCGTGCCATCTTTCAGTGATCCTGGAGGAGATAATTTCCAACATCCACTGCATCACATAGTAGCCACATTCCCATGATCCACGTTGTATACGTGACTACGTACAAATGAAGCCCAATTAGAATATGAGCAATTAAATAGAAATCAATAATTATACCCACTGCATTTGATGCATTTGAACTAATAAATATCTTACGCTAGGAATAATCCTTCTGATAGCCCGAGTACGCCTTTCACCACACAACATGTGGTTTGCAGTAATAGACCTATCATGACAAAAACATTAATTAAAGTATATCTAATAGATTTCAGATAATTAAAACAACTGCATTACTGATTATAAAGTATTTTAATGCTTACGTTTCGATGATCGTCTTCAGTGCATTCGCCGGCTTATTTCCCAATGAGCAGAAGAAGACCACGACGTTCATCCTAGGGTACAAGATCAATAGTTGCCAATGCTGGCTGTATTTGTGGAACGGTTAGTGACTAAGTCATATATAGTTATACTTAAATAACTGGTACTTACTTATTGAGATAAGGCGCAAGGTAGATTTGATGTTCGTCTCGGGCAAGTATATCACGTATGGTGGTGACCGGGTCTTCTGATACTAGGAGAACATCACCCTGAATGAACATGGGGTCAATGAACCCATAAAGGGCGAGGTTACCCTGATCAACTAACATACGATGCAGATACCTAATATATTGGAAAAACATGTTAATTATCATAGTATGTAAAAATTAATTACTTAACTTATGAATAAAATGTACTTACGTGCACCATAACGATATGTGTGCAGAACTAGCCATTTCTTTATTGAGTACCATCTCCATAAGTTCCTTCTTTGGGATATATAGTTTATCACCTGGACTGGCATCATGTTCCAACCTTACCAAGGCTGCGTCATTCTCCATGGTGACAACCTGTATAGCCAGAACTTTAAAAACATCACCATGGCCAGGTGCCCCTTTGTCGATCCCCTAAACAACATAGATATATATTAGTAATCACGGATAATTAAGTTATTTAATTCGTAATTAACTAAATGGTCAAATGAATACCTTGGCAGGAGCAAACATCTCTGGTCTTCCTGGATCCGACCTTTTAGGCACAATATCATTTCCAACATCCTATAACGAATAAAAATAAAGCATTATCTTTAAACAATAATAAATTATTTCAACTATGAATATAGAAAAACACAACTAACTGAATACCTCAGATGCAACAAGAAACCTGACCAGTCTTCTTGGCCAAAGGATGAAGTTACCGGGGGCCTGACCCACTGTTTGAACCTCCTCAGTGGGCACAGGGACTCGAGCATCAGCATCTCGAATAATCTCAACAACGACCCTCAGCTGATCATCCGGTAATACACGATGGTGTATGGTATTACCTAAGTTATTATGTGCCCTCCCCAATGCCACTAGGCGACGATGATGATGATTATCAACATACATATCACACCTATCAGGGTTGTCATCATCATCATCATCATCATCATCATCATCATCATCATCATCATCATCATCATTATCATCATCATCAACAACATCATCACCATCATCATCATTTTCAGGCTGATGAGGAGGATCACATGAGCCCTTAGTGCTCACATGGATAGAGGGTTGGACACCGGCTGTCATCTGCTGGGACATAGAAGTCAATGTTGCCATCTGCTGGGCAAACTGCTCGGCCATCTCCTGTCGAAGCTCAGCTGCAATCTCCTGTTTTAGCCGTACTCTATCTGCATCAACATCCCTATGGCATTTGTGTGAAGATGAACCATGGTATTGGCGAATGCCGACGCCCCATCCAACACCAATGACACGGCCCGGGTGGCTGGTTTACCGATGGCAGCAGCTAAGATATCCTCGTGTCCTCTAGGAACAAAGGTTCCTTGGGTTACCTGCTCGTCCAAGGCATCCTATCACATAAAATATCAGGTCACATTACAATTCGGTAACAATCTTAAAATGACAATTACAATTCAAACTATACTTACAATCTTCTCAGCTACTTGGCGGGCCTCCTCAGATGTATATTGTCCCATTTTTCTTTGTCGGGCCCTCTTCCATTTACGATGGTGTGGGGGTGGAGGTGGATCAACAACCTTTGGACGATTTTCAGCATTAGGATCCGCCTGAGATGCTGCTTCCTGACGTGCTTTCTTTTCCTCTTCAACCATTTTCTGAATAAGCTTTTTATATCCCCCACGAGACATGACATGGGGGTAGACATTCTTGCTTTAGTTTTTCTTCCCCTTTTTCCTCTTCTCCTGTTATAAATAGAAGACAATTAAATTACATAAGTAAATAAAATTAATGAAATTACATAAATTTAGAGACAAATCAAATAAGTTAACCTGAAAGCTGGGATCATGTCGGCTCTGAACAAAGCGATCCCACGTCGCCTGGTCAAGAAACGGGTACACCTCAAGTGGGTTCTTTTTACATTTTGGATTGAATACATAGTATCTGCCCAGGTCGACCTTAAAACCCCTCCAACGCTCACCAGCATACTTTAGCAAACGCTTCTTCATAACGTACGTATCCGGTATGTCAAAGGTCAGCTACATTAAGACCAAAAGAATCAACGAATTACTGTATGATATTATTAAGATAAAAATAAAGTAGATACAGACAAACACAGGACGTAAAAGTATAGATACCAGAATACTCTCCCATATTTGATCCTTCACGTCCGCCGGTACATCTTTCCAAATATCAATGAGTATACTAGGCCTGCTCCTAGCAAGACTCACCACAAAACTATTAAACTGCTCTGCCATTGGCCCAATAGGATTGCAGTTATTATCAAAGACTATTCTTATCCTTTGATTTGAACCACGGTTGGCAATCAAATTCCTCATTCGTGCGGCACGTCTACCCTTTCTACCAGTAGACGGGGTCTCCGACCCGCTGCATGAAGGAGGGATATCCTCACGATCAGCCATGTATACCTGTCTAAACAAAAAAAAAAACTTGTTAGTATGTCAGGATAAATATCAAACATAACTTATAAATATCGATCAACGTACGTAAACATAACTTATAAATATCAACGTAAACATATAATATGCCTTTAAACATAACTCAAACTAAACTTACTTTGTGGTCAATTAGTAAAGTTCTCCCATAACCCTTCTTGGTGATCATTATGAGTAGCATGTACATCATCCACTTCATTTTCCTCATTGAAATTAGGCACTCGTGTTGAGAAAGAAGGAGTATCAGAAATATCAAGAGTTGAATCGTGATTTCCCTCACTACCATTATACATGTTTTTTCCCTGGAGAACCACTGACCACCTTTTGTTATAAGGATCACGGATATAAAACACTTGTTTTGCTTGGGATGCAATGATGAAAGGATCATCTTTATTACCTACCTTATTAAGGTCCACCAATTTGAATCCTAACTCATCGGTTTGCACACCATTGTTACTGTCGACCCACTGACATTTAAAAATAGGTACTCTAAACTTCGTGTAATCAACCTCACATATCTCTTCAATGATTCCAAAGTATGAAACGGATGCCATAACAGGGTTTTTATCTTTCGAACTAGAGAAATGCATGGACTCAACGACGACCATAACCCCACTATTTTGCATTGTACTTTTGTCATCATGGGACTTTGTATAGAAGGAAAACTTATTGATATCGTACCCACTCCAGCATATGACATCAAAGTTAGGCCCCTGTGCTAGCCATTTTAATGTATCAGAAGCAATACCATCCTTTGCAATTTTTTCTTTAAAACAGTTCAAGAAAGTCTTGTTATGCTTGTTCAAACACCATTTTTCATTCATTCTACGGTAAGTTTCATTGATGATGCTTTTATGCTCACATAAGTATGGTTCAACCTCATCAGTGTTATTCAATATATACAAATGTGCTTGAAGAACTTCCTCCCGATCCATGCTCTTAACAGTGATACCTCGTGTACCCTTACCATCATATCTTCCTTCGTGACGAGACTTCGGAAGCCCTACAGGTTCCGCTTCTGACATGTAGTCTGTACAAAACTCAATAGCTTCTTCTGCAACATACCTTTCAACAATAGATGCTTTGGGACGGTGTGGATTTTTCATATATCCTTTCAAGATCTTCAAGTATCGCTCAACCGGGTACATCCACCTTTAATAAACGAGGCCACACAATCTAATCTCCCTCACTAGATGAACAATCAAATGAACCATGATGTCAAAAAATGAAGGTGGAAAATACATCTCCAATTGGCACAATATAATGGCTGCCTCACTTTCCAAGTCATCCAACTTTTTAGTGTCAATGACCTTGCTACATATAGCATTGAAGAATAAGCATAACCTAGTAATGGCATGTCTAACTTTTTTAGGCAATATGTCACAAATGGCCACCGGTAGTAGTTGTTGCATCAAGACATGACAATCATGAGACTTTAAGCCAACTAATTTGAGATCTTTCATTGAGACAAGTCTTTTGATATTTGAAGAGTAACCCTGTGGCACTTTGACTCCCCGTAGACATTCACAGAAACTTCTTTTCTCTTTTTTTGATAAAGTATGACATGCTGGGGGAAAATAAGTCTTCTTATCCCCCACTTTAAGTGGAGCTAACTGCTCTCGTATACCCATTGCAAATAGATCCAGACGAGCATTCACACCATCCTTTGTCTTTCCATGAATGTTGAGAAGCGTTCCGATTAAACTGTCACACACATTTTTCTCCACATGCATTGCATCATTACAATGTCTTACATCAAGCTTGCACCAGTATGGAAGATCAAAGAAGATTGACCTCTTCTTCCATATTTTCTTCTCGGTAGCCTTGTTCTGGGTCTTCCCATAGATAACATTAGTGTTGTTCACCTTTTCATAAACTTGCTCTCCAGTCAAGGCCACCAGAGCAATTTCATTCTCCGGAAGTCCATTGAAAGTTTTTCTCAATCTACGATAAGGATGATTACGTCGGAGAAATCTCCGATGCCCAAGGTAAACCTTCTTCCTTCCATGTTGCAGTTGATGGTAACATGTGCCTTCTTCACATATTGGACATGCTTTATGCCCCTTAACATCATACTTAACATAATGTATTTGCGCTTTATGCACAACCAAGGAGACAGGTTGTAAATTACCATGAGAACAGGCCATGAACTATGAATACTACTTAAGTTTCCATATGGATTCATTCCATCGTTAGCAAGTCCAAGCCTGAGGTTTCTGGGCTCATTGCCGAAATCCTGAAACAAACTATCAATTCTCTTCCATTGCAAAGAATCGACCGGATGCCGAAGCTGTCCATCACACTTCCTCTCATCTGCATGCCATCTAATGTTCTTTGCGTCATTTACATTACCATAACACCTTCGCAAGAGGACCTTTGGTGACCACATCACAACTAGAATCATCATCCTTCACTTTGTAGCGTGATACCCCACATCTGGGGCACTTGTGCATCTCTTCAAACTCTTTCCTGTACAATATGCAATCATTGGGGCAAGCGTGTATTTTCTTATGCTCCATACCCATCGGACACAATATCTTCTTCGCCTCATAGTTTCGAGATGGCAATGTGTTGCCTTCTAGAAGAATGTCTTTCAACAACTCAAGTAATTCGGTAAAGCTTTTATCGCTCCACCCATTTCTCACCTTCACATTGAACAATCTTAACACCGCTGACAACCGTGTGAAATTAGTGCACCCCGGATACAAAGCCACTTCCGCATCACTGCACAAAGTATCATACACATGTGCGCGCCGAAAAGACTCTTGCCCAACATCACGGATCATGTCCTCTAGTCCATCATCCATTTCCACGTCATCAACTTCCTCTCTATCCGACACCCTCGGCCTGTCTAACGATTCACCATGACATATCCATGTTGTATAACTCTTGCAAATCCACTCACAAATAAGATGATCATGTATCTCCTCAGCTTCTAGTCGTCTCTCATTCAAACAGTTAACACAAGGACAATAAAAACTTCCGTTACTACTATCAGGAGTATTTGTTTTTGCAAACTGTAGAAAATCTTCCACTCCCTTCTCATACTCATCACTTGTCCGTCTAGCATTCATCCAACCGCGATCCATGACTAAACCAACAACTTCTTACTTAGTCCAACATATTCATCAACCACTTCTTATGACAGGGTATGGCCCTATCCCATTCGAGAAGAAACTTTTTCAACATTCGGTTAACAAGTAGTCCTTAACTCTCATGCTCATACTCGACAAAATTTCGGCAGCATTTCCCTTCAGTCTCCGACGTACACTACTTGAACGCGATGACATCCACCACGATAAAGTATGCACCCGGAGAACGAAAGGAAATGTATCAATCCGAACTTTCATCAAGTATATAACATTAGAATCAATGAATAACTATTTTAACTGAATTAAGAAAAAGTTTTTTCCCAAACTGTCCAACTTTGGACAATTCAAGATCCAACACAATGAGCGGTACATTAAGCACATACACGTGTGCTCATTAGTATTGCATCTCAAACGGAAAACTAAGGCTTTACTAATTATGTAGCTTGCATGAAGATGAAGCTTGAAAAGTGAAGAAAATGAGCCAAACAGAGCCCATCACGGCCTAGCCGTGACGCCATCACGACCATGATACAGTAGAGCTGAAAAAGTCAGAACTGGTCACGGCCAACCCGTGATGTCCATCACGGCCGTGACATACCATCTGAACCAGACCCTCATAGGAAGAACTGATCACGACCTAACCGTGATGGTGGTCACGGCCGTGACAGACCAACCAGTGAAGCAACCTCCCGGCAGAATCCGTCACGGCCTAGCCATGACAGGCATCACGGTCGTGACGCGTGATACCACCACTGGAAAAATCCAGTCTTGGTGCCATTTCCAGGTGGATTAGACATAGATTCCCACTTTATAACACTTCACACACAGAACAACACAAGTATACACAGAACAAGGACTCAAGACACAAACTTCATCAAAGGGGTCACAACAAGGCACTAACACACTCATGACAGAGCCTAGACAATATTTTCAGCAGAGAGAACATACCAGAGTTGTGAGATGCTAAGAGACCGGAGTGGTGGTTCGTGAGTAACGGTCCTCTTCGCGGAATCACGAACGGAGTGGTGGGTCTCCTTAAGTTGCAGGCACAGCAACCAGTATAAGTTGTGGTTCCTGAGAACATTTACATAACAAATATACTTTGTATCTCTTGTAAACTAAAAATATACTTTCCACTAGCAAGTAATCCCAATGACGCAAATGATAATGAAATTCCCTTCCCAAACCACAGCAAACCGTGAACACTACCACTCAAGTATCAAGAGCGTCCATGCAACATTTGTAATGACCACCATAGTAATAGATATCACCTCCAGGCCTTGTAACAGAAGAACAAAAAGTCCTCTTAGATGATAATACAAGTAATTCCAAAGAATAAGATAAGGGTACCCAAAACCCAAATGTCCATTTACAGCCACTAAGCCAAAAGCCTACCAAATGATTTCCTAGTTTTCTTCCATGGAAAAGATAAAAATACCAGTCTACATGTATATGCATCATCTTTACTAAAATGAAGTCATATGCTTAAGTTCAGTTAAATCACATGCAAGCAAGTCAAACTAAACAATCTCAGGGAACACACGCACATAATCACTTACCCACATAGCATACAGTTCCATTTTGAAAAAAAATAATAGAAAATGCAGTTTGGCAGCAGGACTAAAATTCCATCTAAAGGAAGTTAGTAAAGCATTGACCTTTGCTCAATAATGTCTCCACTATCTCCAAACTCCCAATACTTGCTGCAGAATGTAGCGGTGCCCACCCTTCTTCATCGGCACTATTTATAACACTAGCTGAAGCATCAGCAGATAACAGTATCTTCACCACCTGACAAATACACATTCACAAGTACCAAAAAATTAATTTCTAGTTTCAAGATGATATTCACTAGATAAATTTTAATTGTAGTTGGGAACAAAATTAAATGTAAAAAGAACATGTTTTTACGGCAATTGAAGGGGAACTAAGAAGACCCTTTTGAATGCGGTTCAAAAGGGGTTTATTTGGAGAATCTTGTTGAAGATAATGGAAATGGAGGATTGAAAAGGGAAAAAGGACTTGGGAGTGACCAGAAGAAGCGGCGACATGAAGAAGGGAGCGAGAGAGAGAAAGAGAAAGAGAAAGAGAGAGAGAGAGAGAGAGAGAGAGAGAGAGAGAGAGATACGCATACCTGAGGGAGGAGGAGGGACGAGCAAAAATGGCTCTCTTTAAACTAGGGTAGCTCGTGGATGGTTGTTCTCAGTGGTTCTTAGTGGTTCTCTTCCGAAGCAGAAAATGAAGACTCGCAGTGGTCTTCTTCTTTGTCTACGATTAGGGATTTGCAGAGAGTTAGGGGGAAAGGGAAATCGTTATAGCTGAAAGAGGTGGTTCTCTTTGCAATGTGACTTAGAGTGAGAGCAGTGAGAGAGATGGAGAAGCAGTGACAAAGGAATGAAAAACAAATGGAATGGAAGACGGCGCGAAGAGTAGGAGGGAATGAAAATAGAAAATTAGGTTATTACACATCAGTTTTTAAAAACCGATGTGGTTAGGATATTTCACATCGGTTTCCTTATAACCGATGTAGAAACTTACAATTTATTTTAAAATTTCATTTTTTTTTAATTTACTACATCGGTTATTTTAAAAACGATGTGTAATCTTACGGCTCATTAAAAAAAATTTATAATTTGTTTCCATTTTCCACATCGGTTATTAAAAACCGATGTGGAATCTTATGTCTAATTTTTTTTTGGTTTCACTTTTCCACATCGGTTTTATTTAAAACCGATGTTAAATATTTTTATCACATCGGTTTATTTATAACCGATGTTAAAATATTTCAGTTTAATTTCAAAAATGCCACCGCCTCCTATTTCACATCGGTTTTGTTAAAACCAATGTTAAAAAACTGATGTTAAATGTATATTTTGCACTAGTGGATGTACTATATGTTGAGGGACTGAAACATAACCTGTTAAGTATCAGTCAACTATGTGACAAAGGCTTCAAGGTAAAATTCAATTCCAATAGTTTCTTAATAGATAATCGGCATGATGAAAATTTGAAATTAATTGGACATATGACAGATAACATCTATACGCTTGATTTAGATAATATCTCTTCAAATACTGCATGCTGTCTTATTTCAAAAGAAGAAGAGAATTGGCTTTGACATAGAAGAATTGCGCACATTCACATGAACCACTTGAATAAACTAGACCCTTGCAACTTTTACACATGGATTTATTTGGTCCATCTAGAACCAAAAGCTTTGGTGGTAACTCGTATGCATTGGTAATAGTAGATGATTACTCTAGATATACATGGACATATTTTCTATCTCATAAGAGTGATTCATTTGCTGCATTTAAGAAAATGGCAAAAATGGTGCAAAATGGAAAGGACGTAAAAATTGTTTTTATAAGAAGTGATCATGGGGGTGAATTTCAAAATGAAGTGTTTGAAAACTTTTGTGATGAGCACGACATTCAACATAATTTTTCTACTCCTAGAACTCCACAACAAAATGGAGTAGTGGAAAGAAAGAATAGATCATTAGAGGAGATAGCAAGAACTATGTTGAACGACTCTAGCTTGCCAAAACATTTTTGGGAAGATGCTGTCAATACAGCCTGCTATGTGCTAAATAGAGTCTTGATAAGACCAATCTTAAAGAAAACCCCTTACGAGCTTTACAAAGGAAGAAAACCAAATATAGCACATTTTCATGTTTTTGGGTGCAAATGCTTTGTTCTTAACAATGGAAAGAATAATCTTGGAAAATTTGATGTAAAGGCTGATGAAGGAATTTTCCTAGGTTACTCCATATCTAGTAAAGCATTTAGAATATATAATAAGAGAACACAAACTATTGAGGAATCTGTGCATGTGACATTTGATGAGTCTAACCCTAAAAGGTTGGGAAAGGATTGTGTTATTGATGATCTTGCAGATTCAATTGAGAAAACTCTCCTAGAAGAGAAACGGGACGATGAAGAAGATGAAAGCTTAAAGAACGAATCACTGCAGCAGGAGCAAACAGAACATCAGCCTGACCTACCAAAGGAATGGAGGACTGTCTGAAATCATCCAATTGATAACACCATCGGTGAAATTACCAAGGTGGTAACTACTAGACAATCTCTTAGAAATGTTTGTAATCATATGGCATTTGTGTCTCAAGTAGAACCTAAGAACATAGATGATGCTATAATTGATGAACATTGGATGATGGCTATGCAAGATGAGTTAAACCAGTTTGAAAGAAACCAAGTTTGGAAACTAGTGCCTAAACCCAAGAACTGTCAAGTAATAGGTACAAAATTGGTTTTTAGGAATAAACTAGATGAAAATGGTATAATTGTAAGAAACAAGGCTAGATTGGTAGCCAAAGGGTATAACCAAGAAGAAGGCATAGATTATGATGAAACATATGCACCAGTAGCAAGATTAGAAGTTATAAGAATGCTACTTGCTTATGCTTGCATAATGGGATTTAAATTGTATCAAATGGATGTTAAGAGTGCTTTCTTAAATGGATTTATACAAGAGGAAGTGTATGTTGGTCAACCACCTGGTTTTGAGAATAATGAATTTCCTAACCATGTTTATAAACTGTCTAAAGCAATATATGGCTTAAAGCAAGCTCCTAGAGCTTGGTATGAAAGGTTAAGTAATTTTCTCATTGAAAAAGGATTTAAAATAGGT